>LNAC01000029.1:1140748-1153495 GCA_002007465.1 Ailurus styani | reverse complement strand
GCGGGCGGCCTCCTGGCAGCCGCCACCGGCGATGGGGGGGCCTCCTCCCCCGGCGCGGCCGCTGCAGCCGAGATCGGGGCGCAGCCCGGCGCGCCCCCCGCCCCCGCAGCCCCTGCCGGCTGACCCCTGCGCGCCGGGCACGGGAGCTCCAGGAGCAAGGCCCAGCGTCTCAGAGCCCGGCTGGGCGCAGTCCTGAATGGCCAAGGTCACAGACACCGTGTCCAGGGAACTTCTCTTCTTCTGTCTGGTTCTAGAGCCAGGGCTTTCCCCGTTCGCTTCTCCTTGTCTGGACGGGCGAGAGCCAGAGAGAAGCAAGGAGGAAAAACCTGCTGCCTGGGGCCGGGGGAAAGCGTGCAGGCTGCGGGCCCTCTGGGCCCCTATTCTCACCCACACCCTCCTCATCAAAGGGCCCTTGGGACCTTCGGGCCTTACATCCTGAACTTCCGGAGTTACCTCTTCGAGGCCGTTCCCCTGTCGCCTAGCTGTTGACAGGAGCTTGGTGCTGGCATAAAGGGCTCTTGTCTTCCTCCTTCACTCCCCCAAGCTGCTTCTCTGAAAGTTGGATCTGGTCACTTCTGCAGTGTCCGTCCGGGCCTGAGAGGTCCTGCTGTTCACCGATTAGTTGTCAGGTTTTCACCGGATGCTGAAAACCTCACTCACTGCAGAGCTGGCTTCCCCTTCAGGGCCGAGGGTTCGGTTATGACCAGAGTTCAAGGATGCAAGGTGATAAATCAGTAGAGGGTATAAATCCCCCCGAAAGAAAGGTATTGCCCACAGATGAAGAACATTCGCCCCTTGAAATGGACATGCTTCCACCAGGAGCTCAAAGGGGATCCACAGAGAAAGAACATTTTTAGAGAAGAATGTCGGCGCCTCTGCTCTGTGAATCACCAAAGGCAGAGGGTTCTATTCAGTGTTGCCTCTCCCCTGGGGCTGGAGCTTTACAGCATGATGGTGTCTTAAGTGAACTACGAATGAATGAAGGCCAGCGAGGGAGGACCAAGTGGTGGGACTCGCCAACTGTTTGTTCCTCAATTCAGTTTTAACATCTACAGCCTGAGCTACTAACACAGACTTAGAGTGGGACGCAAGTCCATTCAAAATGCTAGTAGTAAGGCAGTCTATAAATGACAGCAGTGTGGCTTTTATTAGGGTGATGTGTGTCTAGGATATTATTTGAAGGCACTTTTCTTGAAACGTCATAGAGTGCCAACATGCAGGAGTCAGAGCTTGGAGAAAACAGGCACTGAGTCCCGCGGTGTTCACCCTGGGGAAATTCCATGTGTCTACGCCTCTTTTCCCTCATGTGGAAGAGAAAAATAATACCGATATTATAGAAATGCGAGAGGGAATAAATGAAAGCATTTCACAAGTAGGACATAAATGAAGTTCATCACTAGTGTGAGCATTATGTAAAGTAGCACATGGACGACAACTTAGCAAAAAGCCTGACTTCTAGGAAATAGTGACTGCATTGTGGCTATGATTGTTCTAGAACTACCTAGATACTGGTCTTTGCAGCCAGACACCTAGTTTTGAAGCCCACATCTATTACTACCCAATTCTTTGACCTCAGGCAAGTTTCCCCTGACTTATTTGCGTTTCTGTTTTGTTTCTTTATCTGTATAATGAGGGTAAAAGTCACACTTCCCTCAGCGGATTATAAAGGTTATTAATGAAGATTAAATTGAATAAAACATCTAAAGCGTTCAAAATGGTGTCTAGCACATAGAAAGTGTTCCTTACTTGCTAGCTATTATTATTATTATTATTATTATTATTATTATTATTATTATTATCTGAGGTTCTCAAAGGGACATCATATAAACACAGGGTGAGTCAAGATTTTATACTCCCAAGGGCAAAATCCTGTCTTCCTGTGGTATTCCTTGAAGCTTTTAGCTCAGTGTCTGGCTCTCTATAACAATCGGGAGTTACTATAAATAATAATAATATTAGTGCTGGTTGGTGTGAGTGTTGGGGGGAGGGGTGTTATTACCTGTAATCTTGACAAAAGCCAGGGCACCATTTTTCTAGAATCACAAAAACTGACTGTCTATTGACTGTGTATTTCAAGGCCTGAGTATGAGTCGTTTACTAACCACTGACTGACAGGAAACAGACAGACACAATGAGTTATTGGTCACTTCATTTGTTATATTCCTGGGGCAATGTGGCTCATGGCCCTGGGTCCCCCCCCCCATGTGACCCACCACGATGGGCAGCAGGCCCAACACACTCTGAAGCTTGAACTGGAATGGACCCAGGGATTTGGGGCTGAACCCAAAGGGGGACGTTGGGACACCAACTTGGCAGACCACGTTCATCTTCCTGTGACAGATCTCTCATTGGCAGAGCCCCCTGGTGACATTAAATGGAGTGTCCCGTAAATTTAACCTTCTGTTCCTGGTCACCAGATATGTGTGATGCTGACTTTCTCGGCAACATCTCATCAGATGAGTCTCATCTTCTCTTGCCGGGACCCTTTCGACTTGGGCCCCATTTTCACTCCCTGTATTTCTGATCCTCCCTGTCTCCAGGTCTGCCCCTCCTAAGGCTGAGAGAAACAGGGCCTGAATAGTGGACGCTCCCAGGAGGAAAGCACTTCACCTCTTCAGCAGGGCAGCAAAGCCCCTGGTACAGAAGGACGCTTCAATTGTCATCATAATCGGAATGCCTGAAACTCAGGGCAGGAATTCGTTTAGGTCATTTGGGAGACAAGGCAGGCCCGTGGCTCTGAAATGACCCATCAAGTGTCTAGATCATCTTGCCCAGAAGTCCCCTCACCTGAAAGTTGGAAATACTAGTTCTGAGATTATGTAAATGAAAGGTTATTAACTTGAAGAACAAAAACATATTCCTTGTTATTTCGTTGTTATTGAAAGGAAGCCTTTTCTGATTTCATAGGAGAAAGAACAGAAGGAGAAATGCCATGCCGCTAACCTATTGATTTTCTTTTCTTTTCTTCATGGTTGCCATTTCTTTGCTAACAAACACGATTTTGACATTAATATTCTAGACAAAAGCTATTTGACTTTAACGGTGTTACAGACTACACGCTGGAGTGGGCGTGTACTTGCTTTACAACAATGAGGTACAGAAAGGCAAGGTCGCAGAATCCCAGCACTTTCTGAGTTGGTCATCGGTGACTTAAGCGTCTGCTTGACAGTGTCAGACCAGATGGAACTCTTTGAACTTGACTTTGCTAACTTCTGAGGGTTATGGGTCCAAACACAGATGTGCAGGGAAAAGCCCTCTGAAACTGAAAATCACGGCATCAATGCAAAAGTATTTGTATTAGTTTAACAAGGTTTCAGCTTTTTAAATCCCTGCATATGGTAAGAATTCAAATAGTATGGACACATTTAAAATGGAGGGTCAATCTTCATTTCACTTCAGACGTTCCTACCCCTTGACAAAAGCTGTTTTTGAGAGGCGCTGCCAAATTGTCTCCCAAAGATGTTACTATTCTTAATCATACCACTTTCAGCAGGGGGCGGGGAAGGATCAGTAAAACCAGTTAATATTATTCCCTGTAACCTCTGTCCATGGCATTGGAAGGAGCCCTGCACATTTTAAGCAGAAAGCATGGTCTTTCCAAATGAGATGTGCCTCATTTACAATTCAGCACTCAACAGCTGCTGTCAGCATATCCGGAAGACGGGGGAGAAACATGTCTTAGTCCACTCTGTCTGCCTCATCAGAACACTGTAGACTTGGGGGCTTGCCGGAGACCAGCTCCAGCAACAGTCAGGGGTCCCCGTCGGCGATACGAAATGAGGAGACGGACTCCGATGATGTCTCAGGAGTCTCCCAAAACCTCAGGGCTCGGGGTCCTTTATTTATATCATTGTAACAAAAGGTAATAAAACATAACCAGAATGTTTACTTATTAATTAAAGGAACCTTCGTAGATGCACCTGGTATTTCTCAAAAGGCTTGACAGATGAGGCCTGTTCTGCTTATCTGTATGTACAGTGCCCCCTTTTTATGGTTACTCCTAGTTCTGATGTAAATCAAGGGTTTTGTGTAAGGGAAGCCCTAAAGTTAAATGCTATACATCCTGGAGGGAGGCACAGCGTGGCGCCAGATTCTTTCTTTTTTTTTTTTTTTTTTAAAGATTTTATTTATTTATTCGACACACAGAGAGAGATCACAAGTAGGCAGAGAGGCAGGCAGAGAGAGAGGAGAGGGGAGGAAGCAGGCTCCCGGCCGAGCAGAGAGCCCGATGCGGGTCTCGATCCCAGGACCCTGGGATCATGACCTGAGCCGAAGGCAGAGGCTTTAACCCACTGAGCCACCCAGGCACCCATGCCAGATTCTTTCTCAGCAATTATCCTGGATTCCATTTTGGCCTGTTTATCTACAGAAAGAGTAAATTATCCACACCTCGGAAAAGTCAATTAGCCGACTATATTTCTTCCAATAACTATGTTTATACTATCTACTTTTACGTTGATTGATAATACGGGATCTACAAATAGTAAATTTAACCTATGTTTAACAAATCTAGTCTAATCTTACCATTCATACTGATATACGTCATTCGAGCTGCAAGCCGCTTTTAATTGGAAGGGGTTGATTAATGCTTTGCCCATTGCATACTCCTCGCCTTGCAGGAGGGCAGCGCCCCATACCTTGTAGCAGGGGTTCACCTTCTTGTGCCATGCAGACGGCTCACATCAGGGGCTTAAACAACAGACATTTATTTTCTTACAGTTCTGGAGGCTGAAAGTCCAAGATCAGGGTGCCAGCTTCTGGTGAGTCCTGGCTTCCTAGCTGGTATGTGGCCACCCTCTCCCTGTGGGCTCATGTAACCTTTTCTTCGTGGTTCTTTGGAGAGAGAGAGATCTGTCTTCCTCTTCTTAAAAGGCCACCTATCGTTTTGGACTAGGGTTCCACCCTCATGACCTCTTTTATTTTTAATTGCCTCCTAGAAGCCCTTTCAGCAAATTCAGGCACATTGGTGATCGGGGCTTCAATCTATGAATTGTAGGGGAGGAGCTGAGGGGGTTCAATTCGATCCGATCATTTGCAGCATAGATCTACCCTTGTCTCTCTAGACTCCTAATCCCAGGTTTAAATTTCCAGGGAAGTTAGGCTTTGGCCACATAGTGTTGCATGAATGGTACAGATATAAAACTGTAAGGTCAGTCTTTTTCTCTCTCTAATTTCTTTCCTCCTTTTTTGGACTTCCTTTCCTTCTCTTCCATCTAATGACATAGCCTCCATGGTTCTGGCAGTTCCGATTTATGCCTACATCACTTTCTAGAATGCTTCACCCACTTATGGATTCTGCTTTCTCTGACTGTATGAGGCTGGGAAGCTATGCGTTGGGAGGAAATCTTGCCCATTCTTTGATAAAGGCTGTTAATAGAAGAGCACCACATGTCAACCCTTTCTACACATGCAACCCACATTACAGTTTGCTCTTTGTCCAAGTTTGTGACAAATTCTGGAAAACTCTGGTTGGGGAAGTTGGGAAAAAGGAACAGACCATAAGAGTGTGTGTCTGTTGTTCTCAGCAACCTGAGGAGGGGACGTAACCCCCTGCTTATAAACACTTTGACCTTGTCTGCCAGTCACTCTAGACACTTTATTTATTTTTAAAGACTTTATTTATTTATTTGATAGAGAGAGAGATCACAAGTAGGCAGAGAGGCAGGCAGAGTTGGGAGGAGGGGAAGCAGGCTCCCTGCTGAGCAGAGAGCCGGATACGGGACCTGATCCCAGGACCCTAAGATCATGACCTGAGCTGAAGGCATGGGCTTTAACCCACTGAGCCACCCAGGCTTCCCATGCTCTCGTCACTTTAACGAGGGTTTCCTGAAACTCAGATATCCATCTAATGCGTACTCGTTCCAGAGAAATTTGGTTCCTTGATTAAAAAGGGATGCATATCCCAAACCACTACTCACCTGGAGGCTTCTGAACAAATAAATGTTTGTATCTGGACAGTGTTAGGGAAAACTGCATACATACTCAGAATTCCTCTTCAAAAATCCTTCAGGAAATTTGGTCACCTCTAGTATCAGTGTAAAGATTCTCCCCCTTCCCCAACCCTTCCCCACCCCATCCCCCGCCGTTACTTGTCTGCACCTGGCTCATACAAATATGATAGATAAGAACCCTCAGAACTCTTCTCTTGATAGTCAGTTAGGTGCTTCTACCTGGGAAACTCCCCTCTTCTAACTAAAACAAACCTTTAGAAACAAAGCTTTTGATGAGATAGTCTTCAGAGAAACTAGTCGGCAAGAGAGAATTGCTTCCTGAAACAGGAGTTTGCCTCTAAAAGGCTTAGCCCAGTGGAGCCTCCTGAGGTGAAGATAAACTAAAGAGGGAATATGGTTATTTAACATTCAGCTGAAGGAACACCATTAACAAAACTGGGAAAGAAAGTCTATTTTGGTACAAATACAGTAACGTATCATTCATTTACTCGACAAATATTTACTTAGTACCTAGTGGCTGCCAGACATTGTACCCCTGATACAGACCGAAATAGTTCCTACACATTTGAAGCTTCTGTTCAGGTTAGGGCAAGAGAGGAATGAAGTAAACCTAGAAATAAACTTTTCAGACTGTAGATAAGTGAACTGCAAAGAGTGGTTAAGAGATTTGAAGTCCATACCGGTTAGTATAATGGTGTGTAGCTAAGAAGGGTCTGCTTTAGCTGAGTTAATGGAAGAGCTCTCTGAAGAAGCAACCTCTGATCAGACAATGGAATGATGAGGCCTATTCCAGGAAGTGGGGTCAAAGTCTTCCAGATGAAGCCAAGAGTAAGTAAGGTACCCCAGATGAGAGATGTCAGTGGGCTAGAGCTAAGGGAAGAAGAGGGAAATTTAAACCCTTGGTGGCCAGGAGGGTGGGCAGGACCAAACCACGCAGTGTCAAGAGGGCCAGAGTAAAGACTGAGTGAGCACTTTAGTTGAAGGGCGGGGAAGCCACTGGCCTGTCTTAAGATGTGGGTGAAGTAAGGGGCACCTGGGTGTCCCAGTTGGTGAAGTGTCTGCCTTCTGCTCTGGTCATGACTCCGGAGTCCCCGGATTGAGCCCTGCATAGGGCTCCCAGCTCAGCGGGGAGTCTGCTTCTCCCTTTGCCCTTCACCCCACGCATGCTCTCTTTCTTAGGTGCTCTCTCTCAAATAAATAAATATCATTTAAAAAAAAGATGTGGGTGAAGTGATTTCACGTATATGCAAAAGGATCGTGTTTTGTTGGTAGTAATGCAACTAGAACAGAGGAAGGAGGACCACAGGAAGTAGGTAGGTAGTTGTCACCAGGATAATCATCATCAAACCCGTAGGTCCTGAGATGTACATTCTTTAATAAAGGCTTTTAATAAAAGAGCTCAATTACATTAAATAGTATACACTGCACACTTGAGCAGAGGAAAACATATGTAAAGCCCTTTTGCACATGCAACACACATCACAATTTCCTCTTGAAATGTCTGTCCAAGATTATACCAAATTCCTGATATCCCTGGGTGGGGAAGTTGGGAAAAAGGAACAAAAATCTCAACAGACCATAACAGAGTGCCTGTTGTTCTCAGCAGCTCAGAGAGAAGACATAACTCCTTAGTGCCCTCATTTATATCCAAGTGTCTTTGGTCAAGTCACTTAGTTTCTCTGAGCCTCTGATTTCATTGTCTGTAAAATGAATATTCTAGTTGCCTAATGAAGGTGTACCTATTTCCTAAGGGTACCAGGAGAATCAGATAATGTATGGGAAAGAGCTTATTAGCCTGAAAGTGCTATGTAAATTTCCAATACTAATAATAAAGGATCTTTCCTTGAATCCCATGTTTGGAGTAAGTGACTAGCGTGTCAGAAGGATACAAGAGAGCTAAATGGCAAAACAAGCAAATATGTAAAAATGAAGCATTTGTGCTAAGAATACATAAACTTTTACTTTTCTTAAATTTCTACATATTTTTGTAGATACTTGAGGTTTACTTGTTCCCCAAAGTAATGGTAATATAATTAATGAATAATAATAATGACAACATTTTTGAATGCCTACAATTTCTAAAACATGGTGCCAAGTGTATTATATTTATTATTTTTCCCATTGAGGACTGAGGCTCTGAGAGGTTGAGTAACTTGCACAAGATCAGCAGCTAATGAATGGATTTGAGTCCAGAGAGTCTAATTCCAGAGCTTAACTACTAGCTCTGCTGCTTATAATAAATTTGAGGATTTTCTAAAGCTGGAAGTAAATTCTGTCCTGCAGAATAATTAGGTATTTAGTATACGTTGGTAACAGCCAACAGTTAAAAGTAGATAAAGGTTAGCTTCTCTTCTTAGATCAAAATCTGCTATATGTACAGATATATTTATTAGCAAGAAGACCCCCAGTGGTCACACAATATGAACTTATACTTTGACGAAGTCTCAGCTCTCATCAAATTTTTAGTCTTCTAACCACAGTTTGTGTTATAGGTTGACCTGAAGCAATTGTAACAATATTCAGTGGGAGGAGGCAGCCACAAGAATACAGTACAGTTCAGGGATCAAACCGAGGGCACAGATCCTAAAAATATTTTACTCCTAAATAGCTTCTCATTTTGGATACTGTTGAAAAGGAGATTGCTATCATAATTTCTCTTTCAGATAGTTCATTGTAATAGAAATGCAATGGACTTTTGTATGTTTATTTTGTACCCTGCACCTTTACTAAATTTGTTAGTTCTAACAGATTTTGGGTGGATTCTTTAGAGTTTTCTGTATATAAGATCATATCAACTATAAACAGAGATCATTTTACTTCTCCCTTTACGTTTTTTTCTTTTCCTTAATTGTTGTAGGTAGAACTTTCAGTACTCTGTTGAATAGAAGTGGTGAGACTGAGCATCTCTATCTTGTTCCTGTTCCTAATAAAAGTCAAACCATTGCGTATGATAACTGGTGCCAAAGAAATACAAAGGATCATAAGAGTCTACAGGCCAACAAATTGGACAACCTAGAAGAAATGGAAGAATTCTTAGAAACATACAATCTGTTGAGACGGAATCAGGAAGAGATTGAAAGTCTAAACAGATCAATTGCTAATAAGGAGATCAAATCAGTGCTAAAAACATCTCCCAACAAATACGAGTCCAGGACCAGATGGCTTTATGGGTGAATTATGCCAAACATTAAAAGAAGAATTAATACCAATCCTTCTCAAACTCTTCCAAAAAATTGAAGAGGAAGGAACACTTCCAGACTCATTATATGAGGCCAGCATTACCCTGATACCGAAGCCAAACAAGGACACTACAAGGAAAGTATAGGCCAATATCCCTAGTAAAAGTTGTTACAAAAATCCTCAACAAAATATTAGCAAACTGAATTCAACAGCATATTAAAATGATCCTACACCACGATCAAGTGGGATTTATCTCTGGGATGCCAGAATGTCTCAACTTAGGCAAATCAATAAGCCACATTAATAGAGAGTATAAAAACCATATGATCATTCAATAGATGCAGAAACAGCGTTTGACAAAATTCAGCATCCTTTCATGACTAAAAAAAACGCAACAAATTAGGTATAGAAGGAAAGGATTTCAACATAATAAAGGCCATATACAGACCAGCCCACAGCTGTCATACTCACCATTCTAAAAAGAAAGGACAAAGAACTGGCTGTATTCTATATTCCTACAAGGGTAGAGAGGGTGTTAAACTATTTTAGCCCAGTATTTCCCCACTATTTTTTCATTTTTGCCCCCAAAGGAGAAAACTTTAAGTTAATTTAATTCAGAGTCCAGAGTGCTCACCATTAGAAGTTAATTTAATTCAGTTTAAAGAGAGAAATTGGATACTGTAGTGTAAGATTTTCTCAAGTAGGCTTGTGCTTTTGAGAAACATAAAACCCTTGCAATATCTCAGACTTCTTTCACCCCACCCCCATAACAAAGTGCGCCCCCGGTGGAATATATTGCTCCTGCTAAGAATGCATGCTTTAGGCAACCAGTGCCTTGAATACCCATAATTTCACCAAATAAGAACACATTATACCACCATCATGTTAAGTAACAAAGTCTGGTGGTGTCAGGAGACGGATAGGGCTGAATCCCTGAAATATGAACCTCCTCATGGAATGCTAATTTACCTCCTGGAAAGTGGGAATCCTGGTGAAGTCAACCTGTAGAGACTCAGTTAACTGAACGTGTATATAACATCATACGGGGCAGATATAGTTTAAAATAAATTACAGACATAATAACAAGAACCCAGAACAAGGGAGTGGACAGAGGGAAGAGTCCTGTGCAGGGAGTAGCTCAGAATACAGGAGAGAAAGGATAGGATTTGGCTCTGGAGGAATATAAACAATGTGTGAACGAAAAGCATCCCAAATCCTGTCACTACCGTTTGTCCTCAGATACGTGAAATGGCCTTTGAAGGTTCCTATTTCTGTTGGCGCCACAACGCAGTGAGTGAGAATTAGGCAGGTGGGAGCGGTGGAACAGAGAACAGTTAAGGTCACCCTCTGGGTCCCAGTAGGAAGCCCATTATCTGTGCTCTGATTTCTTCTCTCAAGAGGCATATTGCTTCTGTTGGGAGGAGTTCCAGTAGAGGCCAAAGCAACCTTGAACTTGGAAACCAGACCAACCGGGAGGACTTTGAACAGTGGGACCAAAAGCCAGATCTAGGAATGATATCTTAGTGGTTCTGACTCCGGTCGGGGCCCAGCAGGGATGCTGTCTTGTCATGAGCAAGCCTCATGGTGGGGGCGTTCAAATTCATGAAAGCTGTGGGCCTTCTGGCCAAAACACCATACGTTGGTTCACATAAATTTTGCACTGGATTTCAGAAGCTTCCTGGCCTCTGACTCCAGGAGGGCGATGGATTTGGAATATGATGAAACTCTTTGCTGCCCAGTTTTGAAGAGATGTTGGTACCCAGGTTAATCAAAACACTGTTGCATTATCATTTGTCATATTTCAATATTTATGTTTGCTGGTTCTTGTCTAAGATACGGATCCTGAATTTTCAATGTTAAATAAATGAGGGCTGTTGTCTCCTTCCTAGGACATCATTTTACTGACCGAGACTATAAGTGGGCTCTCCTTTGGAAATCATGTCCACTCAGAACAGCTTAGATCTCGGGGCAGCGGATTCTGCTTGGCAGGTGAAGGATGTGTGGCTGAGTCATCCGAGAATCTCAAAGAGATATTTGTTAGAGGGAGTGGCAGACAGGGGCTGACTCAGTAGCTCCTTGGTTCCCAAACCACCTGGTACTTACCACGGTTTACATTTGGAGGAAACTGCGCTGTTCCTTTCGAGGTTGTTGGATGTAGGGAAGAAGAAAGGAACACAAAAGCAGAAGTCCCAAGGGGCAGGCTCAGCAAGAAGTCCAGAAGAGGGGGTTTTGGTCGCCTTTAAAAAAAAAAAAATCCCATGTAAGATAAGGTTCAGATAGCGTAGGATGAAGGCAGTTTTTAGCAGTGAATGTGGTCAAGTCATCTGGGGCCCTTTTAGATGAAAAGCAATACAGCCGAGGGTCGCTCTGGCTCCGAAGCTGGACTTCTTGTATTTGAAAACCCGTTGCCTTGCTCTGTGTGCTTTCCTTTCTCCGCATCTCACTTTCTCCACCTATATGATGGGGAGGCTAATATTATTTACTTCTTAGAATTGTTCTGATTATTAAATGAGCGATTATCTGTAAGGTGCTTAGAACAATGCCTGGTAAGCAGGGAGCTCTCCACAAATATCTGCACTTCCCTATAATCAAATCCATGGACGTATTGCTTTAGAATGCTTGTACTTAGGCTGGGTATCCTGGCTATCGAGGCCATTGAATGGAGAGGTTTTCTAGTTTCCAAGACTGTTGGTGCTCCCTGTCTAAAAGTATAGATATTCAAAATAGACAGTCTTTCTTCTTAAGGATTTTATTTATTTATTTATCTATTTATTTATTTGACAGAGAGAGAGAGATCACAAGTAGGCAGAGAGGCAGGCAGAGAGAGAGGAGAAAGAAGGCTCCCCGCTGAGCAGAGAGCCCGATGCGGGACTCGATCCCAGGACCCTGAGATCATGACCTGAGCTGAAGGCAGAGGCCCAACCCACGGAGCCACCCAGGAGCCCCAAAATAGACAGTCTTGTGGCAACCTCTGGAACACATGTCCAGCAGTGCCGACGGTGCATTCAGCCGTGCACGAAGCACCGTGAAACCCAACCAACAGCAGATGTCCGCGTGTCTTCTGCGCCTTCCGGGAGTGGATGACTCAGTCTCTCCACCAGAGCGCATGGCTACACGTGCTTTTAAAAAAGTTACAGGAAGGAAGTGGTGCAGGAGGTCAGAGGGCAAAGTGATGGAAACGTGCGATGAAGTTTTAAGGGGCTTAGGGGATGTGAAAGATGCAGTTGAAATGGGATTGGAGATGTGTGTTGCTGGGACCTCTGGAAAGGCTTCCTGCAAGAGAGGGGCTTTGAGGGCGCCTGGGTGGCTCAGTGGGTTAAAGCCTCTGCCTTTGGCTCAGGTCATGATCGCAGAGTCCTGAGCTCTCTGCTCAGCAGGGAGCCTGCTTCCTCCTTTCTCTCTGCCTGCCTCTCTCCCTACTTGTATCTCTCTCTCTCTATGTCAAATAAATAAATAAATAAAAATCTTAAAAAAAAAAAAGAAAGAAAGAGAGGGGGTTTGAAATATTAGCAGGCCTCTGAGGGGCAAATAGGAGAAAGAAGTAGATTCCAGGCAGAAAACACCAGGCTACTGAAGACCCGGGGACAGGCAGGGGTGTTGGGGGTGTTGGGGGTGT
>LNAC01000029.1:1117804-1132123 GCA_002007465.1 Ailurus styani | reverse complement strand
GTGGAAAAAAAAAAAAAAAAAAAAAAAAAAACAAAGAAAAAACAGGAAGCATATAAGCCACGCCATGCCTTTCAGAACCTTTCTCTAGGACCCTGGGAATTAGAATGTGCAGTGCAGGGACCCCCCCCAGAAGAAAGATGTTTGAAGCTGATGAATTCTGATGGTGGTTCATCTGATCCCCAGGGCTGTGCTGTTTCTATTCTTTCCAGAGGTTTAGTAATTTGCTTTTCTTTTGATTTTTGGAACCACCCAGGTCCTTATGATAAATTCCTTTGTTTATGCAAGTTGGCAAGAGTATTCCTCTGGCTATTATGCCCACGCTAGTAAATTATTTAAATAGTCAATTGATAGTATTCTCTGATGACATCCAAGTTTTGTGATGATGTTTTAGACCAACAGTTTATTTTTAGCAAGCTCATTTGATTCCACAGAAATAGTCTGCAGGTCATTAGCCAAGTGATGTTTTGTCCCCAACAAGCTAAGTACACATCCTAATCTCAACATTTGGGGAATATTTTTCTCTATCTACATGGAAAGAAAAATGTAAGCCACAGACTGCACCTGCAATCTTCTGATGTCTGAACTACTAAAATTTGTTATGGAAGGAATAATTTTGTTATAAACACGGATTTCATAATCATTTCCATGAGTATTATCTACCATAGGCAAATAAGGAAATTTGCCTTTGTTGGTCAGCTTTCCAAAATAGCCAGGGACAGGATGATGTCAGATGTATGATGCCTTAAATAAGTAGCTGTCACCCTGCTTAAGGAATAGCAAGTTCTTCCAGTAGAGAAAAAGGATGAATTGGAGAGTGGAAGCACTGCCTGCATGGGTTCAGGTCTCTGGGGTTTGCATGGTGATTTCAAGCACAGAATCTGGTCCTAGACACCTTGTGACTTCACCCTGTCTTCCCTTACAGAATTTACCAGACTCTGATGATAGCAACATTCAACAGATTAGTCAGGTGACTCAAGCTGAGTTCAGGCTCCGCTGTCCGATTTCCTTGATCAACTCAGTTAATAATCCTAAGCCTCAAGATCTTTTAATGGGATACCTAAAACGGGACCAATAATAATGTCTAGCTGAATAAGGTTTAAATGAACTAACAAGTGGATGACAGTCATAGCGACATGCAAAATAGTGTCATTCCCTTCCCCCTTCTAAGCAGGACTTGGGATTGAAATTTGTCACCCCTTTTGGAGTGCAAGTGACTGACTTTGGCCAATGAAATATGAACACGTGTTGCTTCTGGGAGGAAGCCTTAAGAGCTATTGTTAGATTTACCTTCTCATTTTCTGCTTTGGTAACAACAGTATTCCACATGGTAGCCTCTCCATCCACTGGGGTCCTAAAGTGAGCATAGTGTGGTGCCGGACCCCGCCATCTGAAATAAATCTTTGTTATTTTAAACCACCGATATGTTTGGGAGTTATTTATATCTACTGCATAAATTGGTCTGGACCTGAATGCAAATCACTTAACACATAGTAACCTGTCAGTTTGGATGAGAGGTGAAATCACAGGGGTGATCAGTTTACTTGTTTAACAAAAGTTTACTGATGACCTTCTATATGCGATACATGGTGAATTCCATAGTGAGGGACAGATAGAGTCCCTAAATTCATGAACTTCTCAGTTGTGCTGAGCCCACTACCATTCTAAAACTGAGGAAAGCAATTAGAAAATTTCACATCCCTGTGGGAGAGGAAAAGATTTGAAATTGGGCTGGCCAGAACTCTTCATACAAGGACATAAGGACAAATAATACTTATCCCTGACTAAGATCTGATGTGTACAATGGAGGTAACCTGGCTTGTGTTGGTTCTGGACATACCTAAATGTGTCATCCTGCTCAGCCATAGTACTCCGAGTTCCCTGACCCAACATGTCACTACTGCACTTGCAAAATCACCCCCCTTTAGAGAACTCATGCCTAGTTCATCCACATGAATTCACATTCTGCCTAGCCCCTGCTACCCCACCAGACCAAAATAAAACCAAATGTTTACCATCCTGATCTGCCATCCATCTACTCTGTGTGTTTTAGACCCACCTGAGCTAAAATCTCAGGATAGCTTTCTGAAGAAGCTAAGAAGTAACACATCAAAGGGCTATTTACTCCACTCACTTTCTGGAAACAAATGGCATTTGGTGAAGCATGATGATGATCCTTATGGTTCCTGGCAGAGGGCCTAAGCTCTGTGGTGTGGGGCTTCATCGTATTGAGGTGGGAAGGCAGAGATCCATGTTGTACTTTTGCCTGCTCCCACATGAAGAGTATTGGACTTTGATGCTCAAGGTAGGAACAGCCTTTCGTATTGAGTCCAGCAGTGAGAAACTTGGGCTGGGCAGAGATGCCACAGCCCCAGCCGCTACCTAGCAGAATGCTCTGTGGCTTCCAGGGTTTCTTCATGGCATGTCACAGAGAAGCGGAGGCAGGTGGGGATCAGCTTCTTCTTCATGCCCAGGTGAACTCTGAAATGAGATCTACAGTTTTTCTCTATTCTTGGTGTAGGTTTAGGTAGGATTGATGTTGTGGAGGAAGAAACACACACAATACATTGGATTGAGATTCACATTGTTTCAGTATGAATCCAGGCCTTGCTGCTTACAAGATGTGTGATCTAGAAAGAATTATTTGATGTCTCTGAACTCAGTTTTCTTACTAAAATACTAATATTAAGATCAGTTTTATAGCTGGTGTTCAAAGAATTAAATGAGATAATATATGTTAACCATTTAGTAATGTCTGAGGCACAGTGAACCCTCAGTATGTTTGTACCTTTTCCTTATTTCCTCCTAAAACAGGTGTAACTAAGTTATCTCTTATATCTTTGATCTTATATCTCTTAGAGCTTATAGAAAGTTCCATGCCTCTCTGCATATTATACTATTCTTTCACATATGTATTTCCTCATTCTCCCAATAATTTTATAAGTACTATAATCATGCTAATTTTATAGATAAAGGAACTGAGGCTCAAACAGATTGAGCAACTTGATCAATTATCATAAAGATAATATTTGTCACAGGGATGACTACACTTGAGTCATTGGATGTAGAGCCTTTTCTCTTTATAGTCCTTACCACTTCTTTGGAATTGCATGGAACCTGACTTTGTAGTGGTCAAAGATCGAGCCAGATTAGCACTGTCTCTGCCTCCTACTTTTCCTGTTTCCACTGCCATTAGAAATACCTTAATGTAAGATCAAATCTAGACGTAATGGGCCTTCACTGGGGAAACAGGAGTTGTGTAAGTATTATGTTGAGTGTGGCCCCTTTATTCTGTAGACTGGGACACACATTTTAATCTTGGCAGGGCCTCAGACAAGTGGTCCAAAGGAGAAAAAAAAAAAAAAGATGTGTTTGCTATTCCTCACCCCCAAACCCCACCTCAATCCTAGGCACGCTCATCTGCATGGAGTATATCCCTCTTTATAGGTTCCCCTCTGGATGGTTGGGTTTCTCTACCGATGATCACAGCTTGTCTCAAGGTATGACTCTCTTCTTCTGGGTTCCATTAATCACGCCATCTCCTCATTTTAGGAAGCCTAGGAGAGGTAAAAATCTCAGGGTGCTGTACATTAAGGTAAATAATACCTTACTAAGCCTTTCTCAATTTTGTCTAATTTCCTGATAGGAACTTGAATGACATAATTGATAGCTCCAAATAGTATTAGGAAAATGTACCCCAGGTAGATTATGATTGTCAACATCAGTTTTTTTACTCATCACCAAACCAAAGGCCTCAATTGCACAGTGTCCTTTTAGGATGCTTTTTTCTCTTTTAAGGGTATCCTGAGTAGTAATTTTAATTTGGTTTCCCCTATATATAAAATACAGTGTTGGGATCTGGTGACATGGACACAGTAATTTTTAATAGAGCTTAATCTCAAAAAACTGCCAGGCTGAGCTTCAGAAGTAGTAGAATATAATGGTTTCAGGCTGCTTGAGCTGCCATGACAAAATAGCACAGACTGGGTGGCTTAAACAACAGGAATTTATTTCATGCACTTCTGGACACTGTAAGTCCAAGATGGTGCCATCAGGGTTGAGTTCTGGTGAGGTCTCCCTTCTTGGTTTGCAGATGGTCACTTTCTTGCTGTGGCTGTCATGGCAGAGAGAAAAAGCTCTGGGTCTCTTCCTCTTCTTATAAGGGCACTAATCTCATCATAGAAGGTCTATCTGCATGACTTCATCTAAACCCAATTACCTTCCAAAGGTTTTATCTCCTAATACCATGACATTTGGAGTTAAATCCTCCACACAGGAATTTGGGTGTAGGGGAGACACAAACATTCAGTCTATTACAATAATGTAGTGAAAGCAATGGAGTCAGAACTCCTAGGTTAAACATTTTAGTAGTAGCATTTTCTCACTGTTTGATCCCAGTTTGCTTAACCTCTTTGAACCTCAATTTTATCTATTAAAAAATAAATCTTTCTTAGTGGAGTTACAAGAATTAAATGAACTAATATATGCCCATTAGATATTACTGAAGATAGTTGTGTGTGAGTTGCCTCAGAATACATGTAAGAGTAAACAAAATCATTGGAATGCTCTGAGTGATTGGAGGAAACATGCAGCATTTCTTTAAAATGACATGGAAACTGTAGATGCTTTGTTATATGCTAACAATCATGCAAAATGCTTCACAAAACAGAGAATATGTTCCATAAATTTTCCTAGAATTATTTTAAATGTATGTGTCCTCATCTCATCTCCTGTGACTTCTTCCAGAGAAATGTAACATTCTCCAAGGAAGCTCTTGGTGCCTTATTCAGTAATGTTGGAGTATCTCCCACATGTTACGATAAAAACTCCCAGAAGGGATTGTATCACGAGCTTCCAGATACTTCTGCCTCATACTGCAAACTGAAACCAGACTTCCAGCCTCCGTTACCTTAGAATGAATTCCTACTTTACAGCCTCCCACCCCCACTCCTAGCTCGTCGCCTTATTAGCTCATGGGATTATGTCCACCTAAATCCAGAGCAATTGAAAATATCCTTAAGTCAAAAATCCTTTTTCTTCCTTCCCCCCACCTTTTTTTTTTTTTTTAAAGTAAGCTCTATACCCTGTAAGGGGCTTGAACTCATGACCCTGAGAACAAGAGTCACATGCTCTACTGACTCAGCCAGCAAGGCACCCCTTGAAAATGCGTTTACTACACCTAACTTACCGAAGATCGTAGCTTAGCCTAGCCAACCTTAAACATGCTCATAGCACCTACATTATCCTATAGTTGAACAAAGTCATCTAACATGAAGCCTATTTTATAAAAGAGTGTTGAATATCTCATGTGATTTATTCAATACTGTACTGAAAGTGAAAAGCAGAATGGCTGCATGGGCACAGATAGGTCACACCCCCACGATCAGATGGTTGACTGAGAGCTACACTCCACTGCTGCTGCCTAGCATCATGAGAGAGGTTCCTACCTCATTTGATAGCCCGGGAAAAGATGCCAGCTCAAAATTCGAAGTATGGTTTCTACCAAATGCATATCATGTTGGCACCATAGTAATGCTGAAAGATTGTAAGTTGAACCATAATAACTCAGAAACCGCCTGCATTTGTTAATGCCATTTGTGTGTTTCTCATCTAAACCCTCCTTACAGAGTGGCACCTGATGGGTGTTTGAAACTTATAATTTATCACTTGGTGGCCCCATTTTCTTGAGTAGAAAGAATTATGTTGGGCTTATAACCAAATTTTTTACTGTGCCATTCGTTTGTTTATTTATCTCATTTCCCACCCAGTCCCCTACCTGCAAATTGAAAGAAACCAGAGACCGTCAATAATGGGATCTGAGCCTTCTCTGTAGTTTCTCCTGGTTTTATTTAATCCTTGACCCTCAGGGAATTAAGTAAAGAGCTATTTTCATGCCCTACTTTCTTCTCTCTCCAGGGCTTTCTTTACTGTTTCCCAAGGAAAATGAGCTGCATGGCTTCCAAATTTGGACATCCCAGTTGGCTTTCCCCTTGACTCTAAACTTAACATCTACTCAGAAGTATCTAAGAGATATCTCAAACTTGGCACATCTAAGCTAAAACTTTTATTTCCAACATGTACCTTTTCACCTCCCTAAAAAAGGGACATATAGTCTATAAGACAGACTTAAAAAAAAACAAAAACAAAACACCTTTTATTCTAGTCTTCCTTAGGTCAGTAACAGTAACTTGACTTGCTCTGGTTAAAAAGCTTGACATTAGCCTTCACACCTCTCTTTCTCTCATAGTTCACATTTGAAACATCAGCAAAACTATCAGTTCTGCCTTCTGAGTCCCTCTCCATCTCAGCATAGCCACTATAGTAGCCCTACCCCAGGTCACTGATGCCTCTCACCTAACTGTTCTCCCAGCTTCTATCTTTATCTCCTATATTAGTTATCTGTTGATAGGTAACAAACTACCACAGTATTTACTGGCTTAAAACCACCTACATTTATTATCTAATAGTTTCTGTGGGTCAAGAGTCTCAGCACAGCTTATCTGGGTCTTCTGCTTCGGGGAATCCAACAAAACTGCAGTCAAGGTGTGATCCAAGGCAAAGGTCTCATCTGAAGATATGACTGGGAAAAGTTCACATGATTATGGATAAGGTTCAGTTTCTCAGGGGCCATTGGACAGAGGGTCTCAGTTCTTGGAGTTTGCTGGCCAGAGGCCACCCTCATCTACCCTCCTTTGCTACATGGACTTCTCCAACATGACTTCCTGCTTCATCAAAGTGTGTAAGTTAAGAAAGCAAGAAAGACTGTTCTAACCAGATGGAAGTTATAATTTTATCTTATCTAATATAATCTAGAAGCAATTTCCCCATAATATTTACCATATTATACTAGTTAATACAAGTCACAGATCCTGTCCACACTCAAGGAGAGGGGATTATACAAGAGCATGAGGGAGGCAAAAATCATTCTGGGTCATTGAGTGGTTGCCTTCTACATTCTTTTAGCAGTGGTCAGAGAGACCCTTTAAGGCATGAATCAGGTTATGTCATAGCTCTCTTCCTAACCTTTCAGATGTTTCCTATGTAACTCATAATAGACTCCAAATTCTTCCTCATGACCTTGCCCCCTCCACATCTCATCTCAAACACTCTCCCTTAATTTTCCCTTGTCCAGATGTCCTGACTCTCTTCTGGTTCCTCAAATCACACAGCTCTGTCCCATTTTGGAGTCTTGGTATTATAAATTACTCTGTCGGAAGTCCTTTTACTCCAAACACATGTATGGCTTGCCCTTCACTTAAATCAGTCTTTTGCTTCAATGTCATGGTTTTAAAGAGACCTTTCTAAACCATGCTATTTAAAACAGTAATCTTTCATTGCTCTCTGCCTCCTTTTCCATCTTTATTTTTATTCTCAATATTGTTTTTTAACCACATAAAATATTATATACCATATTTAAATGTCTGTTTTCACCATTTAAATTAAAGATCCATGGAGCAAAGACTATTTTGTTCATGCAGTATACATATGACCTATTTGGTGACATAAAGAGGAAGTTTGTTAGGACAAATGCAAGCACTACAGAAGGAGAAAAAAAAAAGTACAAATTTCTTCTAATAATTACCCTGTAATCATCCAAAAGAGTAGACCAGCATACTATGTTCTGATCACTAGAGAGAGGTGTATCTTCCTTTAATTAAGATGAGAATTCCTTCAAGGGCATTCAGTTCCCTTTACTGCTGTCTCATCAAACAACTTTCTATCACTAATTCAGTTTTGTAATTGCCTTGTTCCGAGGAAAGACTCTGAATAAAGGGCTAGCTGTTCATTCTTATTGTTCTCAGTATCTCCCTTAGTAATTAGTAAAGTGACATTTCTGTTTATAAGGTAGTACCAGGGCTAGAATTTAGGTAAACTTACAGAATCAAGTTTATGAACTCAAAAGCCAAGAACTCAACTCTTCACTGTAATCTTCCTCCAATGGGAGGCAGCTATGACCAAATACATCTGGAAAAATCATCCAATCTTATCTACTGCTATTATCTGGTATTCCAGAGAGGCATGTACATTTTGAGAATGGTTAGATTCAAGTTCATATTTGTTTAGATGCAGCCATCTCAGATCTTCAGAATTAACATAAATGAGCTGAAGGTTTATGGTTTGTTACTAGGAGAAAAGGGAGACATTCACAAAGTTTACTTTTAATGGATGGATTTTCATTTAGTGAACTGCAGCAAAATAGAACAAAAATGCTGCAGACATTTTTCTCTCAGTAGCTACCTAATAAAGCCTAAACTGGCCAACTTCCATGCCCTTCAGGGTTCCAGAAATACAAACAGGAAGTTAACATTTCCATAGCAATAACAATTCTGTAATAAAAGCTGAGGAGAAACAATAAAACAGAAGGTCAGGATAAAAGCAATTTACATTTTATTAACATCCTAACACTACATCAAAATAGATTTTACATATTAAAATGGAGTCAGAGTATAATTAGAAAAACATTTGTAATCAAATGACTTTTTTTTTTTTTCATTTTTAAGCATGATTTTGCTCTGGTCTTGTAGCAAGGTGCAAAAGTACATAGCATTTCTAGATTCCCCCAACTTATAAATTCTGCTGCGTCATATCAAGGATTATTTTGCCCAAACAAGTTTCTCTATTTCAAATAAAAGCTGTGTGATTCATTGTGTTGTCTGTTTGTATTCATTCCATTACTCTGAGACACCACACACTCTAATGAGTGTAATGGAGATAGTGATCTGAAGCAAGTCAAATGCATTCTTTCAGACAACTGAGGAAGTCAACAAGGTGACAGATTTGTCTTTTGGGCAAGGACACAGCTGGTGAATGGTAAAGTTTCCTCGATTTCCCAGTACTTGGACCTTTCTTTCCCAACTAACAAACATTCTTTTCCTATAACTATGGAAGATGGAGGTGATTTCCGAAGAGAATGAGGAGGAACTTCAGCGTTATGTAGAAGGATAAACTGAATGCCAAGGAGAGAGGAAAGGGGACATTCCAACTGCTAGCTTGAAATGAATGACCAGGAGATGATGAACCAGTGTTGAGAATAGGAGAAAGGAAGGGAGAATTTAGTTCTGTAAACCTGAATTTGTTATTTTAACCTTGAACTCAGCAAGCTTCCATGGCCTTCTGTCCTCATCAGGTGATGGGTTTATAAGGCAAATTACATAACTAACAACTGGGACACTGATTCAAAAAAATTGGAATCCTTCTCATTGTAAGAGAATCAACCTTCCATCAATTACCTTTTGTTGTCAAAGTCCTATATTTTTAGTGTACTGAGCTCTTACAGAAAATCATGTAAGAAACTGTGTAAATGGAATGCTGCCCTCTTATGGTTCCACAAATCCTTCTAGGGCCAAACATAATATCCTGGTCTCTAGGTAGGGCAATTAGCAGAGGGATTTAAGTACTAAAGGGACCTGGAAATTTAACACATACTTTGATTTTATAAATTAAAAAAGGTGTTGCATGGAGGCCACTCATTTCAAGTTCATATATCTAGATAGCATACTGCCAAGGATGGAACATGGTCTATTACTTTTCCCACTCTAATGCATATTTTAATGTAATTTTAATTTCTGGCTTCATAATTCAGGTATTTCAGGGGAAATCACAAAACATCAATTTTATCAAAGGAAGCTGTACTACGATTAATTATACTAAGTCAATATGATGTCAAAACTTTTCAAATGTTAGAGGACTTCTGCATTTTATCAACTCAGAAAATTTGAAAAGTTTTCAAATAGCAAACTCACAAATTTCCATTTTTCAGTACATTTTACTTGTATTCTCCCAAGACAGTTCTTATTTTTATTTATCATCTGAAGAGCCACAGAACTAGTTGAATACTTATAAAACACATATTAGTCTGTCAAACATTACATAAAAGCAATTTTTTTCCTAAAACCTTTTCTCTTCCAAGATAACCATTTGCATTTTTATTTGTTCCCACACTGTTGTTTTTATTTGAATCAGCTATATTGAAACATAACTTACATACAACAAGATACACACATTTTAGTGGACAGTTGAATGAGTTTTGAAAAATATCTACATTTATGTAATCACCATCAAAATCAAGATATAGAACAAATATGTCACGCAAGAAAGTTTCATTGTGCCTGATCTCAGTCAATCTCTACCATGGTCCCAGGCAACCATTTATCTGTTTTCTGTTACGAGGGATTAGTTTTGTTTCAATATAAGAAATTACAGGCTAGATACTCTTTCATGACTGGCTTCTTTCATTCAGTATAATTGGTTTGAGATTCATCATTGTTATTTTGTATATGTATCAATAGCTTGCTCTTGTTTATTTCTGTGTTGGATTCCATAGTAAGTACTTACTGCAATATTTACTTTCTCACTAGCTATTAGACATGTGGGTTGTTTCTAGTATATTTATTGTTATGAAAAATGCTGCTGTGAAAATTTATGTAAAGGCATTTTGTGGTCATGTTTTCTTCTCTCTCTTAGGTAAACATCTAGAAATGCAATTGCTGGGCCATATAATAAGTACATATCTAACTTTATAAGACATGGCTAGACTGTCTTCTAAAGCAGCTGTATGATTTTACATTTTCACCAAAAATGTATAGAGTTACTATTGCTTCAAATCCTTGCCCCCACTTGGTGTCATCAGTATTTTTTATTTTAGCTGTTCTAGTGGTTGGTAGGGACATCTCATTTAAGTAGGGGTTTTATTTGCATTTATCTGATGACTAATAATGTTGAGCCTCTTTTCATATGCCTATTAACCATTCAAATATCTTTTTTTAATGAGGTGTCTGGCCAAATCTTTTACTCTTCTTTAAAAATCTGGATTTGTAACTTACAATTGAGTTGGAAGTGTTCTTTATTTATTCTAGATGCCAATCTTTTGCCAGCTATAGGTATTATCAACATTTTCGTTCAGCTCATGGCTTGTCTTTTCATTTAAATGAAGATTTTGAAGAATGTTGAATTGAATGTTTATGTCTTCTCTCCAGTTCATATGTTGAAATCATAACCCCCAAGATGATAATATTAGCAGGTTGTACCTTTGGGAGTATAGGGCAGAGCTTTTTATAAGGGATTGGTGCTCTTAAAAAAAAGAGGCTCAAGAAAGCTGTCTTGCTCCTTCCACCATGTAAAGACAGTGAAAAGATGCCATCTATATTCAAGTCCAGGAGGCACAGAGAACCACCCTCAATATCAATAAAAATAGTGCAACACCTTGACATTTAATAGTGAAGCTAGCAAATCTCAGAGGCAAAGAGAAAATCCTGAAAGCCGCTTGAGACAAGAGGTCTATAACCTACAAGTGTAGAAACATTAGACTGACAGCAGACCTATCCGCAAAGACCTAGCAAGTCAGAAGGACTGGCATGATATCTTCAGGGTGTTATATGACAAAAATATGAAGCCAAGAATACTATATCCAGCAAGGCTGTCATTCAAAATAGGAGGAGAGATAAAAAGCTGCCAGGACAAACAGAAACTAAAAGAATTTGTGATTTCTAAACCAGCCCTGTAAGAAATATTAAAGGGGCTTCTTTAAGTGAAGAGAGAGTCCAAAAGTAATATCGACCAGAAAAGAACAGAGATCATATAAAGAAACAGTGACTTTACAGGTAATACAGTGGCACTAAATTCTTATCTTTCAATAGTTATTCTGAATGTAAATGGGCTAAATGGCCCAATCAAAAGACACAGGGTATCAGATTGGATAAAAAAGCAAGACCCATCGATATGCTATCTGCAAGAGACTCATTTTAGGCCCAAAGACACTTCAAGATTGAAAGTGGGGGGAGGGGGTGGAAAAGCATTTATCTGCTAATGGACATGAAAAGAAAGCTGAGGTAGCAATCCTTGTATCAGACAATTTAGATTCTAAACCAAAGATGTAATAAGAGATGAGGAAGGACACTGTATCATAATTAAAGCGTCTACCCAACAAGAAGTTCTAACAATTGTAAATATTTATGCCCCTAACATGGGAGCAGCCAATTACATAAACCAAATAATAACAAAATTAAGGAAACACATTGATAATATTATAGTAATAGTAGGGTACTTTAACACCCCACTCACTGCAATGAATAGATCATCTAAGCAGAAGATCAACAAGGAAACAAGGGCTTTGATTGACACTGGACCTGATGGACTTTACAGATATATTCAGAACATTCCATCCTGAAGCAACAGAATACACATTCCTTTCAAGTGCACATGGAACATTCTCCAAAACAGATCACATGCTGGATCACAAATCAGGTCTCAACCAGTACCAAAAGATTGGAATCATTCCCTGCATATTTTCAGACCACAATGTTTTGAAACTAGAATTCAATCACAAGAGGAAATTTGGAAAGAACTCAAACACATGGAGGTTAAAGAGCATCATACTAAAGAATGAATGGGTCAACCAGGAAATTAAAGAAGATTTTTAAAAATTCATGGAAATAAATGAAAATGAAAATACAACAGTTCAAAACCTTTGGGATGCAGTAAAGTTGGTCCCAAGAGGGAACTATTTAGCAATATAAGCATTCTCAAAAAAAACAAGGAAGGTAGCAAATACATAACCTAACCTTTCACCTATAGGAGCTGGAGAAAGAACAGCAAATAAAGCCTAAGCCCAGCAGGAGAAGAGAATTAATAAAGATTAGAGGAGAAATCAGTGACATAGAGACAAAAAGGAACCAGATCAATAAAACTAGGAGCTGTTTCCTTGAAAGAATTAATAAGATCAATAAACTCCCGCCAGACATATCAAAAAAAAAAAAAAGAAAAAGCACCCAAATAAATAAAAACATGAATGAAAGAGGAGAGATCACAACCAACACTGAAGAAATACAAACAATTATAAGAACATATTATGAACAACTATAGGCCAACAAATTAGGCAATCTGGAAGAAAGGGATGCATTCCTAGAGATGTATAAACTACCAAAAGTGAAACAGGAAGAAATAGAAAACCTGAACAGACTCATAATCAGCAAGGAAATTGAAGCAGTAATCAAAAATCTTCCAACAAGCAAGAATCCAGGGCTGGATGGCTTCCCAGGTGGAATTCTACCAAACATTTAAAAAATTAATACCCGGGTGGCTCAGTCAGTTAAGTGTCTGCCTCTGGCTCAAGGCAGAGGCAGGAATCAAGGTCCTGGAATCAAGCCCTGCATTGGGCTCCCTGCTCCGCAGGGAGCCTGCTTCTCCCTCTCCCATTCCCCCTGCCTATGCTCTCTATCTCTTTGTCAAATAGATAGATAGATAATAGATAGATAGATAGATAGATAGATAGATAGATAGATAGATAGATAGATAAATCCTATTCTTCTGAAGCTGTTTCAAAAATAGAAAATGGGAGGAAAACTTTCCAAACCTTTCTATGAGGACAACATTACCTTGATCCCCAAACCAGACAAGGACCCCACCAAAAAGGAAAATTAAAAACCAATATCCCTAANTGTAATAAGAGATGAGGAAGGACACTGTATCATAATTAAAGCGTCTACCCAACAAGAAGTTCTAACAATTGTAAATATTTATGCCCCTAACATGGGAGCAGCCAATTACATAAACCAAATAATAACAAAATTAAGGAAACACATTGATAATATTATAGTAATAGTAGGGTACTTTAACACCCCACTCACTGCAATGAACAGATCATCTAAGCAGAAGATCAACAAGGAAACAAGGGCTTTGATTGACACTGGACCTGATGGACTTTACAGATATATTCAGAACATTCCATCCTGAAGCAACAGAATACACATTCCTTTCAAGTGCACATGGAACATTCTCCAAAACAGATCACATGCTGGATCACAAATCAGGTCTCAACCAGTACCAAAAGATTGGAATCATTCCCTGCATATTTTCAGACCACAATGTTTTGAAACTAGAATTCAATCACAAGAGGAAATTTGGAAAGAACTCAAACACATGGAGGTTAAAGAGCATCATACTAAAGAATGAATGGGTCAACCAGGAAATTAAAGAAGATTTTTAAAAATTCATGGAAATAAATGAAAATGAAAATACAACAGTTCAAAACCTTTGGGATGCAGTAAAGTTGGTCCCAAGAGGGAACTATTTAGCAATATAAGCATTCTCAAAAAAAACAAGGAAGGTAGCAAATACATAACCTAACCTTTCACCTATAGGAGCTGGAGAAAGAACAGCAAATAAAGCCTAAGCCCAGCAGGAGAAGAGAATTAATAAAGATTAGAGGAGAAATCAGTGACATAGAGACAAAAAGGAACCAGATCAATAAAACTAGGAGCTGTTTCCTTGAAAGAATTAATAAGATCAATAAACTCCCGCCAGACATATCAAAAAAAAAAAAAA
>LNAC01000029.1:1037785-1117377 GCA_002007465.1 Ailurus styani | reverse complement strand
AAAAAAAAAAAAAAGAAAAAGCACCCAAATAAATAAAAACATGAATGAAAGAGGAGAGATCACAACCAACACTGAAGAAATACAAACAATTATAAGAACATATTATGAACAACTATAGGCCAACAAATTAGGCAATCTGGAAGAAAGGGATGCATTCCTAGAGATGTATAAACTACCAAAAGTGAAACAGGAAGAAATAGAAAACCTGAACAGACTCATAATCAGCAAGGAAATTGAAGCAGTAATCAAAAATCTTCCAACAAGCAAGAATCCAGGGCTGGATGGCTTCCCAGGCGGAATTCTACCAAACATTTAAAAAATTAATACCCGGGTGGCTCAGTCAGTTAAGTGTCTGCCTCTGGCTCAAGGCAGAGGCAGGAATCAAGGTCCTGGAATCAAGCCCTGCATTGGGCTCCCTGCTCAGCAGGGAGCCTGCTTCTCCCTCTCCCATTCCCCCTGCCTATGCTCTCTATCTCTTTGTCAAATAGATAGATAGATAATAGATAGATAGATAGATAGATAGATAGATAGATAGATAGATAGATAGATAAATCCTATTCTTCTGAAGCTGTTTCAAAAATAGAAAATGGGAGGAAAACTTTCCAAACCTTTCTATGAGGACAACATTACCTTGATCCCCAAACCAGACAAGGACCCCACCAAAAAGGAAAATTAAAAACCAATATCCCTAATGAACATGAATGCAAAATTTCTCACCAAAATACTAGCCAATAGGGTCCAACAGTATATTAAAAGGATTATTCACCACAACAAAGTGGGATTTATTCCTGGACTGCAAGTGTGGTTCAACATCTGCAAATCAATGTGTTACACCACATTAATGAATAAGAGGACAAGAATCATATGATTCTCTCAATAGATGCAGAAAAAGCACCTGACAAAGTATAGCATCTTTCTTGATTAAAACTCTTCACAGTGTATGGATAGAGGGATTATACCTCAGTATCATAAAAGCCATATATGAAAAACCCGCCGTGAATATCATTCTCAATGGGGAAAAACTGAGATCTTTTCCCCTAAGGTCAGGAACATGACAGGGATGTTCACTCTCCACACTGTTGTTTCACATAGTACAAGAAGTCCTAGCCTCAGCAATCAGACAACAAAAAGAAATAAAAGGCATGTGCATCACCAAAGAGGAAGTCAAACTCTCACTCTTTAAAGATGACATGATACTCTATATGGAAAAACCAAACCCTCCACCTCAAAACTGCTAGAACTCATACAGGAATTCAGCAAAGTGGCAGGAAAAGTTGAAAACAGTCATACTCTATTACCCAGCAATTGCACTTCTAGGTATCTACCCCAAAGATGAAATGTAGTGATCTGAAGGGGCATTTGCACCCCAAAGTTTATAGCAGCAATGTCCTCAATAGCCAAACTGTGGAAAGAGCTGAAATGTCCATCAACTGATGAATGGATAAAGAAGATATGGTGTAGGGCACCTGGGTGGCTCAGTGGGTTAAAGCCTCTGCTTTCAGCTCAGGTCATGATCTCAGAGTCCTGGGATCGAGGCCCGCACAGGGCTCCCTGCTCTGCAGGGAGCCTACTTCCTCCTCTCTCTCTGCCTGCCTCTCAGCCTACTTGTGATCTCTCTCTCTGTCAAATAAATAAATAAAATCTTAAAAAAAAAGAAAATATGGTGTATATATACAATGGAATACTATTCAGCCATCAAAAAATGAAATCTTGCCATTTGTAACAATGTGGGTGGAACTAGAAGGTAGTATGCTAAGCAAAGTAAGTTGATCAGAGAAAGACAACTATCATATGATCTCACTCATACGTGGAATTTAGGAAACAAAAGAGAGCATCATAGGGGAAGGGAAGGAAAAATAAAACAAGATGAAATCAGAGAGGGAGACAAACCAGGAGAGACTGTTAATCACAGGAAACAAACTGAAGGTTGCTGGAGGGGAAGCAGGTGGGGATGGGGTAATTGTGTGATGGACATTAAGGAGGGCATGTGATATAAGAAGAACTGACATAAGTTACATAAGACTGATAAACCACTGAATTCTACCTCTGAAACTAATAATACAGTTAAGTATTTGAATTTAAATTTTAAAAAAAGCACTTTTAAAAAAAAGAAGATGTATCTACAAGTAAGAAGGTCCCCACTACGACACCTCTGCCAGTGCCATCATCTTGGACTTCCCAGCCTCCGGAACTGTGAAAAATAAATCTTTGCTGTTTACGAGCCACCCAGTTTATGGTATTTTTGTTGCAGCATCCTGAGCGAAGTAAGACACCATGCTGTTGTTTTAAGTACTGTTGAACCCTTGTCTCACAGATGAGTAACCTGTTTAAATATCATTTGGTTATGGACCTTTTCAAAACATGACTCTCATAAATGACCACAATCCTAGTAGTTATTTATTTTATCTTTAAGTGCCCTAAGTATGTTACATAATTACAGAAATATGTACATAAAGCTTGAGAATAGGGGCTGACTGCTTAATGAGTGTTGGGTTTTCCTTGGCAGTGATGGAAATGTCTGGAACTAACTAGAAGGTGTAGATGCAGGATAGAGTGAATACACTAAATAACACTGAATTGTACCTTTGGAAATGATGACTTTTATGCTATGTAAATTTCACTTTAATTTTCAAATAGAAAATACATAAGGGAAGGGGGGAGTGTACCTCATCTTGTCTCTGAGAGAAAGATAGGGCTGCTTGTGGAACTGTTCCTGGAGAGTGAGAAAAAGACCCACATGTCAATGTATTCTAAGTAGAACTTTAGAACTTCATGTATAAAGAGAAATTCTAAAAGCTTCCAGCGAGAAAAACAGGTAACTTACAAAGGCAAAAGAAAGATTGGTAAGACACTCATTTTAAAAGCTGGTTCAAGAAAACATATCAGCAGGACGCTTCGGTGGCTTAGTCATTAAGCGTTTGCCCTGGGCTCAGGTTGTGATCCCAGGGTCCTGGGATTGAGTCCCAGGTCAGGCTCCCTGCTCAGTGGGAAGCCTGCTTCTCCCTCTCCCACTCCCCTGCTTGTGTTCCCTCTCTTGCTGTGTCTCTCTGTCAAATAAATAAATAAAGTCTTAAAGAAAGAAAGAAAACTTATAAGCAACACCTTCAAAATGCTGAGAAGATTATGAGCCTTGAATGTCATACCTGGACCAACTATCTTTCATGTGAACGGCCAAATAAAGACAAATATAGACTTGCTAAGATGCTTATTACCTCAACCTCTATCTGAAAGGTTTATTAAAGTTATAGTTCAAAGAAAATTTTTAAAAAACTTAGAAGATATACTTTTTTTTTTTAATAGACCAGCATTTGGATCCAACTTAGCAACTCACTAAATGTAGGCTGTTGGGAATTTCACTTAACTCCCCTGAATCTGCGGTATAAGCAGGAGGCCCAGCAGCTGCCTGCAGCATGAGGATGGTTTTCAGAGCTTCTAGCACAGGACCTGGTTGGTTCATGCAGAGGGAGTCAACAAATGTGGGCTCTATCTTCTCTCTTTTCTACTTCTTCAAGAAACATCGCAGACATCTTAGTGCCAGGAAAACAAGAAAGAAAGGAGGTGAGAAGGAAAAAGTAGGGATTCTGATTTCTTTTTTTTTGGTGCTAGATCTCTTAATTAGGTAGGATTAATCTCTTTATTAGGTAGTAATTTTAGGATTACTAGAGCCAACACTGTAAGAAATATCTTCAGAAAGAGCTAAGTGAAACTAAAGTTACAAAACACATGCCCATCTGATTCCTTTATTTATAGGGGAACCTAAATGTTTCAGATCTAGTTTCCAGCAGTTTAGGGCATGCCTTTATAGTTGGAGACTTTGACTCTGTTTGAAATTTCTCTATTTTCTATTGCAGTTGGTGAGTGTTAGGATCATATCTTGCTTTCAGGGTGGTCATTGGTTAATTTTTTTTTTTTTTAAGTTAAGGTAGTTAAACATATCACTAGTTCCACAAAGCATTTTATCTTCATTTGCATATTTCCTATCTCCTTAGAGCAGGGCTATCCCTCTGTGGCTTCCATAGCTAACACTCACTGAGAACTATGTGTCAGACTCTCTTCTAAAACACTTAACACGTGTTAACTCTCTTAATCCTCACAATGTCCCAGGAGATGGGTACCATCATTGTGCATTCTATAGGTGAGAAACATGAATGATAGATTCAGTTGTTGGCTTGAGATGCTACAGCTTTTGAGTGGCAGGGTAAAAATCTAGACCTAGGCAACTTTAATCCAGACCTGTGTGATTACACAGTCTCTCAAGAACTCAAAATAATTTGCAAAACCTAAAACACTACACATCATGATGCCTGGAAACAAGAAAAAAACAAAAACTATAAACAGAAGACTATATAGGGAAAGTCAAGTAATAAGGCTAAGGATAAACAGATGGAGGGAAGGTTAAAACTTGACAGTAGAAGATGTGGGCTTAATGCAAGATCCTGAAGTTGAGCCAAAACTGTACTTCTGAATTTCTTGGAAGTCAAGGCAAAAAGGAAAGTAGGGGTATGTGGCATGGCTCTCATTATACGGTAAAAGAAGACTACAAGTTTTCAAGAAGAAACAAAATGTGTCAGACTGTATTCCCAGTCCTTCAATTAATTTCCCAGTTCTGAACTTGAGAAAGTACAGGGGTCTCATCAATGATTAGCTCCTGAGACTAATTGCTTTAATTCTGCTGACCAGGGATGTAGCTTCAACAAATGACCACGTTTCAATATGCCCATATGACAATATGCCAATATTTTCTTGAATAAGGTTTTTTTAAATTTCAATTTATTATAGCTAAAAAAACCCCAAAACACTTCCCCATTTTGTCCACCCCCTACCCGTTGTCTCTAATAAGCATAGACCTATTCATCATATCCGTGAAATTATGGGGTTTTTTTAATATAAGGGTGATCCACATATAACAGAGATCATATAGTATTATATAGTATTTGTCTTTCTCTTTCTGACTTATTTCAGTTAGTACAATGCTCTGGATTTCATTCTTTTTTATGGCTGAATAATATTCACACACACACACACACACACACACACACACACACAATTTCTTTATCCATTCATCCACTGATGGACACTTAGGTTGATTCCATAACTTGGCTATTAAAAATAATGCTTCAATGAAGATAGGGGTGAGTTAGTATTTTTATTTTTGAATTATTATTTTTTTGAATTAGTATTTTCATTTCCTTCAGAGAAATACCCAGAAATGTAATTGCTGAATCATACAGAGTTCTATTTTTGATTTCTTGAGTAACCTCCATAGTGTTTTCCATAGTGGCCTCATCAATTTACACACACCAACAGTGCACAAGGATTCCCTTTCTCTCCACCTTCTCACCCACACTTGTTACTTGTATCTTTTTGACAATAGTCGTTCTAATAGCCATCTCACAGGTGTGAGCGGTATCTCATTGTGACTTTAATTTGTATTTCCTTGACAATTAATGATGTAGAGCATCTTTTCATGTACCTGTTGGAAAAATGTCTGTTCAGGTATGCCTGTTCTGATTTTTTTATTTTTTAATAATTTTTTTATTATGTTATGTTAGTCACCATACAATACATCATTAGTTTTTAATGTAGTGTTCCATGATTCATTGTTTGCATATAACATCCAGTGCTCCATGCAGTACATGCCCTCCTTAATATCCATCACCAGGCTCACCCATTCCCCCCACCCCTCCTCCCCTCTAAAACCCTCAGTTTGATTCCCAGGGTCCATAGCCTCTCGTGGTTCATCTCCCCCTCTGATTTCCAGCCCCCCCTCCTTCATTTTTCCCTTCATTCTCCTAATATCTTCCATGCTGTTCCTTATGTTCCAGAAATAAGTGAAACCATATGATAATTGTCTTTCTCTGTTTGACTTATTTCACTCAGCATAAGTCTCCTCCAGTTCCATTCATGCTGATGCAAAAGTTGGGTATTCATCCTTTCTGATGGTTGAGTAATATTCCATTGTATAAATGAACCACATCTTCTTTACCCATTTGTCTGTTGTCTGTTGAAGGGCATCTCAGATCCTTGCACAGTTTGACTATTGTGGATGTTGCTGCTATGAACATTGGAATACATATGGCCCCTTTTAAATCAGATTTTGTTTTTGCTATTGAACAGTATGAGTTCTTTATATATTTTAGAGATTAGTTCCTTATCAGATACATGATTTTATACAGATAAAATCTATACAGATACATATTTTCTCCCATTCAATAAATTGCCTTTTCATTTTGTTGTTTCCTTTGCTGTGCAGAAGCTTCTTAGTTTGATGTAGCATCACTTGTTTATTTTTGCTTTTGTTGTTTTGCTTTTGGTGTGAGTTTCAAAAAATCATTGCCAAGACCTATGGCAGAGAGCTTGCCATCTGTGTTTTCTTGTAGGAGTTTTATGGTTTCAGGTCTTACATACACATGTTTAAGCCATTTTGAGTTAATTTTTGTGTGTGGTGTAAGACAGTGGTCCAGTTTCATCCTTTTGCATGTGGCTATCTAATGTTCCCACCACCATTTATTGAGACTGTTTTTTCCCATTTCATATTCTTGGCTCCTTTTTTATAAATTCGTTGACCATATATGCTTGGACTTATTTCTGGGCTCTTTATTATATTCCATCGATCTATGTGTCTATTTTTATTGCCAGTAGGACACTGTTTTATTTACTATAGCTTTGTAATATAATTTGGGATCGGGGAGTGTGAAATCTCCAGCTTTGTTCTTTTTAAGATTATTTCAGCTAAAAAAAAAAGATTATTTCAGCTATTGGGGGTGTTTTACAGTTCCATACAAATTTTAGGACTGTCTGTTCTATTTCTGTGAAATACCATTGGAGTTTCAATAAGGATCACGTTGACTCTGTATATTGCCTTGGATAGTATGGGCATTTTAGTGATATTCATTCTTTTAATCCACAAAAACAAAATAGGTTTCAACTTAATTGTGTCTTCTTCAGTTCCTTAGAGTTTTCAATATAGAAAGCACAAGCTGCTCTGCAATCCTGTCTTAATATTGAAGAAAGGAGGATGGTTCTGAATCGCTCCTTCTTCACTGTAAATTGAAGGACAAAATTAACACGGACAAATATGTAGAAATACAAATTATTTCTCTCCACAAAACCTTTAAATGTCATGTTAGGAGATAGAGCTTCAAAGGGAAATAATTTGTGCCCGGAACACAATTTTTCACTTAAACACAATCTTCATTTTGAAGAGAAAACACATGGATGTAATACGACCTTGTTGGCCTTCTGCCCACTCATGTACCACAAATGCCATATGAAACCATGAAAGGTACCACATCAAGGCAGATTAGCCCACTGAGAACTTCAAGGAAATCATGTCAGCCACACATGATTTATCTGTGGACCTTTGCTAGAGAAAGCAAGCTGAGTAGCCCAGGGCTAGTGGGAAAAGTCATCAAGTTAGAAGTCATCTTTTGAAATGACTTAAAGAAGCAAAAATCTAAAGAGTCTGGAAATGTCTTCAATTTCATATACTTGGGGCTTTCTTTTAGGCGATAAAAAACAGAGTGTAACTTTGGTTCATGTACTTAAAGCACTAATAGCCTCACAAATTGGACAACCTTTTATCGTCTCCTTTCAGCCCAAGGAAAAACTTTGTAATTAGTCTGTTTTTATTTTTACACATTGATAATGTAATAAATATTCCCTTTTTGCACTTAAATATTTGTGGAAGCTCACATACATCGTTTGTAATCTATTAAGTCAGTGTTGTGTAGTGTGTGAAGAGACGGGGTTGTCTAGCCACTCTGCCTGGGACGGTATCCCAGCTGCACCACTTACTGGCCATGTGACATTTGTCAAATATTTACTTTCCTGTGTCTTGGTTACCTCAACTTGAGAATAGTGAACTTGCGAATAGTACACATTTTATCAAGTCATTGTGAGGACTGAATGAGATACAATCATCAAATTTCTCACAACCCTCCTTGGTACGAATTAACACCAAATGAGGAAGAGCTATTAAAATCCTCATGTCAACCCCATGAAGTAGATCCTTCTTCTTTGGATAAGGACCTTGAAAGGGAAAGTAACTGGCCCAGCAATTTACAAATGGTAGAAAGAAATGGTGGAGACAGAACGCAAAGCCAGTGGAGCCTGGCTACAAAATGCACACTCTAAGCACTCATTAAAAAAGATTATTTCGTACCTTCTCATATCACAGTTATTTGAATTTACATTTGGATTCAAACTCTAGGGAGGCAAGAGCAACTGTGCCTTTTACTTGTTAGAGGTTTTCGGGTGCGACCCAGTTTTGTGTCCTGGAAATACATCACAAAAATTGCTGAAAGAGAGAAAACTGACATTTATAAAGCACTTAAGAAATATCTGCTGAGAACTATGGCCAGATACTAAGATAAATTACATTTATATTTAATCTTTATAATCATCTCAAGAGACAGATGTTAATATTCCTGTTTTACAGATGTTTTACAGATGTTGCCTGGAGGATGATTTTTTCCTTTCCTCAGACTATGTTTTCTCCCTATGGAATGAATGCAGTAATTGAGAGCAGGATTTTAAAGCCAAATCAAACTTGGTAAGAAACTTGGGTCTGCAAACTGATGGCTGCCAGACGGAAAGGGGATGGGGCAAAATGGTTGAAAGAGAGTGAGAGATACAGGCTTCCAAATATGCAATAAGTCAGTCATGGGAATAAAAGGCAAAACAACATGGACATACGGTCAGTAATATGATAATAGCTTTGTATGGTGACAGACGTTAGCTACACTTGTGCTGAGTATAGCATAAGATAAAGGGAAGTTGAAACACTACATCTGAAACCTAATGTAATATTATGTGTCAACAATACTCAAACACAAAAAATTAAAAAAAGAAAGAAAGAAATTTGGGCCCGGGGGTGCCTGGGTGGCTCAGTCAGTTAAGCGTCCAACTCTTGATTTTGGCTCAGGTCATGATCTCAGGGTTGTTAGATTGAGCCCCACATTAGGATCTGCATGGGGCATGGAAACTGTCTGAGATTCTCTCTCCCTCTGCTCCCTCTGCCCCTCCCATCCCCATTAAAGAAGGAAAGAGAGGAAGGAAGGAAGGAAGGAAGGAAGGAAGGAAGGAAGGAAGGAAGGAAGGAAGGAAGGAAGGAAGAAAAAGAAGAAAAGAAAGAAAGAAAGAAAGAAAGAAGAAAGAAAGAAAGAAAGAAAGAAAGAAAGAAAGAGAGAGAAATGGTTCTGCTCCTTACTGAAGTTCATAATTTGGAATTATTAAACTCCTCTGAGTTTCATCTATAAAATGCATGTGGTAAATAAGCCTTCATCCATGGATAATTACATTAAAATACATTTGAAGCCCTCTATTGCAATCACAGTAAGCAGTCAATAAATGTTAATTATTATTGTTGTTCTCATTTTGTTATCACTATCAATATGAGTTTTAATAGAGTCAGCTGAAGTGAAAGGGCCTTTATTAAATTTTAGCCTATCAGTGTCTGCTTTACAATGAAAAATAGCCCCTCTAAAATGAAGAGGCTTTGGGGGTCAATTATACAGGTATTCAGTTTCTACAACTTCACAGGACAGTACCTGCCCAAAAATAATCACTGTTTCAGTAAAAGAATCATTAGAACTGTTTTAAATAAAACAGTAAAAATGACTTTCTAACAGGAGTGTTGCCTGTAAGTTGACAGGAATAGGCAGCATGTGATGTGAAGATAGAAATCTGTATGCCAGGAATGTTTCTTCTCAGACAAAAAGATCTGACCTCAAAAGGGACTGTGAAGCTAAACCCATTGAGATTTTATCATCATTTGGTGATCGCGCTTCAGAAGTTCAAAATCCCCAGGGGAGGAAAACTTCACATGTAATATTTTAATCTCATTCTGCTTTAGAAATTGTAATAAATCGCCTTTTATCCAGAATGATCAGTAAATTGAAAGTGCTACTTGTAACCAAATAATATTTGCCAAATGTCCTAAAGTCTAGAGTATTCATATCAAATATTATACCATGAAGAGTATATATAACATTGGAATTTCAGTGAGTCAAACATTTTCTCTGACTGTTCTGAAACCACTTTCGATTCTTAGAGTGTCTCAGTGTTATCATTAGGAACCTTAATTATGATAACATAAATTTCAGCATAAAGTAAAGAAGATATTCACACAGAAAGAGCAGTTCCAATTTGGACTGGGCCGTGCTGGGATTTTGTGGATTCCCTTTGCAGGGAGATTCAAACAAAGGCTGCAGGATTACTGGCCTGGAAGTTTGCAAAACCGATGTTAGCATAGGATGAGGAGTCCCAGAATTGACGTTTCCCAGAGCTGATTACACATATTTCCTAGGGCTGTTATAACAAAGACCCCAGGCTGGGTGGCTTAAAACAACAGAAATTTATTTTCTCCAGTTTCAGGTCAAGACATTGTTAGGGTTGATTTCTTCTGCAGCCTCTCTGGCTTGTAGATGGCCAGCTTCTCCCTGTGTCTTCATATGGTCTTTCTTCCATGTATGTCTGTGTCCCAACCTCTTCTTGTCATAAAGATACCAGTCACATTGGATTAGGACCCACCATAATGACTTATTTAACTAATAACTTCTTTCAAGACCCTATTTCCAAATACAGTCACATTCTGAGGTACTGGATATTAGGGCTTCAATGTAGGTCCTGGGTTTTGTGGGGGTGAGGGAGGTGATGGGGAACAATTCAGTCCATAACACTGGTTTTGCAGGAGAAGCGCTTGGGGACCTGGTTAAAGAGTCAGAGTTCCTCAGCTCCACGACTGAAGACCGATTTATTAAGTCAAGGGAACTACGTTTTTAACAAGGGTCTTATAGGAGTTGTTCTTTTGCAAATGGCATAAGACCTATCTCAAGGTGCATCAATCAAAATAAATAACTGAACCCTTGAAGAGTTAAGTTTCAGGTTGGATCAAGAACCTAAAGGATACTATGACATGATTCTATAATATAAATGGTTCCATAATAGCCTAACTTCTCTTTTTACATTTCTTCCGTCTGCTTTCTCAACGTTGCCTCCATTTCTCAGTCCCCTTGTGGTTGGAAGATGGCTTGACCTGGCCCCTAGTCTTCAGAGGTTCATATTTAGTGGGACTGAGGGTAAATCTGGTTAACTTTTCATCTGAAAAGTGGCAAGACCAATGTTAAGTGGCAAAAATAGACCCTACATGCCAAAATAAAGAAGGGATAAGAATGGGTGAATTTCCATGCCTTGGAAGTGACCTGACACAAAAGATACAAAGTATATAATTACACAAAGTATATTTGCAATTTTACTTTAGCAATAGATCAATAATACAAGTATTTACTTAACTTAGTGCTTAGTATGTGTTTTTAAAAAACTAATTCATTACAAAATATTTTCCTTGTAATGTTCTCTTTCAGTTTTATTGAGATATGGTTGACATAACAGCAACAGATGTTTAAGGTGTACAGCATGACGATTTGACATACATATCATGAAAAGATGGGCATAGGAAGTTTAGTTACCATCCATCAGCTTATATGAATATCAGCTTATATGAAGGCATGAATCCTGGCTGCTGCTGTTTTTGCAGAATTTCCAGGAAGGAATGTTTGAGAACTGAATGATGCAAAACCCAGGAAAACACTACGATAAATGTTTTTCTCCCTTGGGATGAGAACTTCGAGAATCGATTCTCTTAGCAACTTCCAAGTACGCTGTACTGCCGTGTTAACTGTTGTCGTCAAGTTGTACATTACATTAGGATTAGCTCTCCTTAGCAGGGCTGAACTCCCTCAAATTTCAGTGGTCTTAATATGACAGCAGTGTTGGGGAGGAATAGGAAGCACTATTATTTATTATAATTATCAACAGACCCTAGAAAGACCACTTATCTGACTTTAGTTTGCAAAGTTGCCTTCCAAAATCAATAAACAATGGTCATTATATCTCCTAAGTGCAAGCCACAGGAGTGTCCACAAGGCAACAACTTATTAATTCAATTCAATGTAGGCAAAGAGAAAAAAAAAGGATCCCAAAATGTTTCTTTATTCCCTACTGAAGCTGTGTGTCCTACCGTATGACTAGGTCACTTGACAACCTTCCTGATGAACAGACCGAGAAGCCTAACAAATAATAATACAAAGCCAGCATTCAGTGTGTCTTGCTCTTATTCAGCTGAGTACATTTATTTTACTAGTGAATTGCACCAGAGTGTAGGTAAGTCTTTCCCTGGAATTTGAGCAGGAGGCTTGTGTCTTTTTGCTGAGAAAATGCATATAAATGCCCGAACCAGTTTAGTGGTCTTTACCAAAAATAGCTTGGCCTTTTGACTCACCCAGGCTGCCAGTAAACTCTGCTTCTTTTTTTTTCCCCTCTCCACAGATAGGCTAAAACTAGTAACATCACGTCAGTGCATTCCAAATTGGATGCAACACTGAATTTGTTTTAGTTTGGGAATCCTTGTTATCAGTTCATATGCTGTATCAGAGAACGTTGGGACAGGAAGGGTCTGGCAGATGTTCAATATTCAGCCAGCCTTGTAGATTTAGAGATAAGGATACAGAAGCCCAGAAAGGTTAAGTGACCCACACAGGACCACGTTGCTGGTAAGTGGCAGCCCCAAAATAACTGTGGGTTGCTGATGTGTGAAGGAATCTGTTTCGTGTCAAAGTCTCAGCAGGACGTCTCATGGGTGGGCTACAACGGGTCTCCCCCAGAGTAGTTTGGGAGAGGGATAGCAAGGCATGAATCCTGGCTGCTGCTGTGTTTGCAGAATTTCCAAGAAGGAATGTTTGAGAACTGAATGATGCAAAACCCAGGAAAACGAAGAGATATTTTAATGCTTGAACTTGGCCATGGGTGGCCCTCTTAATGGGGCCCTAGGAAGCAGCTAATTCACATCAGCAAGTTACTCTGCGGATCTTTCAAAGCACCTGAGTCATTCCTGCGGCTTGCCAGTTTGTGGAAGGCCTCATGCCTTCCCTAGGTGGCCCGAGTGTACCGCTTTGTGCAAGGAAACAAAACCAGCAGCCTGCCCTTCACCCAGCAATCAAAAACTCTGGGTTTCTCCCCAAACTTTGACCGCTGGGCCAAGGTTTCGTTGGCATACAGATATTTTCTTTTCTCTCTCGGGTCCTTCCATCATCTGTTTGGATTGCAGGAGAGGTTTTGTTGCATTTTGTTTTTAACTGAGAAGGACATAAATTCTTTCTCTTTGAATTCAATTTGATATGGTTGTCGGTAATGTAAAGATGGAATTTGCAGTGAAAAAATGAAACTTAGTCACACTCAAGAAAGCAAATACACTCTTGCTGAGTATATATGAAATATCTCTTTAAACAAATATCCTGAATGTAATTAAAACCTGCGTAGGGTCATTTCTATTTTTTAAAAAAGTAAGCAGAGACAGATCCTGAAGCCACATTTACCATTGGTGCCAATTTTGCAGGTGAGAAAACTGAGCCTCAGAAAAGAAGGGTCTTGGGTTAGCTTGTGAAGCTAGGAAGGCAAACACAAGAACTTGGACCTAGATCTGAGGGTCCTCGGTGGTCATGCTCTTTCCATTTTGTTAGACAATCAACCTCTACTGACTTGACTGTTAAACATTTGACTTCAAGAAGAGGAAAAAAAAAAAAATCTTACATCCAGGGTCCTCACAGTCATTATATCCTTTGCTCTTTCCAAAGCCTTAAGAGGAAACTTGATGTCATTGTCCCTATTTTAAGAAAAGATACCTGAAAAGAAAACAAGAAAAGATATCTGAGCATCAGACAAGTTAGTTGGCTTACCTGAAGTTGCCTGCCCAAATGTAATTGATGTGGGACTCAAGTCAAGGACTCACACAGTTAAAGTAAGGTGGATAGTGAAAAGCATTTGGTATGTGGGTCAAGAGACCCAGGCTAAAGTTCTAGCTATTCATTCCATTTATTTGAAGTGTATCCTAGACAGATTAGATTACTTTTCTAAAGTTCAAGTTACACCACTTTGCTTTTATGAAAGACCTACATTAGTACATACTAATGTACTAACCAAAAGAAATATGAAAAGAATTAAGTGTCATAAGGGTGAGTGGCATAAAACATTAAAGATAGCTATGAACATCATTTCAAAACCCTGGGCTTTTGAAATAATCTAAACCTGGCTTTGATTCCCTACTCTGCCACTTAGTAACTGAGTGACCTTGGCCAAGTAAGGATAGAAAAGTTCTTTACATAATCATATTTATTTAATTCTCTCTTCACTGACTTAGTTCCAATTGAATTTGTACTTTGCAAAGAGCAATATTCTGACTGAATATCATGACTGTTTCAGGAACTGAAGTGTATAGGTAAATATTTAGGAAAAACTTGTGTGACCAATTACGACAGAGAAAAGTCTTAAGTTTGACCAATTATATTTTTTCAACTACTTTTTGTAAATCTCCTAAGTCAGATGACTTTAAGAGTGTGGTTGACAAGAAAGATGTAGTTCAATATTACTTGAAGATTCAAAGTCAGGAACCACATAAATGGAAATTGTGTACAGAAAAAATTATATTCTATGTCAGGTTCTAGTTCACTGGTTTTAAGGATCCTCTGAAATATTTCACTGGGCCCCAACTGGCACAATTATTTCCAAAAACAACTTCTCTTTTTGATATATTCTTAAAAGGTGACTTTGTAAAGTCATCATCACAAACTGATTTCACCATAAACAGAATGAATGATTGGCATCACTGAGCATAGGCTGAATTAACTGGACGTCCTTTTTATAGAGGATGCTTGGAAAGCAGAGTAGATCATTTAGAGAGATCTGGAAATTTTATCTTCTCTCCTCTTGTTTGGTCATAATTGTGCCACTTACCCTATATCCTTATCTCCGAAGTTGAGATAATAATACAAAGCAAGTTGCCGAGATTCCCCATTTTTCCACAATCTGAGCACACATAGAAAATTGTAATATTCACCTAACACACTGAAGAAAATGGATGAGGCCAGAGGAAATTTGCTTGAGATTCACAACTCTGCTAACTAATTTGGTTAGTCTTTTTGAGGAGATCAATATTTCATCACATAGATAATTAGGAGAATCATATAACTTATCATGCAGATATGGAAGCTTCTGAGAGTTGAATTGTGCATGTTAATAATAACACTAAGACTGGTACATTAGGGATTTCACTGGGCAAACCAAGACATGTTTAACCTAACTAAAACCCATCCACAGCAAGCAGCATAGTTTTGGGGGAGCTCTAGACTCAAACGATACCTGATATATTCACATGAGGATAAAAGGTACAGCACAGGAAATATGATGTTGTAATGATGTAGTGATGTATGGTGCCAGATGGTAGCTACCCTTGTGGTGATCATGGCATGACCTATAGACTTGTGCAATCACTATGCTGTTTACCTGAACCTAACGTGACATTGTGGTCAACTACACTTCACTTTTTAGAAAGTGGTTAGCTGCTGTTATTTAAAAGAAATCTAAGTGGGGAGAACTGTTTTGACCCCTAGGAAAACAATTTCCTCCAAATGAGGTACTCGTTCAGCCACTATGCCTACCATCTATTCTAGCAATTCCAGCTACAGGATCAAGGGAGGAAAACCAACAACTATGATCCCAAGAATCCTAAGTTACCTTTTCTAGTGTCATGAACTCGTTGCTTCAAGTTTAGTCTTTTCCCTGATAGCTGCCGAGAACTACCTTGGAGGAAACCCCATGATGAGTAGTAATCTTTCTGGGGCCATTGTTTTTAGCTCCCTTGGGGTTCCACCTGTCTGCTATTAATCCCACTGTGGACCAAGTCTCTCTCTTGAATTCCATACTCTTATTCCCAACTGTCTTTTGAATATATACATCCAAATTTACATCCCATTCTTTAAACTCTCCATACCCAAAGGGAACCCTATATTTCCAATTTCACCCACACAAGCCAACTTTTTCCTGGTTTATGTTTCTAACTTGTGTATGACACAATTAAGTCACCCAACTTCTCACATAGATTCCTCTCTCCTATACTCTTCTTGGTCAACCCAAAGTCGGCCCACTGACTCTTCCCCCAGGATAGTTTTCAAGTGGGTATTTCATTTATATTCTTACTGTCCAGATTTTGAGTATCATCATATATCACCTCTTTGCTGAAAAGTCTTATTTGTTGGTCTTTATACCTCTAGTTCTCCACTGTTAACATTGCCTGCACACTTGTTTAAACATGCAGATATCAGCATACTTTTTCCATGCTCAAAATTCTCCAATGATATCTGCCAAAGGGTGAAATTTGAAATAATTTTCATCTCATAGAAATATCCTTGGTTTCAGTTCTCTAAGTGTCAAGCCTAATTTTTCTCAATCCTTTTCGCTTCATACTGCATCAGACACTTCTTACGCACTAAGTCAAAGCTGCTCAATCCTCACCTCTTATTTCAGTCGTGGTCATACTACCATGACCAGTTTTATATAGAAATTGACTAGTTTCATTCAGGTATATTCAGAAAATGCCTCACCTTGTACTCAAGCCACATAGTTCTTCCTTCCCTGGGCATATCTCTCATCAAAACATGGGGCTCTCTGAGAAAGTCTCCCACTACCAGGGCTAGGCAGCCCCAAAGTGTGCAATATTCATACACATGGAGCCACCTTGATATACAGAGGATAAAACTAAAAGTTCAGAGAGAGATTTTTTTAAAATATTTTATTTATTTATTTGACACAGAGAGAAAGAGCATAAGCCAGGGGAGTGGCAGGCAGAGGGAGAGGAAGAAACAGGCTCACCACTGAGCAGGGAGCTCAACGTTGGGCTCCATCCCAGGACCCCAGGATCATGACCTGAGCTGAAGGCAGACACTTAACCGAGTGAGCCATCCAGGTGTCCCCAGAGAGAGATTTTATAAACCTTTTTCTACTGCAGGTCACAAAGTTTTGAGCATGTGTCACCTGTGCCAATGGCCTATGCAATAATTGATATTTATTTATTTTTCTCTCTTTTCATTTTTTAGTACCTCTTTCCATAATTCTTGTTTTTTAAAGATTTTATTTATTTGTTTGACAGAGAGAGACAGTACAAGCAGGGAGAGCAACAGGCAGAGTGAGAGGGAGAAGCAGGCTCTCTGCTGAGCCGGGAGCCAGATGCGGGACTTGATCTTAGGACCCTGGGATTTCGACCTGAGCAGAAGGCAGTCGCTTAATGAACTGAGCCACCCAGGCATCCCTCTTTCCATAATTCTTGATACATGAGATTACTTCCAAATAGATTACCTTTGTGAAAGTCTTCAACTGAGGCTTTATTTTCAAAAAAAAAAAAAAACGGAAGACTGTAATTACTAGGAATGTTCATGTAAAACAAACCCCTGTGATGAAGTTTTGAAGCTAGTCTACTCATAAATCAAAAAGGAATAAAACTCTGATTACTTATGGGAAGTGGGGGGTGATAATCTTTGATGTGCAGTAGCATCGTAATTACTAAGACTATCACATATAGTAGATTGTGATGAAGTATGAGTAGAAGGAACAGTGGGTTATATGGGAGCTTAAGCATTTGATTGGCATTGAGCTCTCTAAGTCATAAAGATTCTTCTTCCTATCACACCGTATCAGACACTTTTGTGTAGTTAGGCCTTGAAATCATGGAGTTGCCAGAAATATAACTACTCCTATAGAAGACATGTGAGCTGGAATCACAGGATGAGAAATAAACTCCACAGATTCAGAGTACTGCCATATTAATGAATATTTTGGTGTTGGTACATTACATGGACAATAGTTTAAAGGAACTGCTGCCACACTACCAAACCAGTCATAGGTATTCCTAAATGAGATTGGTGGGAATAATCCTCCTAAGGGTCAGAGTTTGTGAGAAAAACACTTGGTTTGTTCACTTTGTATGGATGGAGAAGTGGCTTGAGGTATCAATATGTAATAATTCATTGCTATTAGAAAAGAGCTTGCCTATTGGTCATAAACATAGGATGAGTAAGACAAAAAGAAGGGCAAAAAGGAAGTCTGCATAGGATTCAAATGGATTGACCTTTGGTAGTAGACACCAGCCATGAGGAGAGCATGAACCAAAGAGGACACACCCAATACTAACTGGAGAGGATGACAGACAGCTCCACTTTCTGCTTGGCGCTGGCACAATGGGCTCATGAATTAAGTGACCATGGTGACAGAGATAGAGTCTCTATGTACAGACTCATAACATGAGATACCTCTCCTCAAGGCTGATCTAGACACTTCTGTGGCTAAATACCCAATCTGTAATCATCAGAGATAAATGCTGAACCCTTTAAATAGTACTCTTGCTCAATGAAGCCAGTCGGTGGTTTGGTTGTTTGTTGGAAGATCAAACCTCTTTTTGATGATTTTTCCTTGCTGGAATTGTTATATGGGAGCATATAGGTGTCCTTTTCTGCCTTCAGTGCTACAAGCAGCACCACATTTGGAGGCTTATAAAATGTCTGAAATAGCATCATAACCATGATATCTACTTGACTAATTATACCCAGTCATCAAGAAACAATTGACCTAATAGAAGAGTGAGAAGGTCTATTAAAAACTCAAGTAATGTGCCAACTCAATAATATTGACCTGAGGATTATAAATATACTGAGTCAATGGTCAAAAGATGGTGCTAAATCCCTGGTAGGTAGAATACATGGGTCCAGGAACCAAGGTGTTTGCAGAAAATTAGGCACTCTTATCATCATTCTCTGTGACCAACCTGTAAAATTTGTGCTTAAGCTCTGCTGGGCCTGAGACCCTATTTTCCTGAGGAGTTTACCTCTACTCTATTTGAACCCATTCTTATAGGGTCCCACTCTATTTGAAGTTATAACTATCAGTTAGTTATTCTGGATTCTTCATATTTGTGGGCTAGCAAGCAAGGAATGACTATAGTACTAGTGTGAGTAAACGATCATGATTGTCCTGAGGAGCTAGGCTGCTGTAAGTTGGAGTATAGCCAAGAGATTTGCTTGGAAATGTCTTGCTTGTTCTGTACCCACCGAAAATGGTGACAGAGCAAGTATAACAGCAATGACCTTAGAAGGGCATGAGTCCAAAGCCCTCAGGATGGAAGGTGTAGGCCATCTCACTAGATACTCAACCTAGGCAGCTAGGAAAGACTACAAGATCAGCCAAAGTGCTGGCTAAGGATGAGAAAGATATTAAATAAATAGTGTATTAGTCTTCTCAGGCTGCCATAACAAAATACCATAGACTGGGTGGCTTAAATAACAGAAATTTATTTTTCACAGTTCTGGAAACTCCAAGTCTGAGATTAAGGTGTTGGCCCATGTTGTCCCTTGTGAGAGCTTTCCTCTTGGCTTGCAGATGGCATCCTTCTTAGTATATGTTCATGTGGCCTTTCCCTTAATTACTTTCCAAAGGCCTTATCTCCAAATACTATCTTATTGGGGCTTAAGGCTTCAATGTATGAATTTTGGGGGGACCCAAACATTCAGCCCATAACAGAAAGAGTAGGAATAAGAGAATGAATTTGAATTATGTGCTTCAGCAACAGGGATGGAAACTGATTCCACTAATCGACTTTTAACCACTGGCTACTGCTTTAAAGAGGGCTTTGTGATGGATTGACTAATGTAAAGCACTAGTGTAAGAGGTGAATGGCACTGGAAATGGTTGATGTTGGGTGTTTCCTGTGCGCCACTTCAAATCCTCTTACAGCAGCTATGAGACATACTTCATAAGCTGCTAATAATGACTCTCAGACTCAAGCAACAGTTGCGTCTATCAGGGCCAACTAGATGATACAACCTGGCATTGACTTGTCTTCTTTTTCTATGTCGCTCGCCCTTGTCCTTCCCTTCTGCCTTTCAAGATCACTTTCTAAATATACTATATTCACTAAAAAATTAGGCTCAGGAACTGTTTTGGGGGGATCTTTTGCAAAGGCATCTACTTTCGACATTACCAAAATAACTACAGCACCTAGTGAAAGGACTGACACCTGATATGGACCCAATAAGCATTTATGTAATTCTCTTTCGGGACATGTCATGCTTCTTCAGGATCTTTGACTCTGTCTGGATTTTTGTGCAGCAATTTCTTTTTTTTTAAATTATGTTGTGTTAGTCACCATACAGTACATCATTGCTTTTCATGGAGTGTTCCAAGATTCATTGTTTGCATATAACACCCAGTGCTCCATGCAATATGTGCCCTCCTTAATACCCACCACCAGGCTCACCCATCCCCCCACCTTCCTCCCCTCTAAAACCTTCAGTTTGTTTCTCAGAGTCCATAGTCCCTCACGGTTCTTCTCCCCCTCCAACATCCCCCTCCTTCATTTTTACCCTCCTTCTCTTAATGTTCTCCATGCTATTTCTTATGTTCCATAAGTAAGTGAAACTGTATGATAATTGACTTTCATTTCTTTCTGTTCTAAGTACCTCCATCATATTTATCTCCCATAAAACTCCTACCCAGGAGTGCCTGGGTAATTCAGTTGTTAGGCGTCTGCCTTTGGCTCAGTTCATGATCCCAGGGGCCTGAGATAGAGCCCTGCATTGGGCTCCACGCTCGGCAGGAAGCCTGCTTCTCCCTCTCCCACACCCCCTGCTTGTGTTCCCTCTCTTGCTGTGTCTCTCTCTGTCAAATAAATAATAAAATCTTAAAAAAAAAATCTCCTACCCATTTTTAAAATCTTAATTGGTTTTCAATCTACAATGTAAGATTTCCTGAGTTCCTATAGGAAACATGTAATTTGATCACCAAACAATTTGATTTCTGGAGATACTGGAAGAACACCTTTCCCAGTCGGGATTGTATGTCTGTAGGACAATGTGACTGAGCCCTAGCCAAGGAAATGTGGGAAGAAGTAGTATAAATGATTGACAACCCCAGCCATAAAGCAATTTGCATGATTTTCCATTCTCCATCTATTTCTGCGTATCCAGTTGGAAGTGAAGGAATGAACCTGGAAAAACTGGCGCAACTGTAAGTTGGAAGTAGCCTGGTTCCTGCTTCACCACTCGGAGGAGAGTTTCCTAGACATATTCCCACTCTGCATTAGACTTTACTTGGATGAAAAGTAAACTGTCATTGCATTAAGCCACTGAGATGTCAGGCTTTATTTCTACTTCAGGATAGCCTAACATATCATAACTACCACAGCCAAGACAGACATAGAGGATTCCTCTACATGTATATTAAATACATATTTAATTCTAATTGTCTCACTTCATTTCCATCTCTTTGATGTTACCTCTTTGGATTCCCCAATGCTGGTACTATAGTGCATATTTATTGATTGGGTGAATGGATGGGGAAGGATGCGTAGATTTTTATTCTGTAGGATTCCAGGAGAAAAAAATGTTTAGAAATGATTGAGAGACATATTTTGATTGACTAGGAAAAAGAAACTTTTTAAAAACCGTAGCCATGGAATAATAGTATAGGGCTGCTTACAGAGGTGATAAGAAATTTATCACCAGAGGGCTTAGCTGGCCTGGAATTTCAAGGCCAATTGTCCAAACTGCTCAACGTCTTAGTGAAGTAATTAAGTCTAGGGAAGTCAAAGGACTTTTCCAAAGCGTGTTCATAACAGAACTGGAAGTGAAATTGAATTTCCTGTCTCTGATGCCAATATTTTTTTAAATAAAAATTTAGAGAGACTGAGTAACCAGAACATCAAATATATACCATATCTGAGTTCAAATCCTGATAATTTACTAATAATATGTGCTTTTAGGTTAATTACTTAATCTGGCATAGGAAATTTTTCTCATTTATAAAAATGTGATATGATACCTTGATAGATTTTTATGAGATTTTTATGGTACAGGTTACAATTGTTATTATTACATTTATTATAATTTTAGTAATTACAAAAAAATAAATACTTCTTACTCAAATCTATTATCTACATTTACCAACATGGTACTAAGTAGGTTTCAGTTATATTATAGACTAGAGAATTTTTGGTCACTAAATTAAGAACATGAATCCTATGGAAAAATCCTATGGAAAATTATAGTTCAAGACTCAAACGACTGAATTTGAAGCGAGTTGTGGAACATGATGATTTCTTTCAAAATGGGGACTCTCTGAAAAGACATTTTATAATGTCTGACTGTGTGTCTCCAATGTCTGACTATAATGTCTGCATGTGTGACTCCAATTAATTGCAAGCAGTGAGTAGAAGACAGATAGTAAAAAGTAATCTGGGAACTCAGACCACATTGAAGGTTGGAAAGTCCCAGAATACCATTCCCCTTCTTACATTCTTAGTTCCCATATTTTGGAATAATATTCCTAAATCATGATTCCCATTAAAATGAGTAATTTTTTTAAGTGTAATACTATAGGGCCAGGGAAGGACTAACTTAAAATCATTATCCAAAGAGTTGGTTTTTGTTTTGTTTGGGGTTTTTTTGTTTTGTTTTGTTTTGTTTTGTTTTTTGGCATTAGGCTTCAGCTTGCGCTTATTTTGGGTCCATAATAGCTCACAGGTCTGCATTTATTCAGGGAAATGCTCCCAGAGAATAGTCAGTGGGAGGATCAGTCCAGGAAACTGGCCTCCTAGAGGTGCTCAGGACCCTGGTGAGTGTCTGTTGGGAGGCAGTGAGCCAGGCATGTGTGATGACCTGTATTCTGGCACAACGAATCCTGGCTATGACTCCTAATATCTTTGTAAACTTGAGAAAGTGACTTAAATCTTCAGTTTCAGTTTCTTCATGTGTAAAATAGGGATGATGATACCTGCCACTGTCAAATTGTTGTAATGAGTAAATGAGAATAAATATTCATATATTATCTAGCACTGTACCTGGCACTTAATAGGTACTCAGTAACAGTTTCTCCCACTTTCCTCCCTCCCTCCTTCTTTCCTTCCTTCCTTCCTTCCTTCCTTCCTTCCCTCCCTAATTCCCTTTCTAATTAATAAGAATTTGAATTAAGCAAGAGTAAAAAGAGATGGCCTCAAAGAGAAAATCCAATTAAAATTGCATTGAGTACCAACTTGGAATTCTTGAACACAGAACGCATACACTGTTCCAGTTTCCTCCTTTAAGCAGGCGGTGACTTTCATACCCTGCTGCGTGCTCCTGCCAACAATTACCTATATAATTTGCCTTTGAGATTCTTTGTGATAAAACCCTACAGATACTGACAGGTGAGGGAGGGGGGAAGGGTCACTGACTCAGATCTCCTGCACAAATCCCCTCCCCTTGGGGAAGGATTCTGTGGGAAGTTAGAATAAATCCTACAGAAGTGGCAGATTCATGGGGCACAGTACAGACTGGGGTTGGGTTTTTCTTTCCTCCTCTATTTCTCTGGGAAGCTGGATAAATCACCTTTGATCTGCTAATCTGCGGATTAAGGATTAAACTCACTTCAAGAAGACTGCTTTGGCTTGGTTGTAACACAGTTTAACAACTTACTCCAAACAAAGCTAAGAAGGCTTAACCTTTCCTGCTGTCTTTATTAAAGTTAATAATAATGACGAGTCCTAGGACACATAGTATGTGCCTGGGAGTTACCTAATCCTTACATCACTTAAGGATACAGGCATTCTACCTTTCACAGATGAAGAAACTGAGGCACACACACACACAAAAAGCCTAAATAACATTCCCCAGAACACAGTACTAGGGAGGAGCAGTCAGAATCTGAATCCATCAGAGGTGGCCCCAGAAACTTTGAGCTTAAGCATGACGTCCTACTGCTGAGTTCATTTAGCAGCTCTTAATTAAAAGGCAATGCCTCTCGAGAAAATGTATTGCATTCTTTTGAAGAATTCTTGCTCTAGATTTTTACTTCCAGTGAAGTCCTCCTTGGCTTGACAGAGAATAAAAGTTGCCAATTATGTCACAAGATGCTGGCTTTATTCAAATAACACATTTCTCTTCAACTTGCAGTTATATATTTTTCTTCTACAGGGCTTTCTAAAATTTATTTATTTATTTATTTATTTATTTATTTATTTATTTAAGATTTTTTTATTTTTTTATTTTTTAAAAGATTTTATTTATTTATTTGACACAGAGAGAGAGATTACAAGTAGGCAGAGAGGCAGGCAGAGAGAGAGGAGGAAGCAGGCTCCCCGCTGAGCAGAGAGCCCGATGTGGGCCTCGATCCCAGGACCCTGGGATCTTGACCTGAGCCGAAGGCAGCAGCTTTAAGCCACTGAGCCACCCAGGCGCCCTTAAAGATTTTATTTATTTATTTGACAGAGTGAGAGATTACAAGTAGGCAGAGAGGCAGACAGAGAGAGGAGGAAGCAGGCTCCCTGCTGAGCAGAGAGCCCAATGCAGAGCTTGATCCCAGGACCCTGAGATCATGACCTGAGCCGAAGGCAGAGGCTTTAACCCACTGAGCCACCCAGGTGCCCCAGGCTTTTTATTTTTTAAACTTATATATATCCCATAGAAGATGGCCTCCACAGGGGTCTGCATAGGGCAATCCACGAAGGTGTAAGAAGAAATACTTGAGCACTTAGTCATTCTATCTCATTTTTGTTACAGTAGTTCTTCTATGTAATTTACAAACTAGTATTCATCTATATTGGAGATTAACCCTCAAACATGTTTTTGATAAAGGTGAATATTCAAACAAGTTTGCAGATCACTCTTTTAGAGGTCCTAGAATTTAGGAAACCAACCTTTAATGCTTTATTTCAATGAATCGATTTCATCCCTTTCACAGGACAATTTAAGCTGCCTTCTGAAGACTTGCTGGATTTATGGTCAATACCAAAGCCACATATATTTCAGAGGGATCCACTGTCACACAAAATTGTGAGGTTTCTAGCATAGCATCTAATGCATAACGAACTCTCAAAGAATATGGTTGGAAAGAGAGGGAGGGAGGCAGCAGGGAAGGACAGAAGGAAGAAAAGGAGGAAGGAGACAAAGAAAAAAGGAAAGGAAAGTTGACATGTTTTTGACACAGCCTTAAGACATCTTCAAGATTTTGTGCACAGTCTTGATTTTTCCCCTAGAGTTGGGAAACTTCCTAGGTAAGAAACACAGACTGTTCTTGGATTCAACCTCTTAGGATGTTCATCTTATACTGAACAACTCTGGGGTCTGGTGGGAGCCAGGGGAAGTTTCACAACATTATTGTGAAACAGATTCTGTTATTAACCTCATTTTACAGACAAGGAAACTGAGGCCAGAGAGATTAGGTAATTTGCCCAAGGTCACAGAGGTCGTGACAGATGGAAGATGTAAACCCACATAATCTGGCCTCTGAGGCCTTGCTCCTACCCACTACACTATTACACTGGAATTCTCCATCTCTTCCTTCTTTCACATTTTTAAACTTCTTTTCCCTTTTAAGGATAACTGTGATTTTCATTTGAACATATTTATCTTGGATTTTGCAAGGTGGGGGCTGGGGGGCTTGCAGCAGAGACTTCCCAGCATACTATGAAAGATTAGTTAAAACCATAATACCAAGAATATAATAAACATTGTCATGATAACCCACATTTTGTGTTGGTTTAACACTTCAGTTTTCAAAGTACCCACAGATATAATACCTCTTTATTTAAAACTTCCAGACTCTTCTCAGGGAGACATTTTCCCATTTCTGATAAAGAAAGAAGCTGGCATGTAAAAGGTTTAGTCACAATCACAAAGCTAGTTAGAATTTGGATCATTTGATTCTGGGTCCTGTGCCCTTCAAACAATTTGTCCAACTTAAACCCTTTGACAATGGGCAGTGTAGGTGGGCAATTGTTCTTAAAGCTCTCTGATAACAATTCCTTACATTTGTAGAGAGCCAGATTAGCAAGTAGGTTCTGTGTCAGCTCTTAGTTATTGGTGGTGATCAATTGTGTTAAGAAGGACTCTGAGGCTCAAACTCTGCTCTGTGGGCAATGAGTGTAATGACAGATTAGTGATGTCTTTCACCTGTGCCATGACCGAGGCGGCACCACTAGCACATTCACTGAACCTCTTATTGAGATTTGTGTTCCAGAAATTGATGTCTTATATGTTGCTTCTTCCAGATAGAGTTATCCCCTTAGGGACCCTACAGCACTATATTCATACTTCTATGGTTCTGTATTAATAACTACGTAAATATCCAGCATCATTTTTCTTAATCTTAAAGTCAGAGACCTCATGTACCTGCATATTTCCTCAGCCTGACACGAATCCTGGCACATAGCAGGGCTCAATAAATTGTTGTTGAACGTTTTACAGCTGAAAGTAATTTTGTGAGATGAGCATTATCAGCTGTCAGTTTAAGAAGGCTGAGAATTCCATGAAAGCCATCTTGAGTTGACGCAGAGCTAATGAGCTTTTTCTCTGCACTGTGTCTTATTCCTAAGATGCAAATGGCTTTCCTCATGACCATTGGGACTTTTCAAAGCCATTAGTATTCTAGGAGGGGACAAAAGATTTCTCAAGTTGCTCTCTCCAGCTGACCTACTGCACTTTGTTTGAAATTACACTGCCTGTGTTTCCTGCAAACTTCATCGGTTCCCTACAGACATGAAAAGGAATCGTTTCCACTGAGCCATCTTGCTAGAAGACCTTTACTAAAATTGTCCTGAAGAAGAAATTATTCTTCACCCCTGGGGTCACTTGGTAGCTAAAACAGATTTACCCTTTTTCTTTTAATCTGTTCTACTTCACTGCCTCCCTTTTTGTGTGTTCTTAAAGGTATTGCCTTATTTACTTTGATGGTTTCTCAACTAATTGAATATAGCAGTGAGTTCGTTCTTCCTTGACTCTTGGATGTTTCTACTACCCCGGGGGGAAGGATCCCTATCGGACAGCTTGACTTTGAGATACTTGCTTATTGAAATCACTTTATTTTTATTTTTATTTTTTTTAAGATTTTATTTATTCATTTGACACACAGAGAGAGATTACAAGTAGGCAGAGAGGCAGGCAGAGAGAGAGGAGGAAGCAGGCTCCCTGCCGAGCAGAGAGCCCGATGCGGGCCTCGATCCCAGGACCCTGGGATCATGACCTGAGCCGAAGGCAGCGGCTTTAACCCACTGAGCCACCCAGGCGCCCTGAAATCACTTTAAAAGCTATCGTTATTTATGATGCTGTTAAAAGTTTGCACATTTGACTAAAACATAGAGACTGCATTGATACCATCCTTAGCATTTGATGGCAGCATTCCTGATTTATGGGTAGGAAATGGCTTCTGAAAACAAAAGGATGGCTAAATCTTGTAGCTTGATCTTAGTTCCATGTATATTGTCACCAAAGGGTCCTAAAAGATTTTAAAAAATAAGGAATTATCTTACATGAAGATAAGGAACACAAACTGTGAAGTCCAAATCATATCGAAACATTACTTAGGAGAAAGAAGGAATTGTCTTAGAACTGGATCCTTCCTTCCAACATGGAGATGACCTCTTTCTGACTCCCTAGTTAGCAACTATTTTCTGATTCCCTAACACAGGTGCACGTGTGTCTACACAGGCACACACACCCCACAGAGAAAGGAAATCTCCCACAACTGGTCACGGTGATATGTATCTCGTCACTTCCTTTCTCCATCCTTCTCTACCAAATCCATGTTATGAAACACTCTCCAAACCATTTTCACCACGGGCAGGGTTTTGTGTGAAAAGCCCTAAAACTTTGAGAAAACATTCCCGCTACCTTCACCTTCTCCATACTGGCCCGTGCCCAGCGACTCCCCAGAGCCCAGGATTTTCCAAACTTCTATCTTTAGTGAGCCGTGTGTGTAATGAATCATAGTGTCCACCTGTAAGTGTCATAAACAGATGGTATAAATATGCTTGCATAATGTGACTCAAAACACATCTCCAGTTTTAGCTGGAGTTCAAACAATATTTGCAGTTCCAAGAAACCTGTGGCTGGCAGCTTCAGGGTCAGTGGGAGGAGAATACCGGAAAACTGAAGCCCGTGAGCCCTGCTGCCTGTCAATGCAGACTCCAGGGCACGGGCAGGCGAGAGGGTGGAGAGGAGGAGGAGTGACAGGAAAGCGTGTTTTCCACTGGCTCTTGAAGCCATTCATTTTAAAGGCTCCCAAGAAATTGGTCTTTGGATCCTATGGGAAGTGGGTGTTTTCACGCACAGCTTCCCTCTTCCTGGAGTGTCCTTGCCTCCCCAGAAGCCCTCCCATTTTCCCTGTTTGTCTCTGCTCTGCTTGCCAGATCCCAGCTTCCAGGGCTTTCCTGTGGAGGGGAGGCCTTCCCAGCCCCCAGACCAGGGGAAGGCTCTTGAGCTTCGTGCTCATGAGACAGCAGAGTGGGAATCCTCTTGGGCCGAGGTTGGGCCATCTCCTATGTGGGCGGAAGCCCGATGTTGCCCACAGACACCGCTGGGCAATTAATACACCTCTTTCATTCGAAAGCCTGTCCCAATAAACACTGAACCAGAAGAGCCCAGTTGAAATTTCAGGATGAGGTGATCCGGCTTCTTAAAGAATGATGAAGATTGAATTTTGAAGACAAAGGTAAATAGAGTCATCATGGATCGTTGAGGTTCCATTCCTTCTTCAGTATGTGCCCCCAGGAGGACCAGATCAAGCATCCTCTCCTCTCGGAGATCCTGACCGGGCTTCCCAGGCAGGCAGTAGCTTCCTCTCCTGTGACCGCACTGTGCTTACTCATAGCCTGGGTTTCTTTTCATCTCTTTTTTCCCTTCCCTACCAGGTCACCAGCTATTTAAGGTGGTGAACTGGGTCTCTGGTTCTTCTGTCTCAGTCTGCTTTTCCCAGGAACCAAGCACATTGCTGGGCATTGGATAAGGACTCACATTTGCTGAAGTGATTGAGATGTTGGTGAGAACAATAGAACATCTACTCATTTAACCAACATTCAATAAATATTTGTTGAGAGCTCCACTGTTTACCAGGTCATGTTTCATGCTTCTTGACACTTGGAATGTATCAAGAAAATATTCCCTATTCAAATAAGTATTTTGGAAGTGTTTAACTTTTCCACAAACTAGAGAAAGGGTTTTCAGGTTTGTTCTGTAACTCTGTTTACCTAAGAGATGCACATAGCCAGTACAAGTTGCTAAATACTAGGTGTTAAATCCTAAGGTGGTGATTGAAGTCAAGCTTAGTGCTAGTACCTCTGTTTCTTTTTTTTTTTTTAAGATTTCATAATTTGTTGAAGAGAAAGAGAATTAGGAAGAGGGAGAATGCACAGGAGCCAAGGGAGAGGCAGAGAAGCAGTCTCCCTGCTGAACAGGGAGCCTGACATGGGACATGATCCCAGGGCCCTGGGATCATGACCTGGGCCGAAGGCAGATGCTTAACTGAGTGAGCCACCCAGGCACCCACGGTATTTCTTCTTAATGGTATCCTTAATGGATGAACTTGGTACACTAAAGGCGTGTAATCAGTAACAGAAATATAAGAAGAGGCTAGGTTAGCAAATAATTTCTGTGCTTACTAGTGTTACCATGGACACAAATATCAGTGTAATGGTGAGTGTTCTTTTCACTTTTTTTATTCGAAGCACCTTAAAATGTCAGAAGGCTAAGAGCTTGGTAATCTTGAACCAGTTTCTAAAATTGTACTCAATTAAATTTCATTTTTTTAAAAAAATATTTTATTTATTTGACACACCGAGAGAGAGATCACAAGTAGGCAGAGAGGCAGGCAGAGAGAGAGGAGGAAGCAGGCTCCCCGCCGAGCAGGGAGCCCAATGCAGGGCTCAATCCCAGAACCCTGAGATCATGACCTAAGCCAAAGGCAGAAGCTTTAACCCACTGAGCTACCCAGGTGCCCTTAAATTTCATTTTTAAAAAAGTGTCTAGTCCTTCTTCAGTAAACAATCCTCTTTATCATGTTGAAATTAAGTTCACCTAGAAATACATTTTTTGTAGTTTTAAGCTAGCATGATTAAAAATGCACACAAATTTCATGTTGTTCAATCTTTATCTTTTCTAATGATGCTACTTCAGTTGAAGAGTGTTTAAACAACTAGGACTTGCTCTTTATCGGTCATTTTGACATCAAGGATGATGTATGGAATATAGCAATTCATGTCAATTATTATTCACTTCATTTCTGAGCCAGTAAGCAAAATTTTGGGGAACAAACCTTCAAAGTTAATTGAAAAATCAATAAACTTCTGATGGAGTGCATTTCGTGCCTTCTATTTCCCTAATTTTAGAAGCCGCCTCAATTTAAAGCCGTGGTGTTAGTCCCATTAATATTATTTTGTGGAAAGGCAGATGGCGACTTTTTATTCTTCTAGCCTGTAATGGAGACATGTATCAAATTATTTCTAGATTTATACTAACAGGATTTAACATTTCTTAAAGGGCTTTGTGGCAATGCAGACTTCATAAACAGTCGTCTCATTCATCATCGATCTTTACTTCCCGTGGAAGAACTACAGCAGCAATTGTTTCTGAGACAGGGTCTCTCGAACACAGTTAAGGGGCAGGGAATGAATGTCTTCTCTAATCGAAGCACAGGAGCTGGCAAGAATTATTCCCACCGGACTTGTAGAGGCTGACTGAATCTGCGTCTCAGGTCAAGGCCTTAGGGACCCTAGAAACTTCCTGACCACCATCACCTTTGGTTCCTGGAAAGATTGATCCTCAGCAAAACTGTGAACTTACAGTCCACCCTCTCTTCACAGAGCCGTCAACTGCAGCAAGGAGGAACATGCCTTGGCCCCAGAGTAGAACTATGACTAGAGGGCGCCTGCCTGGCTCAGTGGGTTAAGCATCTGCCTTCAGCTCAGGTCATGATCCCAGGGTCCTGGGATCGAGCCCCACATAGGGCTTCCTGCTCGGTGGGGAGCCTGCTTCCTCCTCTCTCTCTGCCTACTTGTGCTATCTCTCTGTCAAATAAATAAATAAAATCTTTAAAAAAAAAAAAGAAAATATGACTAGAATTAAATTCTGAACCCAATGTGGAGCCTGGCTTCGTCATTTCCCAGTGATAAGACGTGAGGAAATCAATTCGCTTCCTTGAGTCAACACGCTCCTCTGTAGGATACAGCCGACGACACGTAATTCCGAGGTTTGCTTTGAGGATTACATAGGTTAATGTGTGTAAAACAGCTCAGTCAACTGAGAAGCAATGGACACACGTGGTAGATGATATCATCATTATCCATAAAGCTGGCTCTGGCAGAGAAATTGGCAAGACCATTTCATGGTTGGCGCTCCACCCCCTGGCAGTCACCTCGTTCAGATGCCAAGATTCCTCATACCTCTCTCCTGGCAGCACCCGAATTTAAGGTCTTGATGTTTCAGAGGGAAAGTAAAAGTGGTAACTGTCAGAACTCTGATGGAATTTTTTTTTTGATGTATTTATTTATCTTAGAGAGAGAGCCTACGAGCAGGGGAAGAGGAAGAGGATGAGGGAGACAAGCAGACTCCCTCTGGAGTGGGAGCCCCATGCGGGGCTCAATCCCCAGGACACAGATCATGACCTACATCAAGTGTTGGAAGCTTAACCAACTGAGCCACACAGACACCACATCAGACACCTGTCTGATGGAAGTGTGGAAGCAAATTAAATCAGTTACATAAATCGCGAAACATGTATCGGTTTTACTTGTTCTGTGATCGTTTAAATATTGCCTTTTTTTTAAAGAAGAGTAAATGAGAAATAGACCATGGGCACCCCCTTTTGAGAGGCAGCCTGCTCCCCTTGTCAAGGAGTTGTGCTCCTTAAACCTTTTTTTTTCCTGCTTAGTGTGTGATGAATGAAGCAGCAAAGATAAAAGAATATTGGTGAAATATTAGCATTACATAAAAAGGATTGCAGTATTAAGCAGAAGAAACTGCTCAAAGCAGCCAGCCAGTTGCTCACACGCACACCCAACCTCTCTGGAAATTCTGTTGGCTCTTCCTCCAGAAATGATCTAGAAAGTGCCTTGCCCGTATCTGGTGCAGTAGCCTCCCAACTGTGTCTGCCTGCTCAGTCTTCTCTCAACTCAGCAGCAGACGAATCCTTTTAAAATGAAAAAAGATCTTGTCGTTCTTCTGTTAAAAACCCTTTAGGGGCTTACATCTCACTCAGAGTGAATGCCAAAATCCTGAAAATGCCCAGAAGGCCCTCCTTACCCCAGTTTATCTCTCTGACATCCACCCTTATTAGTCTTCTGTCGCTCGCTCTGAATGCTTACATCTTCCTCCTTGTCAACAGGCATCTCCTGCCTGAGGGCCTTTGCACTGGCCATTTGCTCCACCAGAGGCAGCTTCAGTAACTCAGGCTCTTCTCCAAACACCCACCTGGTTGTACTTGCATGTGCTTCAATTCTTTGCCTAAATAGCACCGTCTCAAAGTCCACCCTGAACAATCTGCCCACCGATTCCCAGCTTCCTGATATTGTTGAACCTACTTTATTTTTTCTGTAGCACTTGTCACCATGTAATATACCATATACTTTATTTATTGATAACGTTTATTATTGATCACCTATCTTCCATCCATTTCCCCAATACAAATTCCAAGAACGCAAAGATATGTGTCTATATGGTTCATGTATGTATCCAACTTGTAGAATGAATAAATGGATGATATCCCTGACCATATGCTTCAAAGAAGGTATTTTTCAAGGGAAATTTGAGAGAGAGGCACGGAGCCTGGAGCATAGTACTTTGTCAATAGGGGGAAAACCCAACAAACACAGAGGGGAAGTTATAGAAAGACAAATGGTGCAACAGAATTAAATGAACAGAACTAAAATTGAGATTATAAAAGTTCCAAAGACTCATTGTAAGCCTCCAGTTTCTTTTTTAAAAAAATATTTTGTTTGTTTGCTTGTTCTAGAAAGAGAGAGAAAGTGCAGGAGCCAGCGTGCCAAGCAAGGTAGGGTAGGGGCAGAGGGGGCGTAAGAGAAACAAAAAGACTCTGTGCCAGCTGAGCATGAGCCCATCATGGGGCTCGATCTCATGACCCTGAGATCATGACCTGAGCTGAAATTGAGAGTCCAAAGTTTAACCGACTGAGCCACCCAGGCGCCCTATTATACCTCCAGTATCTAAACATATTAATTATTCAGCCTAGTTCTCTCTTTGTGCTTTCTATGAAAACTGGGAAATATTCTGGTTTTAAATTTTTGTTATGTTGAAAGAATGGGTAAAATTGAGTGCAATAGAACAATGATGCTCTTGCTAGAATTTATACCTCAATTACTATATCTTACAGCAAAGCCACAGCCCATTCTGTATTTATCTTTCAGTCAACGTATTTAATACATTCGGGGAAAGCTGTAATTATGTACCATCATTTGAAATCAGAAGAATAGCTTTTGAATAGGCAAAAGCAGGGTTTTGTCTCTGCTTTTGTCTTAGAAGACTGAGTGACAGTCCTGCATTCCCGCCAGAGCTGCTTTTGTCCTGAGCGAGGCACTGCAGGTCAAACCCTCACATGGATGCCTCTTCCTTCTGGACAGTCTCATTTGTCAGAAATATGTGCACACGCCAATATGATAAGGGCTGGGAGGTGGGGAGGATACAGTATGGTTTAGATATGAAATTTGCTTTGTGGGGCACCTGGGTGGTTCAGTGGGTTAAGCCTCTGCCTTCGGCCCAGGTCATGACGTCAGGGTCCTGGGATCAAGCCTCGCCTCAGGCTCTCTGCTCAGCAGGGAGCCTGCTTCCCCCTCTCTCTCTGCCTGCCTCTCTGCCTACTTGTGATTTCTCTTTCTCTGTCAAATAAATAAATAAATAAATCTTTTTTAAAATTTGCTTTGTATTCACCATTTTTCAGCACTTCATTTCAGGAAAGTGTTTTAAACTTTGTGTTTCTGTGCCTCTGCTCAGGAAAGGGGCGGCCATATTAGCCGTTGACCAAAGACAAAGTTGATGGGTACCCAGAAATTCTCTCTCACCCATTCCTAGCCTATCCTTTCGGACTGTTTGGTCTCGCCTTTTATAAAGAAAAGCTTCAAAGGTTGGGAAAGTTGGAAGTAAAAGGAACTAGGAAAAATATTTGTATTATTTTTAGAGTTTCCCCAGAGATGGGGCCAGATGTATTTTGCTAGTTTTCTCATTGTGGGACCCCTTGTAGAGCCTAGATTATGTATGCGACCTCAAAAGGGAAGGCTACATGGAACATCTTGGGATGCTAGACACTGATGGCCAAGGCTCTCAGGATAGAAACCCATCTCTCCCACCCCATGCACATAGAGACAGACAGACAGACCCACAAACATACACATATTCACACACACTGAATGCACACACATCTGTGACGATATGTGGCCCCCTGCCTTAGGAATAGTGGGCAGAGGGCCTTTCACTGAATGTTCTAGATGTCATGAGGCATCAACTCTTCTTATATGACACTGAAGAGAAGGTGTTTTATGGAAGCCTGGATACAATTGTTCAATTCGGCCAGAAACATGGAGGCTCCAATTTCCTAAAATAAAGTAAGATGAAGTTCCTTGCTTCTAAGTTTTGTGGAATAAAAGTTATACCTGCTATCATAGTTCAATAGGGAAACCGAAGGAGGATTTATAATTTATGAATTCAGAGTTCTCATACTACTCTTCTTTTTAAACCACAAGAGATCTGGGCAAGACGGTTGACATGTAAACTCTCAACCCGGTTACGGTGAACTGGGAATTTACATGGATTATCATAACTAACAAAAAGATCCCATTTTCTGTAAGATTTCTATACAATTGTAGTAAGACACTATTGCGTCTGCATTGTGCCATTTTTCAGCGTGTGGCCACCAGCTCAAATCTACGGAGTCTATTCCTTCCAGAATGTGGAAATTGACTGCAAGGTCATGCATTTGATCTCTGGTTTCCAAAGCTAAATGGAGAGAAAGTGATACTCAAGTATCTGGCAATTCAGTCCACAGAGTGGAAAATCTGAAATGTTCCAGTTCTCAACATTCGCTTTTAAATTTACCACAGATATTATTTTTTTTTATGTTTTAGCTGCTATTGCCTCCATTACATAATGCTTGGTTCTGCACCCTGCTGAGGAGAAACAAGCCAAGAAACAGGCATTTCAGACATGGATTCTGTGCTCTGTGGGTTCGTGGGAAACACTTTCTGTGGTTCATTCCCCCAGGCCACTCACCCCTGTGGCCTTAGGTCGGGAACTTCTTACCTGAAACAGCGCCTGGGGTTCTTCATCATGTCATGGCAGGGCAAGACCTTAAGGAGAACTCTGGCTTCCAAAAAATCGGCGGTGTGGACACCGGGCACGAAGAGGCTAAGCACGCGCGGCTTGACCACATCACAGTGTGGGATTTGAGAATTCACTTTTGGGAACCTCCAGTTCTTGAGAAAGGAGAAGACGTGATGTGAATGGGTGTTCCCAGAGCCTTGGATGTTTGCTCAAGATTTATTGCAAACCTCATTCCTTTGGATTCCCTGCACATATGCCGCAGACATGGACCCCACTCACCCTTGACAGGGGGCAGTGTTAGGAAACATCAAGATTCTATCCTGGCTCCCTTGGAAGCCGGGCTCCTTGATGGCAGAGTTCACCATCAATCATCTTCACATTTCCCCTCCGTTCTCTCTGGAATGCAGCACTCTGGGGATGCCTGTGTTATGTCACACCAACAGAAGTCAGATTGCTCAAACTTCCATTGCCAAAGACATTGGACAATGTTTCTCCCTTATCCCATTTAATCTGCCCTCAGTATTTGATGCGTTTGGCTAGTTCGTTCTTTAAATATTCTCCTTATTTGATTTTGACAGTGCCTGGTTCAATATCTCCTCAATTCTCTCCTTTTCATTTCAAGGAAATTTTTATTGAGTGACCGTTCTGCATCGTGAACTAATACAAAAAGAAGAAGTCATCATTTGTCCATTTAGAGTCATTTTGCAGGACTGTGCATTGCCCCTAGGGTCTTTGATTTTGTGAAACTATATAGAATAGAAAAGCATTTAAAACCATGGCTACTGCAAGAGATCTATTGGAGATCAAATGTTTAGCTCTGCCACTTGGTGGCTGTTCAGAAGGGAGGCCTCAGAGAGCAGATTCTGAAATGATTAGTCCATAGGATGTTTATTAAGGAGTGCTCTTGAGACCAACAGCATGGGCAGGAAGCAAGATTGGGCAAAAAGAGGAGTCAAGCTGTGTGCACATCATCAAAGGTAATAGCATGGGGGATCTAAAGCTGGAATAAGCTTTCAGAGTTATCTGAAGCTAGGGAGAAGAGCCTTTGCCTTTGTAACCCTGTATTTGCCAATCATCGGTTGTACGCTGGCCCCCAGAAGGGGCTTTATGACTTTGGGCAATGTGGCTCTCTTCCTCATGGGGCTGAGAGCTGAGGGCTGTCTGCCTGCCATTAGGGGAATTTGCCCTGGTCCTAAAGGGAACCTGGGCAGAGCCTCACAGTCCCCATTACCATTATTCTATATCCTTCAAAGCCATCTTTCTGTGCCTCACTTTCATGGCTACGAAATAGGAATAATGAGACACGCCTGGGTAGCTCAGTTGGTTAATTAAATGTCTGCCTTCGGCTAGGTCATCATCCCGGGGTCCTGGGATTGAGCCCCGCATCAGGCTTCTTGCTCAATGGGGAGTGTGTTTGTCCCTTTCCCTCTGTCCCTACCCCCTCCTCATGCTCTGCCCTTCTCCTTGTGTGTGTGTGTCTCTCTTTCAAATAAATGAATAAATAAATAAATAAACAAAACAGATTAGGAATAATGATAGCACCTAGCACATGGGTTTGTTGTGATTGCTTAAAACTATATCTGACACTAACTAGGTGCCCAGTAAAATTAGTTACTGCTTTATTCCTTAGCCACTCAAGACAGCATGTATTAGAGGGCTGAATTAACAGATTGCCAGACTATAACTTTGGACTCATCCTAGACTCCTCCCCACATTCAACTCAGAAATTCTGTTGATTTTTTTTTTTTTTGAGATTTTATTTATTTGAGAAAGAGAAAGTACGAGGGGTGGAGGGGCAGGGGAGAGGGAGAAGCAGGCTCCCACACTGAGCAAAGAGCCCAGAGGGCTTCCTCCCAGGACTCTGGGATCATGACCTGAGTCAAAGGTAGACACTTAACCGACTGAGCCACTCAGGTGCCACTATTGTTTCTTTCTTTTAAACATTTTTCTTATTAGTGACCTCTTCTCCAGGTCCAACAATACTTCTCTTGTTCAAATCCTTATTTGCTGCTGTCTGGACCATGTCTTTGCTTCCAGTCTTTCTCTCTTCCAAATAATCCTTTGTAAATAGCTAATGATCTTTTATACAAATTCAAATCCAACCATCCTTTTCCTGCTTGCAATACCATTGCCAGTAAGACAAAGTACAAGTTTCTTAGCAGAGAGACAATCTGTCCATTTCTTGCCACTACCTTGTATGTAATGAGTTCTCCAGCAACAGATAATTACTTTTAACTTATCTTAGGAGGCTCTGGCATTGCTCTGGGACCTTAACCAATTTTTTTTCTTTTGTGGGTTTAACTTCTCTCCATAGTTAAAATATCTTTTCTTTTATGAAGCCTTCTCCAACTTGTATATATGAGTGCACAAATGCACATAGACCTTCCTTTCTCTGCCTATGAGAAAATTCCTATCTCTTCTCTATTACCCTGCCTCTTCTGTTCAGGTCTGGATTTAGAGCACTTAACATATTGTATCATAATGTGATATGATAAGCTCTGGAATTGGACGTCCTAGATTTAAATCCTAACTCAGCCCTTAGTGGAGTGGCCTTTGACCAATTGCACCCCTGATTTTCTCAATTTATCCTGGAAGGCACATGTAAGTGTTAAGTGAGATAATATATGCCAAATGCACAAAGTGTGTACTCAGTACTTAGTAGATATGAATATTATTGTGTTTATCTCCCTGTCTCCTTTATTTATTACAAGCTCTTAGATAGAAGAAGCCTTATCTTCTACATCTTGGTTTCTTTGACATCTAGGAGAATGTCTGGCATATTAAATGAATGATTGCTGGATACATGGCTAAGGAAAGGTTTAATATGTATCGTATATCATACTGAAATTGCACAGTAGTGTAAAGGACAGACTTCCGGAAAAACAAGTAAAATGTCAAGCATATGACACAGAAACTTAAGGAGTTATTATTCTATTTTAAAATGAGAATGCGGGGCGCCTGGGTGGCTCAGTGGGTTAAAAGCCGCTGCCTTCAGCTCAGGTCATGATCCCAGGGTCCTAGGATCGAGGCCCACATCGGGCTCTCTGCTCAGCAGGGAGCCTGCTTCCTCCTCTCTCCTCTCTCTCTGCCTGCCTCTCTGCATACTTGTAATCTCTCTCTCTGTGTCAAATGAATAAATAAAATCTTTAAAAAAAAAAAATAAAAGAAAAGAAAATTAAAATGAGAATGCTTCCTAATCTCCCTTTTGAAAAAGTGTAAGCTGTTTCAAAGGTTAACTCATATGTGGTTGTGTCGTCTCGGGTAGATAAACATTATTTTCCCCTGCTGATGGGAATAAAAATCATAGTGGCTAGTTAATGGTAGTATGGTATTTGTCGTTCATTCATTCAGCAATTATTTGTTGAGCATCTGCTAAATGTGAACCATACTAGGAGCAAGTCATTAGAAAATGAACAAAGGCCAGTATGGTTCCTGCCCTCATGAAGCCTGAAGTCTAGCTGGGGGGATGGTTGTTACAGCAGCAAGTAATAGTCAATATGTAAGACCTCTCACAGCAGATGTGCAGGACGCTACCATGTAACAGATCGCCTAACTCATCTGGAGGGAGCCAGGGGAGGGAAGAGTATAGTACAGCAGTGCAGAGCACAGAGTTCCTCAGGGGCTTTGTAGTCCTTATAAAGTCTTTAGAGTTTATGCAAGGGTACTTTGTGGGATGAAGTAAGGGAACAAAATAATCATATTTCTGTTTTATGAAGACCATTCTGAATTCCATATGGAGATTGTATTAAAAAGGCCCAAACTGAAGCTAGAAAGATCATCTGGGAGGCCACCAGCAATCTGGACGGTCAAGTCTTCAGCCTCAGAATCTGACCATCATTCACTATTTCTTTATCTTCCAAGGAATGAGTATTATGGTATTAGGATAATAAAGAGTAAGTACCATAAGTATAACGAAAATAAGGACTCTGATTACACACACAAAAATAATACTTACATGTAAAGGAGCATTTAGAAACCATCTTCTCTACGACTCTTTCAGATGGAGAAATTTGGCCTCACAAAGGGAAGTATCTCACCTCAGTCCCCCTCACTCAGTACAATCTGTGTGCTTCACATTGTACCATGTCCCGAAGGCAAGAGAAAAGAAATAGAGGCAAGTTCCCTAATTCCAAGGTAATTTTAATCTAATTGAAAAAAATGAATAGTTTTACTTAAGTGAACTGCAACCAAGGACAAAGAATGAATTTGAGGCTAATTTTGTTCCCACTCTTCTAGCTAAGCATTTTCCACATCCTTGATGATGGATGGGAAATCTTTAAGGGCCCTCCAGCTCTATACAAACCTATATAAGTTCATAGCCAGCAGCAGAAGGCCTACCACTACTGTGTCTGAAGGAATTCTAAATTTTCCTCTTCTCTCTAAGAGTAGTTTGCAGAAATAGGAACAGAGTAGGAATATATCCCCATTCATACTCCTTTAACCTCTCCCTGTGTGCATCTCAGACCCGGTTCAGATGATTGGTGGCTCGGAGCCACATATTTACCTCCTTGTCCCCAGAGCAGACAATGAATATGACCAAGCAAAAGGGCTTGAAGACACATAGTCTGATACTACGGAAATATTGTAATTATGGATCAAGACTTAGAAGAACATCAGATATGTAGTTATTGGACATCATGTCTTTATGGCAATAAAAAATATTTTTAAAGCTTAGGCAGTTTCTTATTTTTAACATAGCACTAATAATTTAATATTTATAAGGCAACTTAAATGTTTCTAAAAAAGAAAATACAATTTAAAATATGAAAGTGTCAGGACTTTGCAGTGGTTAGCTCTGGAATTTGAATCCTGGTTCTACTCTGACTAATCATATGAACATAAACAGATTACTTATCACTTATGTCCCTCAATTCCCATCACTAAGATAGTGGTAATAATGTTGTCAGAATGGTTAAATGAGTCAATACATGTAATGAACTTAGAATAATGCTTGGCACAGAAACATCATTTATTATTATGTTGTTATTTTGAACATTTTGAGAACATGTGGTACAATCCACCAATAAATTTCCATAAAGCTATGAACATGTGAATGCTTGCCTGTGGAATTGATTGCATTGGATGGAGAAATGGAAGTTGAGAGAGCATCACGTCATGTCGGGCTCTAATCATCTCACACAGAAACCATATCTAAAGGTCCAACATATTCTTTGAAAAGAAAGATGTAGGGTGGTGCCAGGCCAGATTAAAGGTCTCTGGAGTTGTGGTTGTGTACACCCTGTTTTACGGTTGTGAGAACCCACTTCACAACCAAGGACACATGCGACTTCCTTTAAAGTTCCATCTCTGAAAATTGTAGGCCAAATGAAATATCATGTTGCAACAAATGATTATCAGTCACAAGAGAGTAGAAGGTTCTTATTCATTAAAATAAATCTTTTGAGTACCTACTCTTTGCCAGGTATCTGGATAGACATGAGGCTTCCAATAAGAAAACTTCAACCCTCTAGCCAAGAAAGTTCCAATTAATGGAGGAAAGAGAAAAGTAAAAATTTTCCATACAGTATGATAAAAGAGGTATGTAAAATTCAAGACAAGGAGATAAGGGCAGTGAGGATAGGGTACTGAGAAGGCTGTCCTCAGAGAGGCAGAAGCTGAGCTGAATTGTGAAGGATAAATAGAAGTCAATCATTAAATAAGATATTATCATGAGAAGAGCATTTTGGTTAGAAAGAATAAAGTCCAGAAATCTGGCATGTTTGGCAAACTCCAAGTATTTCAGTACAGCCAGGACTTACAACCTGGGGTAAGTATTGGTGGGAGTTGAGACTGGAGAAGGCTTTATCTTGAATATCTTGGGGATATAGCAACACAATCTTTTTTGTTTTGTGTTGTTTTAGAAAGATTCCTCCAGATGCAGTGTGGAAAATGGGGTGGGGGTAGGGAAACCTACAGAGATTCTTGTATAATAAAATGACAGGTGATGAGGGTTGGCATTTATCACGGTGGGAATGAATATAAGGGATAGATCAGACGCAGATTACAGTGATAAAACTTATGGGACTAAGTCACTGATTAACTAGAAGTGTTGGGAAAAAAGTGAGAAAGTAGGAGTCAAAGAGGAGTACCATATCTCTGATGTAAGTAAATAAATTAGCAAATAGAGATGCTGATGACTGGCATGAGACACACAATTGAAACAGATGATAAATCAGGGGATGGACTCGGCCATTTTCAGAGTGCCTTCCCAATCCCCTGTGACCTACTGCAAACACTTTTTTCTGGTTATCCAGAATTCTTTCTCCTGATCACGTTATGTGTTAATTCATAAGAAGGACAAGCAAGAGGAAGAATTATATATAGATTTCTATTATGTTATACTTGACCTTAATCCACTTGCAACAAAAATTGAGCATTTATAGAGAGTAAATGCAATTTTTAAAACCCGTATATGTCACATATATAGGAGAGTAAGACTTTGGTTTAGAAAGCATTGCATTAATAATAATAATAATAATAATAATAATAATAATAATAATAATAACAAATGTTAAATTGGCACTTAATGTGTATCAAGTGTTGTGTTAAACTTTTCACAGGCATCATTTCATTTAAGCCTCGCAATAAACCTATGAGGCAAGTACCAGTATTCTTCCCATTTTACAGATGGGGAAATTTGAGGCTTAGAGAGTTTGATCACCCACCTTTAAAAAGTTAGGTAGGATTCAAAGTGAAATCCTCTGATGTTGTGGTATGAGCAAAGGAGTGGGGATTCAGAAACCTGGTTTAGTGTCCTATATCACCATTTATTGGCAAAACAACAGTCACATCACCCTTCTTCATATGTAAAATACAAGTAAAAGGATGAGTTGCTAGGTAGGGCAGAGAGATTTGAAATTTTGAAATCAAGACCACTGTTGCCCTTTCAAGTGTTGGCATTCTATGATTTTGATGTGCACAATGGAATGTTCATTCTGATAGTGACTCTGAACTCTAAGGGATATGGTGACTGGTCCATACCATATGCCAAGAGGACAAGCATGTCACTGAAAGGAAGGGAGAACATTGTCCAATAAATGTGATCACTGGTTTAATTCAGACATTTATGAAAGCCCCTCTGCGTTTCTCCTGGCTATGGTTTTATACTCAACCTAAGGAATTTTTTTGGTTTGTTGCCCTTTCTTTTATAGAAAAGGAGTGAGAACAATCTCCAGAGGAGAAAAATCTTGTTCTCCCACAAACAAAGGTCGCAGTCACTGTCTATGTTTCAAAACAATTCAGAAAGGGACTTTTTGTGAAGTTCAGTTCTCTTGAATTTTATCATCTCTCTTTTACCTTGTAGTTATATTGCCCAAATATGGTAGAATAAAAACCCTTCTAAGTAGAGATTTGGAGAGTATAAACATTTCCAGGAAAACCCACAGAAAGGGTCTTTTCAAGATGGGGGCAGCAAAGTGGGAGGTGAAAATACTAGCTGTTTCTAACTTTGGTCTTTTACATTGGGCTGTTTCATTTTGGCCATAGGGAAGTTATTGGGGTTTTTTGGTAATTACTTCTCTTAGGAGATAAAAGAAAATGGCCCCTTTGGACTTTTAAATTTCTGTGATGTTAGTCCTACTCTTGGGGTTGAGAAGAAAATACATAAACACTCAAGTCACAATACTTATTAACTGTGTGATTCCAGATAGTATTCCTGAACCTCCATTTTCTCATCTGCAAAATTGAATCAACATCCTTATTTCAAAGGTTGTCATGAACTTTAAATGCAATAATATATGTAAAGTACTAAGGCCAGTGCCTGGCTGAAGTTCAATGGATGAGAACTAATCACACTGTTCAAAAAGAACAGACCAGTATTCTGGGTTAGCAGAAGTAATCCTAATAGCATAGTATGCCCTATCCATTGGACATGACCATCTACAAGACATTCTTCTACCTTGCATATTGAGCCTCTTTATAGCACACATGAGTAACAATAGCCAACAGATGCTGCATCAATAAACAGAATAGAAAATAGTTAACACAATATGCTTGCATGCATGAAAGTTTCTATCAGAAATTACAATGCTTAAGATCTGAATTCTTCTTGATGGCAATTTGAGCTCAAAATAGCTTTATATGTGCATTATCTATTATTTTGTGTGCTTTCAGGAATATCTGCTATCTATGGTTGGTCGTGATTATTTGTGAAAAGCAGACACAGGAAGAAGAGAAAATGTGCTGGATTAATAAGAGTGTCTGAGGCATAGAAAGAAATATTAATATACTTTGTACAAAAATGGGCCGAGCCAGCTGAGCTCAGATATCAAACCTATCTCTGTATACAAGGATGTTAATTTTCAGTGAAAAATCTTGGATGAATACCAATACATTCTGGGAAAAGGAGGTCATATTATACAGATCCCTTCCCAGAGACCTTTGCTGTCCACAAAGAAACCTTTCCTGAAAAGACAATTATTTTCTTCTTTGGCTCATCTTTGAGGATTGCTCGAGGTAGGTCATTTTGCACCCGAAGACCACCACAAAGTTCAGAGAAGGTAGGAGGGGCCTTCCCTTTAAATTCTTGGTCAACCATTCGTCTTTTCCAAAAGTTAGTTGACAATTACAAGGTTTGAGGACTTCCAGTTATAATTGTATTGCAAAAATAATAAGAGAGAAAACAAGCAGAGGTTATGCTAACAGGCCCCCGGTGGCTCTCAAAGACATGTGGTTCGGCCTTTGAAGTCCAGTTTCAATAGGTTTTCATGAGAAATAAGTGGAGTAATATGCTCCCATGTTAGGTTTTACAAGTCATAGTGTTTAATGTCCTGATGTTTCTTGTAAATTTGTTTTAGGGACTTCCTTTATTTCCTCTGAATTACTACTCTTTTGGAACTCAGAACTGCTGTATTAAGCACACAAAATAAGGGGTTGAGATTTCATCTTTATTCCTATTTTTATGTTGTTTAATAAAATTAATTCAAGCAGACAGTTTTTAAAATATAAAACAGATACCAAAAGCTGAAAGAATGTGAAGTAACAATTTTCCTTCCTTAGCATTGCTTCCCAAAAGTATCCCTTTCACAATTTCTTTTTCTATATGTACAAAAAACAAAAAACAAAAAACAAAACCCACTCCAAAAACCAACCCGAAAACCAAAATCAAAACAAATTTTATGTGTAGACCCCCTCCTATATATCTTGTTTGTTTTCCACAAATAATATATAGCATACTGTCAAGTACTTTAATTTCTCACTTAACATATCTTGGAAACTTTGCAATATTAACACATACAGATCTATTACATTCTTTTTAACATATGCATAGCATTCTATTGTTTGGATGTACCATAATGTATCTTACCAGTGATTTCTGTATCTTGTTATTACATATAATGCTACAATGAAGAGAGTAAATTTTCTGCATGGTGTTTCCGGGGCAATGGGTAAGTGCATTTTAAATTTTGGAAGACATATTAATTAAGCTCCTACTAAAAGTACGTGAGACTGCTTATTTTAGGCAAGCTTTATTTGTCTCTGTCTGTGTGTCCCCTTCTACACCTGGTTAAGGTGTGGTGTCAGTCAATGTTAGCAGAATAAGTAAATGAAGGATAGAAACTTCAGAGACAACAAAGGTGTTCTTTTAATCAGGGTCCCAACAGGGAACAGAAGACACACTCAAATTAGAAAAATTTAAGGGTGAGTCATTTACAAAGGGACCATTTACAAAGATGCAGGTGGATATAGGGGAAACCCATGGAAATGTGCAATTACCCAGAGCTAGTAAATAATGGCTGAGTTGTTATCACCCCAAAACCATTACGGAGACAGAAGGAAGCTGATTCTTGGATCTTAAAAGGAGTCATGTAGATACATTCACCTTGAGAAGAGCAACAGCTTTACATTGAGGGTCAATACATCTTGAGGGTCCCTTCCCCTGCAATGCTGCTGTGGTTTCCCATCAGCTTAGCCTAGAGGAAGCAAAAACACACGCGCTTTAATGGGATCCATACTGGCCAGCTTCACAAGGCAAAAAGGACATTTGCCATGGGTGAGTAGATCCGATGGGGCAGAAAATTCAAATCACCCAACACAGAGGTGATTTCTATTATCAGTGATTTTAAGAATAACCATCCCAAACCAGATAAGGACCCATACAACTTTTATAAACATTAAGGAACAAAGTCTAAAAAATTTTTTGGTAAAATATTATCCTGTACATTATCTACTTATCTTACTTTGTTAGTTGTCTGAGGAGAGGGACCATGTCTAACTTATTCATCACACTTTTGGCAGAACCCAGAATAGTGCCTGACACAGATGAAACACTTAATGAATACTTTTTGAGTAAATGTGTGAATAAATAAGTGCCAGAAAAATATTCCTTATTTCTGACCTTGACATTTTATATTCTTATTTAAGCCCATTTCTTCATTGTTAATGAATTTTTTGGTGTTGGGGATGAACAATCTCCTTGTGGAGAATGACTGGGCTTCTAAAACCTGAAATCATACTTAGTTCTGTTCCTCCAATGTGTTCACCTACACGGTGAGTCCCAGGTGTATGGGATTTCACTCACACAGAGAGCGTAACTGATGGGAATAACTGTAGATGTATAAGTGGCACTCGAGGTGGTGGGCGGCGTCCACTCCTTCTCTCTCCAAAGTGCTTTATTTTTGTCCAGCTTTACTGAGAATTAACAAAGTTGTATATATTTAAAGTGTATAGTGTGATGATGTTATAGAGTTACTACAATCAAGTTCATTAACACATCCATTACCTCCCATATTTACTACAGTCCATGCTGTACATTAGATCCTCAGTCTACAAAATTTTCTGAACCCTAAATGAGTCATCTCAACCACCTATATATGTTATCTACTTCCTTGGTGGAGATTTTTCTTCTTTTACTCACATAAATCTAGATTATTATTCTTGGAAGCTTTCTCTGGACTTGGTTGATAGTCTTTCCATAAAAGCATTGGTCACATTGAATTGTATTTTTTCCTTGAAAGACTGTATTAAATACAAGATTTTGTTGTCTAGCTGCCTGAGGGATTGGACTCCCATCTTTTCCATGATGGATCCACAAACATGGAGCTCAACACGTAATAGAGGCTCCTCAAATAGAATGGCATTTATTCAAGAGGACAGCATCCTTCTCTTTTCTAGCCTCTTTTTGACACAGTCTTAGACTTCAGAGATGCAGCAAGAAAATTGATTCTCACTCTTTTCTGCTGCTGAAGAGAAAGTGGGAAAATCAACATGGTACAATAGAATAAACTTGGGCTTCGATATAAAGCATACCTGGGCTCACATCACAGTTTTGCCATTTCTAGCTTGATAACCTTGAGCATTACTTGACTTCTCTGAGATTGCTAGGAGAATGTAATAGGATTACATACATAGTAAATTCACTGACATGATAAAATATTAGCTTCTCTTCCACTATCACTTTCCCCTTAAAGATATCAAAAACTCTGCTCTGGTTAAAGTCAAAGGATGGGGCAATGGATTCAAATAGGGGATTAAAGGAATTGCAAAGGTCATGGCATAATGGGAATCAGCATTCTCTTAAAATTTATTATCCTTTAGGCTGGGGGAAATTAATGTTAGTATTATTTTATCTAAATAAACCATTGAAAAAGTACCATAGAAGTTTATGTACAGAGGCACCTGGGTGGCTTTCAGCCCGGATCATGGTCCTGGGGTCCTGGGATCGAGGACTATGTCGGACTCCCTGCTCTGTGGGGAGTCTGTTTTTCTCCCTCCCTCTGCCCTTCTCCCCAGCTCATGCTCTCTTTCTCTCTCTCTCTCAAGTAAATAAATAAAATCTTTAAAAAAAGTTTATGTACACTCACCCCCCCTTTTCCATATAAGCTGTTATTTAAACTTTTTCTAGGACTGTATTTGAATAAATGTATATTGGAGTCTAAATGGTGATGAAGTACCCTCGCTCTCATCCAAGAACTATCAAAGGCAGGGAGCACATGGAGGGGAAACGGGTTATTGGGTGCTCCCATGACAGGGAGAGTGCACTATATACACAAGAGGGCCATTCGACAACAGCTGTGGCCACTGAGAGAGGACAGCGTCACTGTGGGACTCTGGCCCGCAGGCAGAGTGTGATGGGGAGACCTCACTTCCCTCTCTCCCAACCTTGTGATCTCCAACCAGTGCCACTTCCCTATTGAACACAGTCAAACCTGGAAGCCACAAGGCAAACAAGGCTGTGACATTGCCTAAAAAGTATTATCTTCCAGGACAAAAGAACAGAGGCAAATGAAGAATCAGTAACCTAGAATGAGTCCCAAACATAGGAAATTATAGTTTGTGTGCCTGGACATAACTGCAGGGAAACTTCACATTTAGTTTGATATGATGCCAAAGAGGCACACAGATCCTCATCTAAAGGTCTGCTTGTGGCAAACTTGGCCACAGACAGGGATGGGGCTGCGTCTCTATCCTGGCTTTGCTTGCTCCAAGGCCCGTGTTGTTATCTACTGCCTAATGCTGGCAGTAAACTTGAAAAAACAATTTTTTTTTTCTGGTCTGATCCCCAAATGATTGAGTACCATTCAGTTCTGGTAGAAAAACCTGAAGGTCTTTTTTTTAATGTTTTAATGAAGGTCTTGTTTTTAATGTTTTGTTTTGTTTTGTTTTTGTTTTTGTTTTATCTAGTACATCAGTGCAGTAACAAAACACTATTGGAATGCATTTTCAATATTTTTATGAAATGACTCAGAGACTAAAAAAATACTCCCTAACAGAATTGCTAAGTGCTGATGAGTTAGAAATCTTAATTTTTCTAAACTGCACTAACTGGGTACAAATTCTCACATTGCCTCTTACTATGCCTCTTACTGGCAAACTGCTTAAAATCTTTGTACTTCAGTTTTCGTTCCTGGGAGACTGGGGTAAAAGAAGACAGTTATTAGGATTAAATATTTTAATACATCTAAAGTACTTACAAAACTCCTGACATACATTAACGATTAAGGACTTAATAAATGTTATTTTACATGTCTTAGCAAAAAACCCCTCTGCTTGTAGTCAACAAACTTTTAGTGAGCACTCACTTGATGGAATGGCCTATTAAAAAAGGTTTCTGTACTTAACACTAGGAATTAATAGGAAAACCAGACTAGTCAATGTAAACTGGTACATGATAAGGCAGGGAGTCCTCGAGATTTGGTAATATTAAATACCATTACTGGGATTGTCACAAATTCCTACCGGCCAGTCATTGGCTGGGATGTGAACCAGGCAATAGAGGGGAAAGAAGGATTTGTTAAATGGTGCCGCCAGGGATGCCTGGGTGGCTCAGTCGGTTAAGCATCTGCCTTTGACTCAGGTCATGATGCCAGGGTCCTGGGATGGAGCCCTGGATTGGATCGGGTTCCTTGCTCAGTAGGGAGCCTGCTTCTCCCTCTGCTGCTTCCCCTGCTTGTGCTCTCTCTCCCTCTCTGGCAAATAAATAAATAAAATATTTTTAAAAATGGTACCTCCAGCATTTGTGATTAATATGACAAGTGTTCCTTATTCAAGATTGACTAATTATGCTTTCAAATTTTTGTTTCTTTAAGCTTTTATTTACCCTNCAAATAAATAAATAAAATATTTTTAAAAATGGTACCTCCAGCATTTGTGATTAATATGACAAATGTTCCTTATTCAAGATTGACTAATTATGCTTTCAAATTTTTGTTTCTTTAAGGTTTTATTTACCCTTTTTTTGTTAGTTTTTTGAGGAAATAACTCTGGTTTTAGGGACTTTGCCACCAGGGCAGCTGCCCAGAGACACAGGTACAGTCTTACTAGCACTAGGGCTTGCTAGCTTTGGGACACTGGATCACCCTTTCCAGGCACTGATTCTTCATCTATGAAATGAACCTAGGACGCACCCTTTTTGCTGCCCTCATAGAGCATCGGGAGGACCAAATATACTAAATGGATGTGCGAGGAGGAGTTTTTAAAATGTAAGCCTTTGTTCAAATATAAGGAAGAGAGTTGTTACCCTACAGTATACCTGCTACACTGGCTAATGACACAGGTTTTGGATTCAGACATGCTTGGGTTTGAATCCCGGCTTTGCCACTTACTAACTGTGCAGACGTGGTTGAGTAATTGACCTTTCTGAGCCTCATTTGTTTCATCTGTGTAATGGATCGTATTGAGGATTGATTGAGATTATTTGTATAAAACGGTTAGCACTTTGTCAAGCTCATAGCTTGATAAATTCTTTTTTGCAAAGCTATTCCTTATGTTGCAGGTTGGGAAGGAATGGATTGCAGTAACTGAATGAAGAAGCAATCCTGTGCCTTAACTTTACAACAAAGAGTCATAGCAGGGGTGCCTGGCTGGCTCAGTCTGCAAAGTGTGTGACTCTTGATCTTGGGGTTTTAAGTTCAAGCCCCATGTTGGGTGTAGAGATTACTTAAAAAAAAAAACAAAAAGGACAAAACCCTTATTTTTTTTAAAAAAGGGTCGTAGCTTAAGGTAAAAACCACCCATGTTTGCACTTGTCTTCCTGGCTCAGCTTGATTCCTTGAGGAAGTTTTGAAACCTTAGAGTCAAACAAGCAATATGGAAAGACAAAACACTGCCCTAGATTGTGCCTGTGACATATGCAGAAAGCAGATAAGGTTTATCACTTATAATTTAAAAGGGGGGATTTATTAACCTAGATAAGGATCTAGAATTTATGATAAATGCTGTTTCTGTTTCTTATCCAACCACTTTTATGTTTTTAATAATTCACACCTCTAAAGTCACCTGGGCCATGTAAAGCTCTTTTATCACCTACCCAGTCTTTCCTTTCAGTAGGCACATAAAAGATAGCCAAGACTTGCAGGCACCCAGAAACAATAGCAGGAAGACAGAGAATTTGCCTAAAAATTGAAGATGAGTCAAATAGGAAAAGCCTTCGTAACCAAGAGCAACCAGACAGCGTCTAATGTGACTTTGCCACATAAAAGATTTTGTATAACAAAAAAACCACCACTATCCCAAGCTGAAGAGTCTTGCCAAAAACACACATGAACAAACATTTCCTGTCTGTCACTGAGCTACCAAGTTGCTATAACATTATGTCTCTAGGTGTGACTTTCGATATAGATAAACAATTTTTGCTTTCTTTTCAAAGATAACATTACCAACGGAGTACTCCAGACTCAAAGTCTGGTTATTTTCTTATTTAATCCTCATTGACACTTTATATCCTTTTCATAATTGACCTCTGTTTTTTATACATGCACATGGATATGTGTAGATGGATGCATGTATGTATGCATACACACGTAAAAATATACACGTGTTAAATGGAAATTTGGAGGGCATATAAATCCTAGATCTTAGGGTTAGAAGAAAAGTTAATGATGACTTAGTCCATCCCCATCTTTTAATTGGGAAAAATACTGAATCCAAGAGAGAACAATGATTTGCTGCAAGTTTCACAATGAGAAAAGTAAGGCTTGGACCACCAGATCTTTTTCTATTTCTTTTTTATCTTTCCAGTACATAATGCTGCCTTTCAAAATAAGAAAAAAGACATCAAATACCTACTAAATAGAGATGAATGTCTGAATGTACAGGAAGATTTTTATTATTATGGATGGTGGAATCACTAACATGAGGGAGATCACATGTCCTAGTTTGCCAAGAATGGTTTCAAGTTTCCACCTTCATCCTTTTGTAATCATGAATAGCACTCCCGCAAATGTGTGATTTGGAAGATAATTTCTATGATCTCCTTAATTAAAACACAAGTTTCATGTTGAATGTAAGGATTCCCATTTTACGTGCAGAAAATCTGAGATATATTCTAAATCTTGGCTTTCCGTAAAGAAACATATGAAAACTGTCACAAGAGCTTGGGATTTCAAAGGGGGGCATGGGATACTATGTACTTGAAAATGATCACGGTCACACGCAATGGCCATAGCAGGACTAACCCTTGCCAGGAAGACCCACGTGTGTATGTGTGGCTTTGCAAGATGTCTTCCATAAGGATTTTGGTTCTCTTTTCCATTTCTGTTTATTTTAACAAACAAAATGAGAATACATGAAAGAGTAGTAAAGCCATGCTGCGACCGAAAAAAAACACAGCTGGGAGTTGAGACTCAAATACATGTCTTAGCCAAGAGGTTAGTTGCTCTGTATCTCTGGGTGTTCTTATTTCTATCATCTGTGAAATACAGGGATTTAATGACACTATCTCTGGTTCTTTCCAGCTCCAATTTTAGACCCCCATAGACTTGTTTATTAATTTCCATAATCGTATCCCTTCTCAGGAAAAGGTGTTACCCACCTCTCCCCCACCAGCAACTTGCCCCAAGTTCTCTATGATACAAGTTTTCCCCAGAACTTTCAGAAGGTGAGAGAATTTCTCCTTCTGGAATTTACCTTAGGCATCAACACACGCTAAAGACATAAGGTTGGTACACTGAGAGTCCATCTCTGCAATCCAGTGTCCAGGCTGGTTCAGATATTACTTGTTTGTCTCACATTTTTATTCTGTTCGCTTCATGGGAAACCAAGACTCTGTCTGTAGGTATGGATGGATAAATGTGGCATGGCCAATTGGCTCAACTCGGCTTTTTCCCCTAGTTGGTTCAGACCACGGCCCAGCAACTTGTGTTGACAACAGAGAAAGCTGGAAACGACAGGATTAGATATGCTATAACCCTATTTGATGGCATGAATAGACCCAGCTTCATTTTTCCAGCCTCAATTGCTGAGTTTTAATGAGAAGTCCAAAGGTCAATTACTTTTTGACCGACTGTATGAAGAGAAAACCCATAGCTGGGGAAAGTTGATTGTATTATTCGCTCTCCGCACACATGGCAAATTGGTTTTCTATTTATGGAGAATGTTTTTAATTACTGCTCGAATTGTGCATTAAAATTGGGCATCTATAAATAGTTCACAGATGTGATATTTTATACCTTAAAATTCAAGACTTTTTCTTCCCCTCATTTGATGAATTCTAACCCATAGCTCTCTGTTTACATGTTTGCTATTTTGGTTCTGTGTAATTCTAGAAATAACTAGTTTCAGACAGTTATGGTTTAGTGAACGCAGGGAATTGCTTTAGCTAAAATTATTGTTGCTTGTTTCTAAAACTCCTACAGAATAAATCTACGGTCTTCGGAAAAGCAGAAGTTATTTCCAATGACACATACTATTTGCTGAAAATTTACGGTAGATTGACTCATGCATCTTTGCATTGTACTTAGATGAAAATACTATAGCTTTGGTTGAGGGGTAGATGTGTCAGTGGCCTCGCTGTGGCTTAACAGTTTGTTTTGATAGGACAGAGAAAGTTTGCCTAATTATAGGAGGCTCATTATTGGTTCTGAAGGAGGACAGAAGTCACCTCAACATTGATTTCTTCTGGAAATGAATCATGCAGTTGTATAACTTTTAGCACCACTGTCTGTCTCCATCTATCAACTTTTTTTGCTCTTTTAGTTAATGTGAAGTTTGTCATTTCAAATAATGTCTGATGTCTGGCCCCAGGCTATTTGTAGATTTATCCTACCCAACATGTGTCACTCATCTCTGTTTAGAATTTGCAACCTTCATCCTAGCAACCTCTTTTTATTTTATCCTTGCTTCTGCTTCATGGGTGGCTCCGTACAGATGATAATGGGTTCTCTCAGTAAAAGTATGATTAATGGTGGGTATCATAAGTCCATAGCTGTACAGTAAATTGGAATTCCTGACATGAATTTATCATCCAGATAAATATTGGCTGCATCTTATTTTAACAGTTGCTTTGCTCATATTTTATAATGGCCGACCCATCTTTCAGTGGCGCCTCTTAAAGAAACAATAGAACGTTCAAACGATTCACCTTATACATCCCATCTCTAAATAGAAGTTGGAGATGTCAGATTTCTTCCAAATATGAAAAAAAAGGACTTGATTTTCAAACAATTGTAATTTTTATCCTCGTCTTTCATGGTTGTTATGTGATGTCTGCTTTGTCTACCTGCTTACAAGCACACAAATAAAAAACGGAATCTGGCATGTTGTTGCCCATTTAGGAATCAACTTTCTCGTCATTTCAGCCTGATTCTGAGCCATATTCTATCTTCCTATGGCCTCATTTGCTTCTCAGTGGCCCCAAAACACATGGAACCACAGAATTTTCTATTTCACCTTTAGCTTTTAGCATGAAGTAACCTGCATGAACTTGTACATCAAGAACTTAGCTAAGAATGTGACAAGATGTTGGTAACAGCATTCCTTTGGGAACCCCCTAGCCGATGATTTAGCTCTCATGAGTAATCAAGTACTCCTACCTTGGACTTTATTCAAAAATGTGTTTTGGTTTTGTTTTTCGTTTTTTTTTTTTTTTGAATGTATGTAATTCCAAAAACAACAGATGTAAACAGGTACTATCTCAAAAGAGATAGTACAGCATTTTCACAAAGTAGCAACCACCTTCAAATAAGAGAGTCTACGTCTCCGTGTACAAGGTAAACATTTTGTGTACATCTGAGCCTTGGTGAAGCTGGTTTACCACTTTGGCTCTCTTGTCACATGGGTACTGGATCAGGCAGCCAGAAAATCATGGACTCATTTCAACTGTGGAAGTTCAGGGCGCGACTCCAAGCCAGAAGCGTGGCCATGGCCAGCCATCTCAAGCCTCTGTGTGTACTCAGTAACCAATAGTATGTTACAACATATGCTGTGTCAAATCCAGCCATTAGTCTTCTAGATCAAGTTAGGGGAGTCTTTCTTGCATTTGGTGCACCAGCAAAGAAGTTTCAACTGAGTTATAGGGATCAGGAAGTAGAAAGGTGGAGAAACTAAAGATCAAAATGCAATTTGGATTTTCACTTTCTGTAAAAAGACAAAATCCATGTTTATCTTCCTGTATNGTGGAGAAACTAAAGATCAAAATGCAATTTGGATTTTCACTTTCTGTAAAAAGACAAAATCCTCTCCATGTTTATCTTCCTGTACAACTAACCTATATGTATTATGTAGATGCGGGTTTTCCAACACCTTCCCCATCAGTTGGAATATTGAAGAGTTTCTTCTCTGAAAAATATGCAAAAAAGCGTATATGTACTCTAATAAGCACAAACCCCATTGATTGATGGTTTGGGTTCATTTCTGTACTAAAGCTCTCCAGTTTTCTACATTTTTTTTTCTGTAGGAATATGATTACCTAATAGAAAGAAAAAATAAAAACTAATAGGATAAACAAATGGCTTTGAGTATCCAATGTCAAGGGTGCCATGCCAATTACAGTTAAAAAAAAAACAATTAAAAAAAGCACAGCTCTCAGCAATGATGCAAATAGATGCGAAGTCTGAATTGCTTTCTTTTACTAAGCAAAAAAGAGAGAGAAATGTCAAGCAAAAAGTTTATCTCATAGATGTTAGAAAAATAATATGTTTAAGGTAAATTCTAGAATTTGAAGAAATCTAATGTTATCTATATACATAATACTCATCTACTATAGTATAAGGGCCGTCATTCCACATGAGAGCTCCAACCCTCAAGGCTCAGTCATCAAAGAAAGAAAGTAATTTTTAGCATAGTTATTTACCAAGGCACAAGAACAGCATGCTGGTATTTTTAAAGTTTGGTTTCTTTCTTTAAATTGGTTTTTAACAAAAAGGGATTCTCAAGTTCAAGGACCAAGTCTTACTCATTGTACTGTCTCCACTGACTAGGTAAGTACATGGCAGAGTAGGTACTCATAAACTTCTGATGAACCAAAGGAATCTTCTTTTAACATCAACTGCAGAAGCTGTATAATTGGCTCTGAAGAAGAAACAAAAAGTCAGCTCAGCACTGATTGACCTTGGAAAAGAGCCATGCTATAACTTCTGGCAATCCTGGCTGTCTCCACCAAAGAGCTGAGAATTCAGTTTTCTAGGGGATGCACTATTGGTATGGTTGAACCAGCTTATGGTAGGCTTTCAAGGCTGAAGCTGATGACTGGCTTTTTATGAGAATCCAAGTTCATATATGTAAAGAAGTTATAAAATGAGATGTTCCCCTAACACTTCATAGGTCTCAACTATGTTATTTTTGATGAGATTACTAAAAGTAAAGAATCAACTTAAAGCACATGTCATTTATAATTTCTAAGAATTTCCACAGCAACCAGAAGATAACTGAGTTTCCTTTAATATATTCTTGGATGTCAAGGAAAAACATAAATAAAGAAGCTCATTTTCCCTTTAAAATTTTAATGATAAACCCACAGTTACCTATGGAAATCATCTTATCATAGCCTTAAAGTGGTAAATTTCTTGGAAGTTGTTCAGTAAAGAGATTTTCTATCCAAAAAAATCTTATAAATTATTAGCTAGCATCTGGAAGAAACAGTATGGACACATTTACAGTCTGATTAAAAGTCTGGGTGGACATATTCTTTTAGGAAAAAGTTTTCATTTTGTTAGGCTTGGTAATTTATTTTACTTTAATAAAGCTTTTAACTAATTTAGCTTTTAACTTTTTAACTAAAAAGCTAATACGCCTTTTAAGACAACACAAAATTAAACAAATGACTGCATGATTCTAAGATCCATGTAAAAACATATGTATTTTTGGAGATAAAAAGCCCAAGAAATCAGTCCACATTCTGGTAAAATGAATTCTCTGCCACTAGGGAGGCATGTTGGAGTGGTTCTTTCTTGGGTGTACTGACTTGGTTCTAGAATGGAAACAAGGCCAAAGTCATGCTTTCGCTGTGTGTGTTGGTCAGGTCGATGTTTTGCGCCCATCACTGTTACAGTGCTCCATATTCAATTTGGCCAATTCATTTTTCATACATCTAAAAAATTCTGAGAAGTCTCCTCACCAACAAGGAAGGCTAAAGTATCAATAAATACTTGGGCGAAGGATAAAAGAGAGCAAAAGGGAAAACAAAGTGCTTTTTAAAAGACGAAGAAGTGTTGGGCACCTGGGTGGCTCAGTGGGTTAAAGCCTCTGCTTTCGGCTCAGGTCATGATCTCAGGGTCCTGGGATCGAGCCCCGCATCGGGCTCTCTGCTTGGCGGGGAGCCTGCTTCCTCCTCTCTCTCTGCCTGCCTCTCTGCCTACTTGTGATCTGATCTCTCTCTCTCTGTGTCAAATAAATAAATAAAATCTTAAAAAAAATAAATAAATAAAAGACGAAGAAGTGTTTAAGGGAAACACGTGTCTTTCAGAGCTATTGACTGAAGCTTGTTTCCAAGTTGTAGGAGGAAGAGCTGCAAAATTCAAAACATACCTGCTTTTACTTATGGACAGAAGAGTCTGTAATAAAATGAAATTTAAAAATTTAACGGACTGTGGGAATTGGAGTACCAATAGAAGCATGGATTACAAGTAATGTACCCATTCTTGACTCTTCCCAGATACTTGTTTTAGGTAGAACTTGGATGAGAGCAACTTTTTTCTTTTTCAGGGCTGTAGGGAGATAAACGCAAGATAACAAAACAGAAGATCTGGACTCAAGTGCCTACTATTTCCTAACCATGTGGCTGAAGGCAAGCCTCTTGACCTTCCTGAACTTGAGTTATTATATTTATGAAATCAGATTTTTATGAGGAAGGTGGAGATCAAGTGTCTAAAGAAAATGTCACCAGTATTTGACAACAGCAACAAAAATACTTTACTCAGGAAGTCTGGGCCTTCATCACAAACAAGAGTGCCTGGCACCCCAATGGAGCCAAATAAATGTTTGTTGAATGTGCATCAATGTATGAATAAATGAATGTACAATAGGTAAAGAATTGTGACATTTATCTTAGCATGAGGAAAAAAATTAAAAATGCCTCTCATATTAACAGAGGCAGAGACATCGCCCTTATGTGGGGCAGAGAGTACATTCTTGAAGTTGTCAGTTTTCCCAATGCATCACACGCACATTGCTAAACACGTTGAAGCAGTATGGCACACCGTAAAGGTAAAGATTCTGAATCTAGTGGCAGAGCACAGAGACACTCAGGCTCCACTTAAATACGCCTAGATACAGGCTTGAATCCCAGCTTTGCACCTCAATTGCTGCGTGATATTATGCCAGTCACTCAAACACTGTCTCAGTTTTCTCTCATGCACAATGGGAAAGATAACAATTTTATTTATTATAAGTTTTTAATATCACATAGCTTCAAAAGAGGTAGTTGAGGCACTCAGGACTCAGCAAAATATGGCCGTTCTGGGGTAACTTGATTAGTCCCTGAAGAACTAATAGAAAAACACATCAGGCTGGTAAAATTGCTGTAATGATCCTCATCTAGTGATTATGGCATTTCTCAGGCAGTCATTTGGCTTGGTAATTGCAAAACATTTTATTCAATAGGGTTCCACCAACATCCTGTAGTTTTAGCTAGAGCTTGCCAAGTATGTGCTTTTTCCTACAGCAGGTCAGATGCTAGCCAAGTCATGGGGAATAGTAGCAATGCTAAGTCTGTGCAAACACTGATCTCTCACAAGGTCATGATAACACCACCGAGGCATAACTCTGAGAGCTGCTTACACATCTTGCCTGCTAGGTAAGTGTTTTAAGATCGAAATGACAGCTCCATTAGCCGAGGCACTATCTCATTTAATTTTTAAGGCCTCTACGGCTATCATTACTGATCTCAATTTTCCTGACAAATTTTATTTATTTTACTTCACTATTTTTTAACTGAAGTACAGTTGACATACAATGTCACATTAGTGTCAGGTGTACAACATGGTGATTTGACGAATTCTGTACACTATGCAATTCTCACCAAAATAAGTGTACTTCTCATCTGTCACCATGCACCATTACCACAGTATTATTGACTATATTCCCTGTGCTATACTTTTCATTCCATGACTCTTTATTTTATAACTGGAAGTTTGTACCTCTTAATCCCCTTTACCTATTTTTTTTAAAGATTTTATTTATTTATTTCACAGAGGGAGAGAGATCACAAGGAGGCAGAGAGGCAGGCAGAGAGAGAGAGAGAGGGGGAAGCAGGCTCCCCGCTGAGCAGGGAGCCCGATGTGGGCCTCGATCCCAGGACCCTGAGATCATGACCTGAGCTGAAAGCAGAGGCTTTAACCCACTGAGCCACCCAGGCGCCCTCCCCTTTACCTATTTTGCCCATCTTCTCACTCTCCTCCTTTCTGGCCACCACCAGTTTGTTCTCTGTGTTTATGAGTTGATTTCTGCTTGTTCATTCATTTATTGTTTTATTTTTAGATTCCACACGAGTGAAATAATATAATATTTTTCTTTTTCTACCTGACTTTTTACTTAGGTCCACCCATGTTGTTGCAAATGGCAAGATTTTATTCTTTTTTATGACTGAGTAATATTCCATTATCTATCTGTCTATCTATCAAACATCTATCAATCTATCTATGTATCTGCATATCTCAATTTCTAAGTTCTGAACTCAAGTTCTGTTTGTGGCACTTATTAGTTATATAAATTTATCATGTCACTTAAAGTCCCTTAACTTCCATGTCTTCACAGTTAATCAGATCCTCAGATTAATACAATATCTGTGGAACAAATTATAAATAGTAAAGCAAGCCAGTGTTCTCTCCCCTTAGCTGATGATATTGCTTTTGTGCCCATTCCATTTTTAGAGGAGAGAAAAATAAACATTTTCACATTTTAATTGAATTGAGAGAAAAGGTGCTGGTGGCAATTCATACCAAGAAAAAATAATTTTATTTTAAAAATTACCAGGAAAATTCAGTGGAAGGCACACAGTGAGAAGCAAAAGTATTTGCAAAATAAAAACAAAACAAAAAATGGTTTTGGAGCTTCATTGGCAGCCCCAGGAAGATGGAACGTGAGGGTACCGGGAACCAAGAAGAGTGGAGCAGACATTGACAAGAAAAATGTCAAGAAGGAAAGCCGAGAGAAGATGGCAAAGAGGGAATTCCTAGTGTCTTACTGGCTCCAAAACTCTAAAGAAGAGGAACGCCTGCTGCTCAGATTTAAGTTGCCTGATATTCTCTGAAATTGCCTCTAGTATCCTCAGAACTTCAGTAGAAAGACACTACATGTAACTACTTTGTACTGGTGATGCTTCGGGAAAATCAAAGTAAAGGATTCGCCTACCTGTGCATGAAATGGGGTGGAGAGCTGAGATGAGGTACTTGTGACAGACAAGGAGCCACTTAGCAGAAACACCATGGATCTGAGTCTGGAGAACAGAACACAAAACCCAAACTGAGTAGAGATCAGTGGTATGGCCCTGATAGCCTGACACATTAACCTATATTCATATCCTCACAGAGCCCAGAAACAGGAGCAAAATTATTTCTGGGAGTCCCTAAATTCTGGCTTCCATTTTCTATAATGTATTCTCACCTCATAAATGAACATCTTTAGAAAAATATGTTTAGTCACAAAATGCTCATTTTTAAACAAACCTGTCCTTTGGTGTTGTATACATTGTGACATGTCCTTGTCAGCTTTCGGGCACTTTGAATGAAAAAGTAATGGGGCGCCTGGGTGGCTCAGTGGGTTAAAGCCTCTGCATGATCTCAGGGTCCTGGGATCGAGCCCGCATCGCATGTGGGGGGCGGGAGGGGTGTCCCTGCTCAGCAGGGAGCCTGCTTCCTCCTCTCTCTCTGCCTGCCTCTCTGCTTACTTGTAATCTCTCTCTCTGTGTGTCAAATAAATAAATAAAATCTTTTAAAAAAAAATAAAAAGAAAAAGTAATTACATGAGTGAGAGATTTCAGGATCTCTGTGTGTTATCAAGTAAACATTTGAGAGTAATTTATGGGAATTTAGGAAATGAAGGATATTTGCTTAACTATTAAATTTAGATCTTCTCAAAAGTATTTCATGAAGGAGGATCGGGGTGGCTCAGTCATTTAAGGATCTGCCTTTGGCTTAGGTCATGATCCCAGAATCCTGGGATCGAGCCCCACATCAGAATCCCTGCTCAGCGGAAAGCCTGCTTCTCTCTCTCCCCCTGCTTGTGTTCCCTCTCTCACTGTCTCTCTCTCTCTCTGTCAAGTAAATGAATAAAATCTTTTTTTAAAAAAAGTATTTCATGAAAATATGTTTTGAGAATTATATATGATGTCGATGACCAAGATTGGTGATGTGAAGTCCCTAAAACATAAACAGGCCATTAAAAAAATAAAAGCGTGGGCGCCTGGTGGCTCAGTGGGTTAAAGCCGCTGCCTTCGGCTCAGGTCATGATCCCAGGGTCCTGGGATCAAGGCCCACATCGGGCTCCCTGCTCGGCGGGGAGCCTGCTTCCTCCTCTCTCTGCCTGTCTCTCTGCCTACTTGTGATCTCTCTCTCTGTGTCAAATGAATAAATAAAATCTTAAAAAAAAATTAAAACAAAAATAAATAAAATAAAAGCGTGTCATTTATTGGTTACATGCTTCCCAGCACAGCTGAAATAAATATTTATCTCCATAATGCAGGAAATGTTTTCCCAGGAATGGGTTATATTCTGCATTTCCTCAGTTCAACAAACACCTGATAGTTTCTCTTAACTCCTCTGTGTTGAGTGTCAAACAGATACAACAGGTCAACCACATACTCTCTGTCTATGTGGAAACCCTGCTGCTTCAGGCTTTTCAGAATCGAGGGGGTAGGGCAAGGGTTCACCGGAGTGATTACCCTGAAGAATACTCATCTCTGACCTCTGTTTATAGGAGGGAGAAAAGCAAAGGTGCCCTTTAGTTACTCAATCTCTATCTGTTTGGTGCCTATCTCCTGGAGCTCAGGTACCAAAAATCTTTTTATGACCTGTCTCTACAAGCAGAGCATGGATATAGGTCTCCACATTTGCAAAACAGAGAAGTAAGATGTAGAACAAGTAAATAATTTTCCCAGAGGCAAAATCTGTGATGGAATTGAAAGTTGGGCTCAGGCCTCTTAAATGTCAAGTCATGACTACTGTTTAACAGAGTTTCTATTAAACGTATTCAGTTTAATCATCTATTTGTCCTAGAGAGCATAAAGCAATTCAGAAGAGATCATGTATTTGAGCTGACTGCAAACATAAAAATGCCTTGTCAAAAAGAAAAAAAAAGTGCCATAAAGAATAATTTCCTTTTTGTGCTGCCTAAAGCATCCAAGCATCTCGCAGTTATAAAATGTGAACTTTCTTCAACGCAGATTAGACAACTTACCAAACTCTATTGATACTTCCTTTAAAATACCATGACAGTCTTTTCTTCTCACTTTTTATTCTCTCAAGCTCTCATTTACTCCCATGGCTTTAATTACAATCTGTATGGGGATGACTCTCTAATCCGTACCAATGGCTGTGATATCTTTTGGGCCATCAGATGCGTCCCCTTGAGTATTACAGAAGGATGTTGAACCAATTTAATTCAGCATCTTTTCTCCTAAATTTGCATTCCTTGCACCAGTAAATGGCACCACATCCAACTGTTCAAGTTAGGAACTTGGGTCTCCCCTGATCCCTGTCCCCCTTCTTCCCTCCATTTCTGGACAATCAGCAAGTCTTGCTACCTTCACTTTGTTTTTAAAATCCATTTGCTTCTCTGTATTCTCGTTGCCACTGCTAAAGTTCAGGTCATTCAGAGAATCAGGCACTACTGGTTACCTACTTAAGATCCATTCTAGCTTCCAAATCTCTGGTTTACCTAACTGAAATATTTGATGGCTTAACCTCCTTAGCTGCTACCATAGGACCTAATCCTGGCCAATGAGATGTAAGTTAATTTCAACCCAGAAAATTTCCAGGAAGTTTCTTTTTTTTTTTTTTAAGATTTTATTTATTTATTTGACAGAGAGAGAGATTACAAGTAGGCAGAGAGGCAGGCAGAGAGACAGGGAGAGGAGGAAGCAGGCTCCCTGCTGAGCAGAGAGCCCGATGCGGGCCTTGATCCCAGGACGCTGAGATCATGACCTGAGCTGAAAGCAGAGGCTTTAACCCACTGAGCCACCCAGGTGCCCTTCAGGAAGTTTCTTTAAAAATGTGACTAAGTGAGCAGTCTTGTTGTCTCCGACCTTTGTCACAACCATTCCCTTCATCCTTCACATAGGTACGATGTGTGAACTGTAGCAGACCTTTTGTGACTATGAGGAGAGAAGTCACAAATAAAATGGGAAAGGCAGAAAGTGGAAGTCATGGTCCCTGGTGATAGCATGGTAATACTCTGTTGGGATTCTCTGCCTTCAGATTCCTTATTATCTGAAAAAAAACAAAAACAAACAAAAACAAACAAGCATGACTCATTTCACTAAGCCAGTAAGTTCCCATTGCTGGGTTTCTATTACATGAAGCTGGTGAAGTTTTATCTCTGACACATCTCTCATATTATGATTACCAGTTCTAATAGTGACATCCCCTTTCTTAAAATCCTTCACGTGCTTCCACTAGCCTTAGGATGTTTTTCAAACTCTTGAGCAGCACATACAGTACCCTATGGGATCTAGTTTTTATCATTAGCTTGAGCATCATCTATTCCACCAAGTTCTAAACTCTAGCCTCGGTGAACTCTTTTATTTCCCACAGACTTGCATGTGCTAGTCTGTTTATGTGGGCTATCTTCCCTTTATTCCTTTTCAAGTTTGTTTGGTTAATTCTGACAGGTTTTCCAAAACCCCGCTTAGGAAATATCCCCTAAAGGAAACCTTTCTTGATCCACCAAGCCTAGGCTAGGCCTCTCTCTCCTAGGCCTCCATGAGAACTGGATGTCTGGTATTTATCTCTATCCAAATGGGGGGGAAAAAAAGTAATGGCAACTGCTTTAAACTTCTCTGTCTTCTCAACAAGACAATGGTAAATTCCTTGAAGAAGAGACTGTGTCTATGGACTATTGTAACTCCAGATATTGTACCACAATATCTGATAAATAAGAGACAGTTGTTGAATGAGTAAGTGAATTAATGCATCTTCATCTCACATTTCTATCAAACTCAAACTAATCCTTATGTGCCTGTATAATTATCCATTCTCATACATCCAATATTATTCAAGAGACTGCTCTATATAATCAATCACAGAACAGAAATAATGAAAATCAAGAATTTGCACCTTACTGCCTTAGGACCAAAAGAAAGTATTGACCCTTTTGTAAGGGAAAAGATTGGATATAGCTGTGCTTTTTAATGTAAGTAATTTTTGTAATTAACTTTATACTTAGATGTATTTAATACAATTTAGTTGTGTGTTTATAGTGATATTTTTTCTTTCCTCTAATAATTTTCTATTGATGGTTTAACTGAAAAAAGAAGTTTCACATAAAGACACTCTTTACTGGAACACACACTGAACTGGAAACAATCTTGATATTGATGACTTACTGAATCTGTAAGGACTGCTTTCTAAAGTAGAGCAAAACCAAGTTTGTCTTATTCATGATTTCCAGGCTTATAAACACTTCTTGAATATTAAAACATTCTAAGAGTTTTGAATGCCATTTTAGTGTTAATTATTCACAGGTTTTTTTTTAAAGATTTTATTTATTCATTTGACAGAGATAGATCACAAGTAGACAGAGAGGCAGCAGAGAGAGAGGAGGAAGCAGGCTCCCTGCTGAGCAGGGAGCCCGATGTGGGCCTCGATCCCAGGACCCTGAGATCATGACCTGAGCCGAAGGCAGAGGCTTTAACCCACTGAGCCACCCAGGGGCCCAGTTATTTACAGTTTTATGGAATTATAAATTATATACGATACAATTAACCAGCTTTAAGTAAAGAGTTGGAGTCTTCAGTGTATTTATATAGTTGTGCAACCATCCCTGTAATTCAGTTTTACAACACAGGTATCACTTGCTGAAGTTCCATTGTGCCAAAATGCAATCAATCCCCGCTTCCTTTCCCAGTCCTAGGCAATCACTCATCAACTTTCTGTCTTTAAAATCTTGGTTTTTTAGGGGTGCTTGAGTGGTGCAGTCAGTTAAATGTCAAACTCTTGGTTTTGGCTCAGGTGATGATCTTAAGGTCATGAAATCGAGTCCCATGTCAGGCTCTGAGCTCAGCAAGAAGTCTGCTTGAGATTCTCTCTCCCTCCCACTTTGCCCCTCCCTCCTGTGCTCTTTCTCTCTAAAATAAATATTGTTTTAAAAACCTTGCTCTTTTTTAGAAACTTCATGTAAAAGGAGTCATATAATATGTAGCCATTTGTTTCTTATTTCTTTCACTTAGCATAATTTGGAAAGGAGGCATCATCCATATTGCCGCATCTGCAGTAGTTTGAGCCTTTACTGCGGAAGAGTATTCCATTGTACGGATATACTACTTGGTAGACAAAATACATTCACTGCTGGATGGACACTCATATTGTTCCCAATTTTTTACTTCTATGAATAATACTATTATGAACACTCAAGTACAAGTGTTTGTACGGATACATGTTTTAATTTCTCTTGCGTAGGTATCTAACAGTTGAATTGCTGAGTTATATTTTAAGTTTATATTTAACTTTTCAAGAAACTGCCAAACTGTTTTCCAAAGTGACTGTACCATTTTACGTCCTTACCAACAATATAGCAGAGTTCCTCTTTATTATATCCCAGTCAACACTTACTCCTGTCACATTTTTTATTATTATGGTTAGTCTCGTCTGTGTGTTTGGTATTTCATTGTAATTTAATAAATAATGACATAGGGCATCTTTTCATACATATATTAGCTATATGTCTTCTTTGTAGATGTGTCTGTTCAGGTATTTAGCTCATGTTTTTTATTTAGTCATTAGTATTATTATTATTAAATTGGATACAAGCTCTTTATTAGATTTATCATTTATAAATATTTTCTTCCAGTCTGTGACTTGTCTGGTTTTTTGCTTAAAGATATATGTGTGCTTGTGTGTGCATATGTGTTTGAAGCACAAATGTTTTAAATTTTTAATTAGTATGGTTTATCAAATTTTTTTATAAACTATGGCTTTGGCTCAATACCTAAGAAATTTTTACCTAACCCAAGGTCACAAAGATCTTCTATTCTGTTTTCTTCTATAAGTTTTATACTTATGTTTAATTGCTTATGTAAAATTCAAGTATATATAAATATATAAAAGTATAATATATATACTTTTAATGTGTATGTGTGTATATGCACATGTATTATTATGCATATTTATGTATATATGTGTTTATGTATATATATTACTTATATGCAATTACTTTTTTAAAGGACTTACATTAGTCTCTTACATTTAAGTCTTTGACCTATTTTGAGTTAATTTTTGCTTCCAGTGTGAGGTATGGTTCTAAGTTCATTTCTTTTTGTGTGGCTATCCAATTTTCCTGATGGCACTGTTTGTTGACTATCATTTCCTTCACCAAATTGCCTTGGTACTTTTGTCAACCTTCAATTAGTTATCAATGTTAGGATGTATTTCTGTACTCACTAGTCACTTACATTAATATATAACTGTGTTTGCACACTCCATTCCATATTGAGTTTGCCTGTGACAGCAAAGTTGCTGGATTTTTTGGCCATCCTTGTGCTGATGAAACTGCTATTTTCACCAGCGGAGGTGGGGGAAGGATGGAGTTCTCTCCATGCATGAAAACCTCATTCTTCCACTGTTTTTATACAAAGCTATGGTATCTTTTCAAGAATAAATGCTTCTAAGCTTGTATTCCTTGGTCAATTTTCAGAATCCTTAAAGGTTATTATTTTTTTTAATTTGTCTGGTTTCATACATGTTATATGGAAAGCAGGCTCTGATCTCTTCACATGGTCAAGTTGGAACTCCCTCTCCGAGACTGATTTTTAGGGGGAAGGATATCCTTGTTGAACCTCACCCATAGGAATTGTTTGAAACTGTATTATAAGGTAATTGAAGTATCTGAGTCTGTGTAGCAGATTGAATCTATATGTTTATGTTCTGCTCCCTTCAGAATGTCACCAAAATGGCAGTAATGGAATAAAAAATAATAATAATCAACAATGATAGAGAAAAGAGAAGAAACAACAGAAAAGTGACTACAGATAATCTAGTGCAGTGAATGCAAAAAGACCATATTAAGGACATGTTACCGAAATTTCAAAACATAGCACATAAAGAAATGTTCCTAAAGTTCCAGAGAGAGGGAAAAATTTCTGTACAAAGTACAGAGAAATTGAATGATGTCAAAATTCTTAACACTACAAGAAGCTAGAAGAAAATAGAACATTTTTACACCTCAGGTTGAAAACTACTTTCAACCTGGGATTCTATACCCAGCCAAAATATTACATAATTTGGATGTAGAATTCATATATTTTCAGATGTGCAACATCTCAGAAACATATCTACAGCTCCAAGCTCCATAGGAAATTACAAGAGAACATGTTACAATAAAATGATAAGGGAGGGCGCCTGGGTGGCTCAGCGGTTTAAAGCCTCTGCCTTCGGCTCAGGTCATGATCTCAGGGTCCTGGGATCGAGGCCCACATCGGGCTCTCTGCTCGGCAGGGAGCCTGCTTCCTCCTCTCTCTCTGCCTGCCTCTCTGCCTACTTGTGATCTCTCTCTCTCTGTCAAATAAATAAATAAAATCTTAAAAAAAAAAATGATAAGGGAAAAGCAAGGAAAAAGCCAATGATGAAACCAAGAGAAAAAAAATATGTGGATACAGAAAAAGGACTTATAACAGAGATATCTAGTCAATGGTGAAACACATCCCAATTGAATAGCTCTATCAGAAGCCTAAAGAATATCCAATCCAGATGTAGCAAGAAGCACGAGGGGTCTGGAAGAAGTTATTTCTCAGAAAAGCAATCAAAACTAATTGAACATTTTACATTTTCTACAGAACTGACAAATCTCAAAGAATTAGTAGTTATTGTGGGATTGGTTCATAGAAAACTACACAAAAGAAAATAACCCAATTACTAAGTCTTGTGAAAACAAAATTAGTACAAGCAACAAAATGTAATCATAATACACCACATGATTCAGCTATGAATAACTGTTACAGAGTCACTATGCTATAAACATTGGATATTGTATTAAGTGATAATATTAATAAATTATAAAGAGCAAGAAAGGAAATGAGTGTCAAGGGGGATATAGGGTTGAGAATGAAAGAGAAAGAAATCTCTGTCTTCCATATTAAGAAGACAATGAGTATCCAAATTGAATCAAATAAAAATCAAGAACATTAGCATTACTTTATTTTAAAATATGGAAGAGATAAAAGAAGAAGCACTAAAATTATTAAAATAATTTCCTTCCAGAAGTAAGAATCAAGAATGGGGCAAGAACAGCAGGAGGCTTCTATTTAATCTCAGAAGCTTGTTAAAATCATTTTTTAAAAATATGTTTTTATAAATATGAAGTTTCAAAAGCAAACAATAATAAAATAATTTTATGAGTGTGTTTGCTAGCACGTTGCTTTCTGATTATATGTCATTTTAAAAGCTGTTCTACTAATTCCCATTTTTTTTAACAAACTGCATTCAATTAAATTAACTCACAAGAGAGAACTTTAATCCAATAAGATGCTTTTGTGAGTGGCCAAATACAAAACCGGGTCCAAAGCTGAGGTTTATCAATTTGCCAGGAAATTCCTTCAGGAGAGGACGTTGTCATTTTGTTGCTATCCTGTTTTAAGTAGCAAATCACTTCTGCCTTAGGATGTGCTGGTTTCATATCCTGTATTTTATCTCCCTCCAGATATCATATAAGCTCGATGCATGATAATTAAAATATACAAGAACAGATGTTGCTCAGTCTCTGTTGGGCACTGAGTAAATGTTTTGATATGTCATTCCTTCCAGTAACTGTGGATGAATATCACAAGAATGGTGCCTTAATTTCCAAGGTTTGCTGTAACAAATTACCACAACGTGGTGGCTTAAAACAAGAAAAATTTATTAATACAGTTCTGAAGGCCAGAAGTAGGAAATCAAGGGGTCAGGAGAGCTGAGTTCCTTGTGAAGACTCTCAAGGAGGACCTCCCTTGTCCCTGCTAACTTCTGGCAGTTCCAGATGTTCCTTAGCTTGCAGCTGTAGAACTTCAACCTCTGCTTATCTTCACACGGTCTTCTCTTTTTGTCCCTGTGTCTCTCCTTTGAGTGTCTCCTAAAGACACTTGTTCCTGTCTCCCAGATAATCCAAGATTCTTTCACCTTGAGATCCTTAGCTTAATGACATCTGCAAAGACACTTTTGTCAAAGAAGATCACATTTATAGGCTCTGGGGTTAGGATGTGGACATATCTTTTATGCACCTACCATTCTGCCCACGAGAAATGGGTAAAAGAATAACAGGGGGGATATACCACTTATTATTCACTTTAGTGGCATGTCAAATGTAGACAAGCACAAAACCAAGCCTGAAATTTCAATGCCTCAGGAAATGGAAGACAAAAACATTTAAGAAAATGTGGAGTCACAGAAAGAGTTTCATAAGCCAGTAACTGATTTCTGTCTTGTTAGAATTACCATTAACTTCTTCCAATTTTATACCTGCTGAAAACTTGATCAGCTTATTGTCTATTTCCAAACCATGTTTTAAAAAAAAAGCAGTGTCACTTGTAGTTCTCAATGACTTTATTTTCTAAATAACTGAGAGTAGGTTGTTTTAAGTCTCAATAGAAATCTTTCGGGTATTAGATATTTTCACACACTAAGAATAAACTTAATTTGACTCCTTTTTTTCATTTTAAAACTTACATCATTATTTACTCCATCCCATATGTATTGGGTTATCAAGGATCCTGTACAAAGCTCTTAAATAATGGCATCAATCTCATGATTTTGATCCATATATGCCGACTCTTCAATGATTCAGATAGGGTTCTATTAATACTTCCTTTACATTATTTTCTTTCCCTCCATCAACAAGTTTTGGAAGCAGTCTAGATTCCATTGCCTCACATGCCACCTCATTCCATTTTAACTGCACTCTTGTTTAAACACTGCTTAGGACCGTTAAGAAGAAAATATTACATTCTTAGGTGCTGAGAGTTAAAAGAAACTTAGGTCAATAAACATAAATGTTATTATTTTGGTTTTTATTATTATGACCGTTCAACAATGACTTTCCCAGTGGTCATGGGACTCTGTCACTCCTTTCTTTTCATCTTTATGAAATCTCTCCACTAAATGATCTCTTTCATTTATAAGATTCTGTTTGTATGCTATGGATTCCTAAACTCCATGTCAACCTTCATCTTATGGTTCATGCATTAATTGCCACCAGTTATATGTTTAAACTTTATTGTCTTTTGGCTTCCATGAAATTTTGCTCCCTCTCTGATTTATTTGTTAGCTTCTCCTTCTGGACCCTGAATATAGACTCTGACATTTGTACTCTTGAACTTCTTTACTCACTCAATATTCTACTTTCATCTATAATCTCCATACCTTGTAACTCTAAAACTGAAATCTCAAATTCTAGATTTTCTCTTAGAATCAAGACCTGCATTCCAAACTGCCTGCCTTTTACCTCCATCCTGTTATTTTCCTGACCCTTAAGCTCACCCAGCTTCATTATTGCCTTCTCGAAGCTAGTTCTTTTCTTAACCAAGTTTTCTTAGTGGCAATAGTGTTTTTCCAGTCACCCAGATTGTAGCTGAAAAGAGACTTTTAAGATCACATTTCTTAGTAAATCCTAGCTAAGAGTAGAGCGGTCCTGTCCAGTTTATGAAAATATTCTTCTTTGAATATCCACCTTGTTATAAGCTCCTCATATTTCTCAGGAAAAAAAGGGAACTATAATTTTCAAGTTAGATAAGGAAAAAATCAACCATGGAGTCCATAGTATCCAGAGAAAGGAGAGCAAAATATAACTACAATATATGAGTTACTATTTAAAAATTTCTTCTTATATGTTGCTCTCAACACTCAGTGAGTTGCCAAGCCATGTACTTTTGTCTTCTTCAGTGTTCAAAAGGAATAGTCACATAGATCGAACTCTATGGGGTGCCTGGGTAGCTCAGTCAGTTAAGTGTCCAACTCTTGATTTCTGCTCAGGTTATGATCTCAGGATCCTGGGATTGAGTCCTACTCAGCATAGAGCCTGCTTGAGAATCCCTCTTCTTCTCCCCTCACTCACATGCTTTCTCTCTCTCCCTCTCAAATAAATAAAATCTTTAAAGATATTCTTTACAGTGTTACTTATATTAATAATATTGTAAATGTTAAATTTCCAACAATAGAGCATTGGTTGAATTAGTATTTTACATAGAAAATATGTGATGAATAATCTGTAGCAATTTAAATCTTGGTATAACAGTCCATTCATACAGAAAGATATTCATATGCATTTTCCAAAGTTTTTATTTCAATTCCAGTTAACGTACAATGTAGTATTAGTTTCGGGTATACAATATAGTGATTTAACACGTCTATACATTACCTGGTGCTCATCACAACAAGTGCACTCCTTAATCCCCATCACCTATTTAACCCATCTCCACCCCCCCCCACCGCTGCTACCCCCTTTTCTTCTCAGTTTGTTCTCTATAGTTAAGAATCTATTTCTTGGTTTGCTTCTCTCTCTCTTTTTTTTCCCTTTTGATCACTTATTTTGTTTCTTAAATTCCAGATATAAGTGAAATCATACGGTATTTGTCTTTCTCTGATTTATTTCACATAGCATTATATCCTCTAGATCCATCTGTGTTGTCGCAAATGGCAAGAGCTCATCCCTTTTTATGGCTAAGTAAATATATATATACACATATATCATATATATTATATATGTTATATATACATATATCATATATATTATACATGTAATATATACATATATAATATACATATATTATATATGTAATATTACATATATATTATTTTGATGTACTCCCAATAGTTTATTTTTGATTTTATTTCCCTTGACTCAGGAACTATGTCCAGAAAAATGTTGCTACAGCCGAAGTCAGAGAAATTACTGTCTGTGTTCTCTTCTAGGATTTTTTCATGTCTTCTTTATCCATTTATCTATCAATGGACATTTGGGCTGCTTCCATAATTTGGCTATTATAAATAATGCTGCAATAAACATAGGTAGGCATATATCTTTTTGAATTAGTGTTTTCATATTCCTTGGGTAAAGACCCAGTAATGGAATTACTGGATTATATAGTAATCCTATTTTGAATTTTTTGAGAAACCTCCATGTTATTTTCCAAAGCAGCTGTACCATTTTGAATTCCCACCGATAGTGCACAAGGAACGGTTCCTTTTTCTCTACATCCTTACCAAAACTTGTTTTTTGTGTGTTTTGATTTTAGCCATTCTGACCAGGTGTGAAGTGATATCCCATTGTGATCTTAATTTGCTTTTCCCTGATTATGAGTGATACTGCGTATCTTTTCATGTGTCTCTTGGCCACCTAAATGTCTTCTTTGGAGAAATGTCTGTTCATGTCTTCTGCCCATTTTTAAACTGGATTATTTATTTAGGTTTAGTTTAGGTTTTTTGGTTTAGTTTAGTTTTGTTTTGTATTTTTGTTTTTGTATGGAGTTGTACCAGTTATTTATATATTTTGGATACTAATCCTTTATCAGATATGTCATTTGCAAATATCTTCTCCTGTTTACTAGGTTGTCTTTTAGTTTTGTTGTTTCCTTTGTTGAGCAGAAGCTTCTTATTCTGATGTAGTCTCAATAGTTTATTTTTGCTGTTATTTCCCTTGCCTCAGGAACTATATCTAGAAAAATGGTGCTATGGCCTGTGTCAGAGAAATTACTTCCTGCATTCTCTTCTAGGATTTTTATGGTTTCAAGTCTCATATTTAGGTCCTTAATCCATTTTGAGTTTTGTGTGTGTGTGTCTGTGTGTGTGTATAGTGTAAGAAAGTTGTCCAGTTTCAGTCTTCTGTATGTAGCTGTCCAGTGTTCCCAACATCATTTACTGAAGAAATTGCATTGTTCCCGTTGCATATTCTTGCCTCCTTTGTCAAAGATTAACAGACCATATAACTATGGATTTCTTTCTGGGCTCTCATTCTGTTCCATTGATCTATGAGACTACAAGGGGTGCCTAGGTGGCTCAGTTGGTGAAGCATCTGCCTTTGGCTCTGTTCATGGTCTCAGGGTCCTGGGATTGAGCCCCAAGTTGGGCTCCCTGCTTAGTGGGGAATCTGGTTCTCCTTCTGCCTCTGCCCCTCCCTCACACTTGTGCACACACTCTCTCTCATATAAATAAATGAAATCTTAATTTTTCTACATGCTGCCTGCAAGAAATGCATTTCAGACACATACGGATTGAAAGTGAAGGGATGGAAAAGAATTTATCATACAAATAGATTTGAAAAGAAGGCTGAGGTAGCAATACTTTTATCAGACAAAATAGACTTTAAAATGAAAACTGTAACAAGAGACAAAGAAGGACACATCATAATCATAAAGGGAACAATCCAACAAAAATATATAACGATTATAAATATTTATGCACCCAACATGGGAGGACCCAAATAAATAAAGCAGCTAATAACAATCATAAAGGAAGTAATTGATAACAATGCAATAATAGTAGGGGACTGTATTACTCCATTTACATCAATGGATAGATCATACAAACAGAAAATCAACAAGGAAACAGTGGCTTTGAGTGACCCATTGGACCAGATGGAATTAAAGATATATTCAGAATACTCCATCCTAAAATAGCAGAATTCACAATCTTTTCAAGTGCACATGGAACATTCCCCAGAATAGATAACATATTAGGACACAAAATAAGTCTTGACAAGAATCATACCAAGAGGGCGCCTGGGTGGCTCAGTGGGTTAAAGCCTCTGCTTTCGGCTCAGGTCATGATCTTAGTGTCCTGGGATCAAGGCCCACATCAGGCTCTCTGCTCAGCAGGGAGCCTGCTTCCTCCTCTCCCTGTCTCTCTGCCTGCCTCTCTGCCTACTTGTGATCTTTCTCTCTGTGTCAAATAAATAAATAAAATCTTAAAAAAAAAAAAAGAATCATACCAAGTATATTTTCTAGCCACAATGCTATGAAATGAGTAACCAACCTCAAGGAAAAAATCTGGAAAGAACACAAATACATGGAGGTTAAATAAAATGCCCCTAACAAGAGGATGGGTCAACCAAGAAATGAGAGAGGAAATCCAAAAACACAGAGAAACAAATGAAAATAAAAACACAATGGTCCAAAATCTCTGGGATGCAGCAAAAGCTGTTCTAAGAGGGAGGTTTATAGCAATAGAGACCTACTTCAAGAAGCAAGAAAAATCTCAAAAAACAAATTAACCTTGCACTTAAAGAAGCCAGAAAAAGAAGAACAAAAAAACAGGAAAAAAGGAAATAACAAGGTTTAGAGTAGAAATAAATAACAGAAACTAAAGAACTAAAAATTAAAAAAGCTAAAAAAAAAACAAAAACAAAACAAGAACAGATCAATGAAACTAAGAGCTGGTACTTTGAAAAGATCAACAAATTGGTAAATCTTTACCTAGACTCATCAAAAAAAGAGAGAGAGAGGACTCAGAAAATCAGAAGTGAAAGAGGGGGCATAACAATGGACACCCCAGAAATACAGATTATAAGAGAATATTATCAAAAATTATATGTTGACAAATTGGACAACCTAGATGAAATGGATAAATTCTTAAAAACATATAACCTCCCAAACTGAATCAGAAATAGAAAATTTGAACAGACTGATTACCAGCAGTACAATCAAACCAGTTCTCAAAAAACTCCCACCAAAAACAAACAAACAAACAAGAAACCTCCCACCAAATTCCAGAACTATATGACTTCACAAGTGAATTCTACTAAACACTGCTTTCCATTACTCTGTCCTCCAGGTTGCTGATCCATTCTTCATCTTGCTTTAGTCTGCTATTTATTCCATCTAGCGTACTTTTAATTTCAGTCATTGTGTTCTTCCCTTCTGATCGGTTCTTTTTCATGTTTTCTATCTGTTTGTTAAGGGTCTCACTGAGGCCTTTCACATTTTTCTCAAGTCCAATGAGTGTCTTATGACCATTACTTTGAATTCTCTATCAGGCATATTACTTATCTCCATTTCATTTAGGTCTCTTTCTGTGATTTTGTCCTGTTCTTCATTTGGGACATAATCCTGTCTCCTTATTTTGTTTAGCTCTCTGTGTCTATTTCTATGTGTTAAGAAAGTCAGCTACATCTCCTGCTTTTGAAAGCAGTGGCCTTATGAGAATGAGCTCCTATGGTGCTCTGCAGTGCAATGTGCCCTGATCATCAGAACCTGGCACTTTAGGAATGTCTCCTATGTGTGTTGCATATGCCCTACTATTGTGGCTATGCCATATTTGCCTTCAGTCCTGTCATCTGCAATTGCTCTCTTTGCCTGTTGTGGGCAGGGTTTGTCCTTGTGTTGTTAGCAGGACAGTCTGGGGCCACCTTGGGCTTGAACTGAGTCAGAACAGACATTTACTGGAGATGTGGTAGCACCAAACTGCTAAGCACTTTCCCTGTGTTGTCCCCTAAAGAACTTTCACCGTGAGCTGGACCTGCAGGCAACCAGATGTCTGTCCCCACCCCATGGCTGGGGCTGCAGTCAGACTGGTGTGTAATTCCTGAATGCATCTCCTTCCTTCCTACCCTCTTCCATGTGGCCTCTTCTTTACACTTAGTTGGAGAATCTGTCCTGCTAGTCTTTGGGTCATTTTCTGGGTTATTTTCACTGATGTCGGTGTTTTCTAGGTGTATCTGTGGGACAAGTGAATTTAAGGTCCTCCTACTCTGCTATCTTCCCTGGAAGTCTCTATACTTTGTTGAACTGAAAAAGAGAGAGAGAGAGAGAAATGTTAGAAAGAACAGGTATAGCATATCCCAAGGAAAAATACTAAGGACTATTATTTGCTTCAAATTGTTACCAGTGGATTTCTACACATAAATGTAATGAATGTATTTCAGTATGTGTCAGGGAATGCTTGAAAGGAAATGAAAGAAACAAAATAGATTTAGATAATCTAAACAACTTAAAAACACCTATTTTGAAAGCCTCTTAGAATTCAGAAAGTACATTAAATATCAAGTTTAAATTCACTTTATATGCCTTATGGCAATTGAAATTGAGTGATTTGCTCTATATAATTTATCTGATTATGATAGATGTAGAATTTGAGTTTCTCACACCATTCTATGGATTCCCACTATTTTCCTATAACTGTTAATATGGCATATGCAACCATTTGGATGTTTTAAGAATGTGTGAAAATTAATGCATCTTCAAAGCTTGAGCCTACTCACTTCTATGGAATACAAGTAGCATTTTAAAGCAGGAATTTTGTAAAATAATTTATATTTGAATTTTTTTTGGTCCCTTTTTCAATTAGTGACTTTTAATCAGGGTTCTCCAGGGAAACAGACCATCAAGATATATCTATATTGATATCTGTATATATTGATATCTATATCAAGAGAGAGAAAGATTTGTTAGAAGAAATTGGCTCACATGATTATGGAGGCTGAGGAGTCCCATTATCTGCCATCTGCATGCTGGAGGCTCGAAAAAGCTGGTGGCATAGTTTTAGTCCAAGCTCAAGGCACGAGAATCAGGGAAATAATGGTGTTAAGTTCAGTTCAAGTCCAAAGGCCCAAGAACCAGGGAGATAATGCCACAAGCTCCCCAGTCTAAGTGCAGGAAAAGGCCAAAATCTCAGCTCTACCAATGAGGCAGAGGGGGAATTCTGTCCTCTACCTTTTTGTTCTAATAAGGTTCTCAATAATTTGGATTGAGAAGGAAAATATGCTTTACATAGTCTATAGATTCAAAAGCTAATCTCATCTGGAAACACTCTCATAAGCATGCCCAGAAATAATGTGTAGCCAAATATTTGGGCACCCCATAATCCAGTCAAGTTAACACATAAAATTAACATTCACAGTGATGTGAAACAAATTGCTTAATTTTTCTGAGCCTCAAGTAATTTGTCTGCAAAATGAGGGTGTTACTATCCATTCTAAGGGTTACTTAAAGGTTTAAACAACTTAAGAGATCAACCCTATTTAGCACATGATGGCTATTCAATTAATGCCAGTTCCTTTTGCTCCCTCTCCCTGTATTGCTAATAAAAAGACCCAGTTACATTATACTATAAGCCTGTTATGGGTTGAATCATGCCTTCCCCCCCAAAAAAGATTCATATGTTGAAGTTCTAACTCTCAGTACCTCCTAATATAACTGTATTTAGAGATAGGTTGGTAAGAAGTTTTCAAGTTAAAATGAGGTCATTAGTTGGGGGGTGCTAATCCATTATGAATGGTATGCTTATAAAAAGGGAAACATTTTGATGCAGAGAGACACACACACAGATACACACAGAGAGAAGGCTGTGTGAAGATTAGAGGGCTGTCGTGCTGCCATAAGCCAAGCAAGTACCAGAAATTAGGAGATGGACCTAGAACAGATCTTTTCCTGGTGTCTTCAGAACAAGCATGGCTTTGCACCTTGATCTTAGACTTCCAGCCTCCAGAACTGTGAGATAATAAATATTTGTTATTTAGGCAACTCCGTTTGTGGTGTTTTGTTACAGCAGCCCTAGGAAACTCATACACCCCTATTTCTTAGACTGACCATTACTTGTAATGACATCTCACAGAAATAATTCTTCATTAGCCCATAATCGCTATAAGGTCCTTCTTTTCCAATTTCAAGGAGAGTAGGTCTAAAACCCTTTTTGGCCTAACTCTCAGTTAACATGCTTCTTAAGAGTAGAGAAGTAAAGTTATCTCCCTGTTACATGTGATTTAAAAAAAAAGATTGTATTTATTTATTTGAGAGAGAGAGCATGAGAGATAGAGAGATCATGAACAGGGGGGAAGGGTAGAGGGAGAAGAAGACTCCCCACTGAGCAGGGAGCCTGATGTGGGACTTGATACCAGGACCCTGGGATCATGACCTGAGCCAAAGGCAGTCATTTACTCACCTAGGCTATTCATACAGACCATGCGTTGATGGACTAGATGGATGGATAGATGGATGGATGGAGAGAGAGAGAGAGATAATAGATAGATACATAGATAGATACATAGATAGATAGATACATAGAAGATAGAGAAAGGAAGAACAATCTCTATTTTTATCTCTGTATATTTGTCTATATTTGTATCTCTATTATCTATATCTATCTTGCTTTTTAAGAAACAAAATAATAGTATAAGTTTCTGTGACCCATTTTATCAAAAACTTGCTACAAGCATCATTTTAATGAAATTTTCATGTCGTACTTTCTCGTTTGTATTTACTATGATTTGCTAACCATATGTGTTGTTAGGCAACTGATGCCCCTTCCTCTTTTTGCCATATTTTCTCAAACAAAACTTTGTCCATTTCAGAACATTTCAGAATATTTTCTTAAAATAGTGTACCAGAAAGACAATTACTAGACCAAGGCTATAAACATTTTTAATATTCTTGATACTTATTGCCAAATTGTTTTGCAAAAAGCTGGTGTTCTTTTCTTTAGGGCTTAATCCCAAGACAATCCTTTGCTACAAGAGAAGGAAATAAGGTCTAGAAGAGCTGTGGGATGCTAATATTCAGCTGCCACAAACAGTTAATGACTATTTCCTTACAAAAAAGCTCAAAGGCCTGCATAGCGTATCCAAAACAGGCAGGTAATTCATGCAATCTCTGGCTCCATCTTTCTGGAAGCCAACATAAAAATGCAATGTGGGATATGAAATTGTCAGCTATTGTACCGAGCAGAAGTCATCTCTATTCCCTCCATTCTCTGGGTTGTTTCTTCTCGAGTGTTTAGTTCAGAGATCATTTTCAGTAAACTGTTGTCACTTGAAAATAAACAGTCTGGACAATGTATGGTCCATTTGGAATACTGAGAAAATAAACAACTTAAGATATGCTTCCTTCTTGTCTTTGTAGCCCTTTTTGGAATGTGTACTCCAGATACTTTACTTTTTTCCCTAAAGCAGAAGTTTCATTTAAAATAAAGCTACTTCTTTGGCACTTCTGGGTAATCCTTTTTCGAAGAACCACAGCAATGAGCGGTTTTGGAGCCCTGCTTCGAAGAAACCAGTCCATCCTGCTGGTGCTCTTTCTTTTGCAAATTCAGAGTCTGGGTCTGGACATGGATAGTCGTCCTACCACTGAAGTCTGTGCCACACACACAATTGCACCAGGACCCAAAGGTGAGGAAAGGAAAACAAAATGCTCATATATAATAAGTGAACTCTCTTCCCTCCTCTCTCAACCATACCGTAATTCCAAACGGCTTTCTCTCCTCCCTAGTGTCCTCCTTCTTCCCTTCTATTTTGGAAAACCAATGGCCTGTTATTTATGCAAAAACCTTCACTGATGTTAGGTAAGAGAAGGTTGGGAGGGGGTAGAACTCACCCAGGGCATGGGAAAATTCCCTCTTCCATGCTGTTCCAGGGGAAGGTACACAAGCCAAGATGTTAGTGTTTCAGGAATGCTTTCCTTAAGACCCTCTCTATTCTTTGGCTGTTTTAGTCCAACGCATTTCTCAGCACTGATTTTGTTAAAGTTACCAGGAAAAACCTCAGTAAAGAAAAAATTAAATCTTTGGTATATTTCATCAATTAGTGGGTTTCCTATGAAGAAGAAAATTTTTGTCGAGGATTGCAGGTAGTGTATAAATGAAATTTCTTTATTGAAAGTAGAGTCTTTGGGGCCAAGTGCCTTCAGCTGAAGGATGATAGACTATTGCAGAATTTTTTCAAGTAGAGCCAAGGTCTGAATGTGCTTCAAGCAACTGGTTGATAAAAGATGCTGCTGTCTTTCTGGTTTCGGCTCTGACCCTTTTGTTCTGAAAGTGGTCACTGCAGTGCAAATTTGGTGCTCCCTTATTAGTAATTCATGCTATGTTTCTCCAGGCTATAGGGTAGAAGAATTGCAGCTGCTTAAAATTTTAAGTAGAAAAAAGGGTCTTTCAGAAAAAGTAGAAATACATCGCCCTACGCTTGCCAGTTATTTAAATGTGTATTGCTTAAAGTGCATTTTTCTTAATCAGTGAATTAATTTCCTCCTAAGATTGCAATCCAAGCTTTAACCTTTGATACCATAAAATAAATGCAGGGAGGAACAATGAGACCTTGGGGCTTCCAAATAATTTCTTGGGTGAATAAATGAATAATGTGAGGGCAAATGTTCAGAAAAGAAAGTTTTGATTAGAAATAAAAGTATTTACTTTAAACTATTACTGGACTTTCCAATAACATACTGGGAACTTGGTGTTATTCCTGGGGTAGCATGGAAGATGCTGAAATTTAAAGTTTTCCTTGTCCCTGCAAATGGGAGAGTCCACTTGAGAATAACACCATTAAAACAAATTTTCTTGCAGAGAAACTACAGCTTTGAAGCTAAAGGAAGAAGGGGCAAAGTGTTGTCAAAATGACATCCCAAATATCATGCATTCCAATACAGCAATTCTACTTATTCCAATTCAGCCAACATATATTGAATACCTATTAAGTATGGAGCATGATTTTAATCATAAGAAATACATTAAATAACATATTTTAAAAATAACATATATTAGTGTCATGAACAGTAGAGAAAGAAAAAATTTAGGAGGGAGGAGCGTGCAATTACTTTTTATTGGATACCAGCAGCCTGTTCATCATGGTCTTCCTACCCTCATTTCTTAATGCAAAACTTCCCCCTTCCCACTAGAAACCTTGCTAAGATTTCAAACAGTGTAAATCTTTCACTCTTTTCCTAAGCCTGTGTCCCCTAGAACTCCGAAGGTTCCAGAAGGAAGTCTGCGGGGGGTGTGTGTGTGTGTGTGCAGATTTGGTATGTTTCTTCTTCCCCCAGAGTCAGAGTTGAAGACTTTGCATCAAAATGAACTCTGAGTTCCATTCTTATTAAAGAGATTCCAGGGC
>LNAC01000029.1:936847-1037568 GCA_002007465.1 Ailurus styani | reverse complement strand
GGGGGGGGGGGGGATAGGGTGTCTGGGTTATGGACATTGGGGAGGATTTGTGCTATGGTGAGTGCTGTGACATGTGTTAGCCTGATGATTCACAGACCGTACCCCTGAGGAAAATAATACACTATATGTTAATTAAAAAAAATCAACAAAAACAAAATAAAAGAGATTGTACAATTCTGGAACGGAACGTACTACCTCCTACATCTCAGATCTTATGTTAGGTGCTAAAAGTTTCAAATAAAAGCCCTTGTCCTAGAATATGTCTACATTTCAAGCTAAGTGTTAGACTGCAAACTCTTGGACTCAGGGCTCAGTGAACTCTGTTTTTTCTTGGCAAATTGCCTGTGTTCGTGCAGATGGAGCACACACGCATGCTCATTACCGCCTCTTTGCCACCCTAAGTATCACGCTGTAGGCCGTGCCTACAAGTGAAAAACAAGACTTCCTCTTCATCTTCTCTCAAGATATAAACTGCCATCTACCCTAGCTCCCTACCTCGTTCTTTCATGAATGTGATAATAGCTCCTCCCCTACCCCCCCAACAAGGCAGATTTGCATATTTATTTCTACAAAATAAAATGCTAATAATAAAGAAAAGGGGGGGAAAAAGCTTGTTGGCCAAGGAAACATTTTAAAGGACGGAATTTTTTCTTCTGTTCAATATATTTTTCCTAAGAGCAGGCTGGTCTATATTTTTCTCCATGGCTAATCATGTCAATACCATAGTTACCGGCACTGTGCTCAGAAACGTCTAGATGCTCTGAGAAACAATAAAAGGAGTTTTCCCTAAATTCATTTGGGAGGCTGGGAACTAAAGAAACTATTTAGAGTTGCAGGTGGAAAACAAGTCATATAATATGTTGTCCAAGGTAGACTCACCATTTTCTTACTGCATTATTTCCCAACATGACTTGGTGGGAAGAAAGACACTGAAAAATCTGTTTGATCTTCAATACGCTATTACCTCTATTTATGCTTTAGTTTCTTTATTTACAAAGTGAGCCTCATTAGAGAACTGTTTTAAGAATAATATAAGCTAACAAATGTAAACTTTAAGCCATGTAGTCATCATAAATAGATAATTAAATTCTATTTATCTTTCCTTCTTCTCCCTAAGTCTGCTGAGTAGCAATTTGAGGAATAAGCAATGTTCCAGTTATCAAAACTTCTTTGTTGAAAGCCATCTTTATTTTTCTCCTTATGCCTTAAATTTATTATTTTACACTGTTTAGAGGAAAAATGTTCCCTTTCCCACCTGCATCGTTTCTTGAAACAATTCGTGTAAAATTCTGACCTCTAGTGGTTTTCCTTGAAAACAGCAGTACAAGAAATCTCAAGAGATGTTGAAAAGAAATACAAGAGCAGTCAGAAATATTTGAGTGATGATTCACAATTTCCAAAGCATTTTCAAGTAGATTATCTTGTTTAATTTTCACAGCTGCCCTATGTGGTAGCAATTACTTTAAACTTAAAAGATAAGGAAACAATCTGAACAAGGCCAAGTGGAACTCTCGAGGTCTCTCACATACTTATAGAACAGATACGCAATTTGAACTTTAGCCCTGGCCTTCCAGCTCTGGGTGCCGTGCCATTCCATGACATCCGCTGGTTTCTATTAGAATCAGGTTTGAAAATATAGTCCACTGACCTTTATGTCATAAGAAATGGATGCGATAATGCCTAAGAACACAGCGTTCAGGCCGCCTCACAGCTCAACATTGTACTGGATACTAAAATATGCTGAAAGTAATGATATGCCTCCTCCTTGATAATCCATTACTCCATTACTTCATTAGTCTGTTTGAAAATTAAAGATATTTTGCCTTATTGCTTATGTTGGCTTCCATTAGCCTTTTTGTTTAGGAGCTGCTTCTTCTTCTTCTTCTTCTTCTTCTTCTTCTTCTTCTTCTTCTTCTTCTTTTTTTTTCCCCAGTGACTTTTGTGTGTGTGGCCTAGAAGTTCCTTTGCAGTNTTCTTCTTCTTCTTCTTCTTCTTCTTCTTCTTCTTCTTCTTCTTCTTCTTCTTCTTCTTCTTCTTCTTCTTCTTCTTCTTCTTCTTCTTCTTCTTCTTTTTTTTCCCCAGTGACTTTTGTGGGTGTGGCCTAGAAGTTCCTTTGCAGTCCATCTGGCTTCTCCCCACTTCTCCCACATCAAACTACTTTTCTACTCATAGCCTGATTCAGCCATCCTTGCTTTGTCTCTCATTCCTGGCCCAGGATCTTTGGACTTGATGCCCTTTCTGTCTGGCCTAAATTTCCCCCAGACCAGATCTCCCCAAGGATCATTCCTTCTCCTCATTTGGGTTTTAGCTCAAACGCCATTTGCACAGTAGGTCGTTCTGGATACCACCTCACTCTCTGGCACAACTTGAGTTATTTCTGGGAATCTTCTCAGCCTCCAATGCAAACAAGCCATCTCATAACTACCCCAAACAGATGGCCAGATATGACTAGGAATGTGGGGCTCACTTTCACAACCAAAGTGGAAGTCTCGCTCCCGTAATTTAACTCTCAGAGGTAACTTGGTTTAATCCCAGTTATTTTTGCATTTGTTAAAGCTGAAGCCCAGAGAGGTAAAATAACTCGTTCTAGATCACACAGTGACTAACTGGCAGCAGGACTAGAACTGGAGCTCTTATTCTAATCACCGGGCCACTCATCGCTCCATTCCGCCATGTTATATCATCATCCTCACGTTTCATCATTCTCATTAAGCATGAAATGATCCTTCCTTCAGTTTTCTAAATTAACATTAGAAAAAGAGTTCTGTGGGGTCAATGCATACACATCGTACGGAATTATTTTAGCTCGGTCACCTTGATATAAATTAAGTTGTTAATTTCTTTCTGGCGGCTTTATCGGAGAGGTTAAGCAAGTAGGTATTTTCCAAAGACCTTTATATTAACTGTATTAATTCGCTATATTCTTTCATTGAGAGTTTTAGTATGTATTTTATGCATAAAGACAGACTGGGATTTTAAGTGGCTTGGCCAGAGTGTTCTGAACCACTTTTTCCTCTCCTTTTCCCTTTGGGTAGATGCCAAGAAAACATCTCAAGGTTAGACCAGAAAGGGAAGAGTAAAACTCCAGTCAATCAAGGTGTGGGCAAAGATGAGTCGGGAGATATGATAATGTTAAAAAAAATTTAGCTTATTTTATTTTAATAAGCATGTATCCCTTACCTAGACCACCCCTTTCCTCAAATCCTTTGCACAATAACTTGGCTAGCCAACCATCACTGCTAAGTCCATAACAGTAGTAGGTACTTGCGTGTTAGCAAAGATCATGGACTTTGAATTTGAGCTCGGCCACTTATCTGCCTATGAGACCTTATGCCTCAGTGTGTTCACTTTTTAAATAGGGATAATGTGGTTATCCATCTCAAATGCTTAATTTGAAAATTAAAACATGTAGCATATAGCTTAGCGATCTTCATTTTTCCTGTTAGCTTCCATTTTCCATTACCATAAGCTCGCTCTCTCCCTGCATCCCTAATGAAAGGCTCACAGACTATAAAGTTGCTTCCTCAAAGAGAAATCTACCAAGGAAATGTCACCACCTTCTGCTCCTTGTTGCAAGTGCCTGCCCATTGTGGCCCCACTGCAAAGCCAACTCTTGTCAGTAGTTCACAAACTTGAGATCACCCATTCTCTTCAGTCATGTTGCATTCTTCCCTTTGTTCTCCAACTGAGTCCGGTGTTCTTGATCAATGAAATAGGAATAACAATAGTTTAAATACCCTACGGATGTAATGGGACTAAATGATTTAAAACCCACAATACTAAACCTCAGTTTTCTTTCCAGTAAGAAAAGATGGGATGATAAGTGTGACTATCTCATAAGGTCTTGGTGTGGAGAAATGAGTTAAGCATACAAAGCACTTAGTGCTGTCCCTGACATAGTGCCAAGGATGCTTTAAATATTCAAAAACCGTGGATTAGCAAAACTCAAGAGTTTTTCTGGTCTTTTGTTATTCCTTGAGGGAGTATTTTCCTATGCCTCAGGCAGGCAGTTTTTTTGGCCTTGGGTCATTGACCATAAGTGTAGGCCAGTACAACTTCAGTCTCTCACTCTTTATTTATGTTTATGAAATTCTACTTCTGTTAGAAATGGTGTTATTTGGCCTTTTTTCCATCTTTTCTGGATATTCTGATCCATAAGCAGTCTGTCTTGTTTTTGCACCACATATTTGATTTGCAATATTCTATAATTTTACCAAAATCTTTAAATTATATCCTAAAGCATTCCCTGCTCTTTTATAAATTATAATTATAAATATCTGGAGTAAAAATCTGACACTCAGAGACTCAACTGAAGTAGCATCTAAAGAATTTGTTTTCAAATTATTTATTGTGACTTCTCTTTTATTTATGTATTCTTTTTCAAACTTTAGAATTTTTTTTTTAAAGATTTTATTTATTTATTTGACACAGAGAGAAAGATCACAAGTAGGCAGAGAGACAGGCAGAGAGACAGGGAGAGGAGGAAGCAGGCTCCCTGCTGAGCAGAGAGCCCGATGTGGGCCTCGATCCCAGGACCCTGGGATCATGACCTGAGCCGAAAGCAGAGGCTTTAACCCACTGAGCCACCCAGGCGCCCTAAACTTTAGAATCTTTATTGAATCTCCAAACATGTAAGGCACATTAGTGCTAAGCAAAGTGTAAGAGGGTAAGGGGTTTCAAATAGACAAACATAAATGAGTAATTTTCACCTTTTCCCCCAAACTTTTTTTTTCCCTCCCTTTTTTGTTATCAGTTGTTCTCTCTGTTTGAGGGCGCAGGAGCAGGCATGCCCCAGGAAGGAAAATTGGCAAAATAAGTAGGCAGTGGAGGACCAAATATCAGGGGTGGAGCAAAAGCAATAGGCATAGCAAGAAATGGACTGAAACTCGGAGGTTGAGGAGCTATAAACCAGTGAGCAGTAGGGTGAGGAGGTAAGCAGGCAGCACGGGAAGACAAGGGGAGAGGCCTCGGCCAGTTCTTCACCGGGTGCGGGGGGCCTCTGGGTGGGAAACAAACATGAGCCAGCCTTTCCTTGCTGGCCATTCTTGTATTTCCCGGAGGCGGTTCCATCACTACCCCTGATCTAACCGTGGAGATATGTGGGGGGCCTCTTATTTGTGGAGCCCTGGATGGAAAGAACCCTTGACCTTGTGGCAAAGCCATGTATAACCTTGCATTATTGCCACCCGTCTTCGTGGCCTCCCTGCACCCCCTTCTCCCCCCATCATCAGTGCGGGAGGGCTGCCAGAGAATTCCTGGGACACATTAATAGAGTCCTTTCCTCTAAGCCTCCAGCCTGCCAGCCCCTCAGAGCTATTGACTTCTGCTGTTGCTAGGGACTCTGGTAATAGCAGGTGGTGGCCCATGGGGGTGCTTGTGAGCTCTCGAACTGTCCACAGGAATGCAGGCTCCCGCTGTCTCGAAGGGGCATTGCAGCTGCTCTCTGGCCAGGTCAGTCAGCACATGGACGGGAGGTCTCAGCAGGAGGTGATGATGCCCCATGGCTCCGCATCATCTTTTGGCGTGTAACTTGGATACTGGAGGGACACGTCATCGGGGCGCAGCTTCCACATCCCACACTCACCTGCAACTACTCCATTGGGTGAAGGGGTGTGCCCACCAAGGACATTTTCAATACAAGCCATGCAGAAAGTTGATCAGGGACCCTTTGTGAGGTGATGGGGAAAACCAGCTGAATGCCAGGGACCAGCTGTTTCTTTCTAGATTTGGAGTTCTCTTTCTGAGATTACCCCATTGTGATTTTTCTTGACTTGAAAACTCTAGAACCATTATTTCATGTCTCTTGTGGCCACTTGAGAATACTTGTATCTGTTAACCAAATTATATGAGTCTGAGTCTTTAGAATTCACAGAGGGTTTATCAATTATTTTTCTTGAGTTCCTCTGACATACTATAGTAATCATTATCCCTATTTAAGGAGGGGGATAAACAAACAAACAAGCAAACAAACAAACAAGTGAAGGAACTAAAGCACACTACTCTTGCCTGTGACCCTTCTGGGGGTCATTTATCTGACATCAGCCAGGGATGAGTGTATGTGCAAGACATCGCAGTATAGAGCGCAGACAAAAATAGTTTACATGATGTTGTTCTGCCTCATTTGAGACCAACAAAAATCTAGAAAAGGATTTTGATTTTCAGAGCAAAAGTACTGCCCCACTTCAGACCACATGCTGAGTGACTAAAGAGGCCCTTACGTCCAATGGGAGCTTGGGAGATGGAGTAATGCCACAAGTGTGACAATATGCTGCAGACCAAAGTGTAAGTCCCCAAAGAGGCAGAGGGACTTGGATATATTACAAAGGAGGGTCTCTAGAATGGATTTATCTTAGCACTTGAAGAGCAAGGCTGGACCATGCCATCAGTGATCTTGGGACAAAGTCACTACTAGCCCATAGACACAAACTAAACACACTGAAATAATGCTCACATGGAGCGTCCAAAGGCAAGGAGTATGACCTTCTTCCCTAGCTTAGAGGAACCTGAAGGGAGGTAATATCATGTTGGTATTATTTTAAGGTGACTCAACCATGCTAACGTGGGACTTTCTCCTGCTCCCTCTTCCTGTTTTTCTGACATTGTAGCTCTGCACAGATGAGGGTATGCAAAATTAAAATGCTTAGCGTTCACTGATGCCAGGGTATTCCTGCACCTGCCTACAGTGCTCTACCATTGAGAACTGAATCTCCCAAAATGCATCATTTTCCTGCCTGTTCTCCTGTATTCCTTCCTATCTTACATTTTGTAATTAGAAATATGGGTGGGTGTGGGAGGTTAGGGCACAGTACTCTCCCATGTCAAAATGCATCACTAATGCAACAAAGTTATTGACTTAATTTTCTGGCCATTGGAGACCTACTCTTGGAACAGGGGTGTCCAGTGGAGGAGAAACTAAGTGTTATTCTACCTCCCTTTAAGTAAATAGAATCAATCTTTTAATAAGGTGGAGCACAGAATGTTTTCCCTATTCTAGCTCCAGTGGCTTCATTGTAAATGGAAACTTACTACACTTTGTTAACCTGATTTTCATTATACCTTGGGTTTTCTTTCTTTGGTTTTCACAGCTATTCTATAGGAGTTTTAAGATTCTATCAGGTCTGACTAGCCAAATGATAATTTAAACCAGAAGAGCCAATGGAAGTCTGAGTAGGAGAATGAAGCAACTTAGATTTTTTTTTTTCGGGTAGACAAATCTCTTGGCAGGGCTGAAGATAGGCTGGAGGCCTGAAAGGACGTGAGAAGCTCCTGGTGCGACATGAACTAAAAACGAAAGATGAATTAGGGCCATTGGGGTAGGGAGAAAGAGGCAAGATTAGAGAGAGATTTCGGAAGCAAAACTGGCAGATGATGAGTTCTAAACAGTTTGAGTTGCCTCTGGACATCCATATGGAAAAGTCTAGTAAGCTGCTGAAAATTGATATCGTAAATATTTTTTAGGTATTTCTTCTCTACAAAAACAAATCACACTATTTGTCTTGACCCATGGTTCTCTTAACTTATCTCATTTAGTGGAATCATCAGGGAGGACACTGCCCTTCTCACAGATAGGTAGATGTCCATGGATTGGGATGTTGGGATATAACCACATAGTTATTACTTACAATGCTATTCTTTTTCTTTACATTAGTTTCTGCCCCACTTTGTACTGACAGGAATTTTAGACAGAATATTGTGTGTTACATCTACAGAGTGCTGTAAACGTTTCAACGCCAGAGGCACAAATCTCTGGAAGCAAAAATACACATCAGCCAGGGAGTTGCAAATCTGCACAGCCAAGGTATGGGCTAAAAGGCATTGCCTGCCCTTGGCCTCTTCTTTGTATCCCTCTAACTTCTAGTGGCTAGACATTCTGGGTGGCCTAGTGGGTGATACTGTCAGAACATAAATTTCTCAAGTGCTCACTGCATTCCAGGCACGGTTCGACCCTTCATATGCACGATCACATCTACTCCTTTCAAAAACACTGTGAGGGAGACATTTCACTATTCTGGTTTACTAACAAGGAGACTTAGACTTACAGAATTTAAGTGGGTTGCCAGTGAGCCAATGATGGAACCAGGACTTGAACTAAGCCCTCAGACCCCAGATCTTCCACTCTTACCTACCGCATTGGAATGCAGAAGCATGCCACTTCGTCCTGGATGGATGGGATTCCTCCTTGCATTTGTTTCTACTGACTTGGCTGTGAATGCACTTTAATAATGAATGATATGTGCAGGAGGAAGAAAACCTGCCAACAAACCTTAATATTGTATTTTTCATTAACTACGATATTAGATGTTTTCTTTTTTTCTCCCTGTTACTTGGACATGCAATGACTACAAAAGACTTGCTGGTTCCAAGTAGTAATTCTTCATAAACCAAATAAACCTGAAGACAAGAGGAGGTATTTTATAATTCAAGTAGGAAACATTGCAGGATCCTTGCAATCCTCACATTTCTTTGCTAGGATATGTAGGAACTAGCTGGAAGGGGAATGAAGTTTATGGGTCTCTTAGATTGATGGGGCACAATAAAGGAATTGGTTGACATCATGGTCATGGACATCAACAACCTGGGTTGGATCATAGGAAGCACCCAGTAAACATACTGTTATTAACATTGTCATTGATATTGTTATTTGATAAATTAATCACCATATGTGTCCTTACATAGTATATTTCCTTATATTGTTTAGCATATTAATATAGAAAAAGGATGTCTATTCTATTTCCTTATTTGATACATTATCTTATCATCTGAGGAGAGACCATATAGATAAATAAAAGCCAAATATCCTTACCAGTGAGAAGAAAAAAGATCATTGATCTTTTCAAAATCTCACCTTGTTAGATGCCAACATGACAATTTCCCATTCATAATACTCATAACAGGGTGCCTGGGTGGCTCAGTGGGTTAAAGCCTCTGCCTTCAGCTCAGGTCATGATCTCAGCGTCCTGGGATCGAGGCCCGCATCGGGCTCCCTGCTCAGCAGGGAGAAGGCTTCCTCCTCTCCCTGTCTCTCTGCCTGCCTCTCTGCCTACTTGTAATCTCTCTCTCTGTGTCAAATAAATAAATAAAATCTTTAAAACAAAACAAAACAAAACATAACACTCATAACATTTCTAAGACCTTGTTTGGTGTCTCCTTCCCACCAAACTTTTAGGCTTAGATCATGTCTAGCCTGAAACAGTGCTGTATGCCTAGGACTCAACACAGGACTTAGTAGCTAGTAGAGACTCAATAAATATTTGTTCAAGGAATGAATGAGTAAGTGAGCAAATTGTGCAGTTTTGAGCAGCTCTTGAGAACAAAGTGTGAAATATCTGCCCTCAAAACAAGCAACTTGCACTCTAATTAAGTAGTTGACATTAATACAAAAAGTTAAATAACAGCGCATTTTAAAATAATACTCTAAGGCAACAATTAGAGAGTAGTAACAAGGAACCAGATGGTGAATTACCAAGGAAATAATTCTATCAATAAATTCAGAGAATTTAGAATTTGAGACAAGACTAATGGCTCAAATTTACAAAAGGAGAGAAGATCCACAGTTTTTTTACATTATTCATTATTTATTTTTCAAATTGCAAGAGTATTTCATGCTTGTTGAAACACATAGCATGTGTATTACACTAAGTAAAATAAGTCATTCAGAGAAAGACAAATGACATATGATTTTATTCATATGTGGAATTTAAGAAACAAAACAGATGAACATAGGGAAAAGGGAAGGAAAAATAAAATAAGATGAAAATAGAGAGGGAGGCAAACCATAAGGGATGTTGAACTCCAGGAAACAAACTGAAGGTTGCTGGAAAGAAGGTGGGGGGAAGGGGTAACTGGGTGATGAGCGTTAAGGAGGACACTCGATGTAATGAGCACTGGGTGTTATGTGCAACTGATCAATCACTAAATTCTACCCCTGAAACTAATAATACAGTATATGTTAACTAAATTGAATTTAAATAAACAACATTAATTAAAAAAAACCATATAGCATGTGTAAATACGTAAAGAATAAAGATGTATAAAGAAAAAGCTAATGATCTCACTTTTCACTGTGACTCTTCCCTTTCCCGACCCACTTTTCCCATGTAACCATCATTAAGAGTTTGGTATTAACACGTTTCTTTATTCCTGTTTATTTATGCTTTCTTCTAAATAGGATCATATGCATATGACTCTCCAAGAGACATTCTTTATATAATATAACATGGAGATCACACGTTCTTCAGAGGTCTTTCTTGAACTCATTATTTTTGGCAACTGCACAATATTTCTCCTGGTATTTCCATCAGTTTCATGATGATACACTTTTAGATTGTTTGTGAATTTTGTTTTTGCCACTATAAACATTCTCATATATACAAATATACACACATGTATATACATTAGTTCTTACAGTTATTCTCATAAAATAGGTTCCCTAAGGTAAAATGGAAGGTGTGGATTCTTTATTTTAATCCTTATTGACAGAATAGCTTCCAGAAACTCTATAGCAATTCGTGTTGCCAGAAGCAATGACTGAGTGCTCTCTGCATCTATGGCATTTTTGAATTCTATTAGTCTTTTTAGATTATTACTAAATCTGATGGCAACATATGATAATAGACATTTCCATATGTACTTTTTTGACTAATAGTGGGTATGGACAATACTCATCTATCATTTATTGTTTATATTTTTAGATCATCTTTTTATTTCCCTTTTTGTCTTTTTGCAAAAGCTTTTCACATGTTAAGAATATTAATCATCTTCTGTGTCTTCATGCTTGATTTTTTTCCTTGTCTGTCATATATTTTTTTTATAAACTCTATATAGTTATGTGACTTCTTTTACCATATAAAAACTTCAAATTTCTCATATGGTCATCTGTCTTTCGTCTCTTTTATGACTTCTGCTTTCTTTCCTCTGGAGAGATGAACTTCAAGCAGAGAGAAAAAGCCTTTCAATAGGGCCATGAATTGAAAGACCTTTTAATGAAAAATGAATAAACAAGTTGAACAGGCATAGAAGTTTTGCAAGTCAACGTCAGAAAATAACACCAGAAAGTTGCATTGATGCCAGCCTCTGAAAATCCAAATGCTAGACTCACTAGTTTGGACTTGGCCTATAAACACAGAGGAACGCTGAAATGTTTTGAATGAGGCAGTTTTGTAATGAAAATGTGATTTCATAAAGAACCATCTGCAAGACAGTTTGAAAAAGTGAAGCTCAGATCTAAGGAAACCGGTATTTCAACAATTATTCATTTAACAGACACTATTCTAGGCACTTACGGTCGCCCGTGAATAAAACACCATGAAAACCAGTTAGGGACCGCCTGCAACGAATGGGGGTTAGAGTATGAGGACAGGGAGAGGTAGAATAATGGCAGCAGGGATGGGAGGAAAAAGAAAGGACACCTGTGAGAAAAAGTAAGAATCAAGGTGGGAGTTCAGAAGGAGGAACAGCCAAAACCGATTTAGGGACTGAGCCTGGGAGATGAGAACATGGCCGTGACATTGGGAGACATGGGCAAATTAGAGGAGGAAACAAAAGCATGGGGTGGAGGGAACAGGGGGGCCAGGCTGGCTGCCCTCCTAGGTGAGGAGCCTTCACACCTCTCTCTCTTGGCCTCTCGGCCGGCGCAGTCCATTCAATAATCAGCCATTTGTGAGAATAACATTTTAATCAGTGACTAATTTATTTGAATGTGTTGTCATTACATTCATATGTATCAATCTTCACTTTAAGGGTGTTGTTCCTTTCCTTTTGAAAACCTTCATTGAGAAGGAACCCGTTGCATCTGAGCGGCTGTGCCAAGTGCTAGAGATACAAAGGAAATAGTACCTCCTCCCTGACCTGTCCCATCAGCTGAAAGAGGTGGGGGCGGATGCTGTGAGGTACAAGGGCTGTTCCCTTCAGGGAATGAGACTGATCCTGAGGGTTGAAGAGGGAGATGACAGCAGGACAGTCTGCACTGAGCAGACCCCTGGGGAAAGGAGGGGAAATGTGAGCCAAACCCATAGGAGGCATGGTTTGGATGGAAGATACAAATCCGCACGAACTGTTATTGATGAGAACATTTTAGTACCAGCCTGCCCTCATCCAATGACAAATTCGTGTTTCAGCTTATTTTCTTTTTCACTCACCTGAAGATATACATGTATTCCGGTGGAGCCCAAGGCAAGGGATCTCATTTACTTCTTCCTGAGAAAGACTAGGGAAGCGTTTCAGGTGTGAGCAGGTAGGGCAGGTGTTTCCTCCTTTATGCTCCCATAACAGCTGCTCTTCAGCACTTACCACAGTAGGTAGATGCTTACGTGCCCATCTTCTCCTGAGCTTTCCATCTCCTCAGAGGAAGGCTCTTATTTTCTTGACCTGTGTCTACTAATTATATTAGTGAGGAAACGTGTTTGCAGGTGAAAGAAACCAAATGCAAACCAAGCTTAAACTGGTCAATCAAACAAGCAGAGGAGAGAGTGGGACTGTGTAGTCTCACGTAACAGGGAGGGAGTCAAGCTGCGCTACATCAGGCGTCAGGGGCTCAGGACTCAGTCTTCATACCTTGGTTCCACTTGCCTCCATAACGACTTCATTTTAAAGAAGCTTCTCCTTTCATGTTGGTAGAAGAGATTCCGACACTTCAGTAATTGTCCTCTCTACAACCCCTGCAGAAAGAGCAAGTCTCCGTTTTTGAAAGTTGGAACTGCTTGAGTTATTGAAGGGCCTTATCTACAAATGGAGACTCACCGGCTCCTACCGGGTCATGTGTCCACTGCTGAGCCAATCACTGTGGGTTAGGTTCAAACCACATGGACTAAGAATAAACAAGTGTGGTTTCCTATGGAAATGTGTGGGGCTGTTACCAGAAGCACAGACGGAGGACACCAGGAAGGTGAAACCTGTAGGTTCCCACTCTACACTTAATATTTAGTGGATCGATAAGGGCCCACTGAGTGCACAGGGAGCCTCTGTGAGCTCTGCATCTATAGTATCATTTAATCTTTAAGCAACCCCATAAGAAAAGTATAACTACTTCAGTTTTTTAGCTTAGGAAACAGAAGCAGAGAGAGTACTTATTTAGTACAATATTAAAGAGCTGTTAAGTGGAGATGTGGGATTTGAGCCCAGGTCTCTGTGACTATGAATGAGTTTGCAGGAGCTGCCATAACAAAATACCACAAACTGGGTGGCTTCAACAACAGGAAGTCATTGTCTTACAGTTCTGGAAGCTGGAAGTCCAAGGTCAAGGAGTCAACGGATTTGGTCTCTTTTCTCTAAGACCTCTCTTCTTGGCTTGCACATGGCTGCCTTCTCACTGTGTCCTCACATGGCTTTTTCAGGGATTAATGCTTTCATCCCTTGCAACCTTTTGTGTGTGCAAATTTCCTCCTCTCATAAAGACACCAGTCACTGGATTAGGATTGCCCCAACAGCCAGAATTTAACTTAATCACCTCTTTAAAGACCTTCTGTCTAAATACAGTTACATTATGAAGTACTGGGAGTAGGGCTTCAACATATGAGTTTTGGGGGTGAGGAAACAATCCAGCCCATGACAGATCATAAGAGTCCTGTTCTGCCCATAGCACCAAGCTTCCAAAGACCTGTGGTTCCGAAGGCTGAAACCCTTGGCAAATTGCATCTTGGTTAAGAGCAGTTTTCTTCCACATAAGATTCTCCCTTGGACAGCTTTTCTCCTTAGAGGCAGGCAGTTTCCTATGGGCCGAAATGAACTTGGCTCTTTTGTAACTATATCCCTGCCGTAGGACCAAAATAAACATTTTGCAAATGCTTTAAAAGTATTGGGAAAGGTGTTAATTGTTTTTTAAGGATGGTCTTATTTCATGCACTCTCATCATAACAGGGTGAGGAAGCATTAGGGAAGAGCCTCAGAAAATCTCTTAGAGGACCCCTGCCCTACTGTCAGAGAAAGATTTTTTTTTCTACTCATAAAGCATAATGTTTATTATAACTATGTTGTTGTTGTTAAACCAGGTTGGCCAAGGTCTGGGTCTCCCTTGACTACAGACCAGTTGCCTCATGTCAGTGAAGATACAAAGTAATGACTACAGATCATTCTCCTTTTAGAAACCATGCTTGCTCATTTTGTATGCTTTCATTAAAAGAAATATGAAGAAAAGCCCCTCCGTGTCTCAAATGAGGAAAGAGAGCCGTGATGAAATGTCACCACAGGCCTGTAATCTCTCCTCAGTTTGTGACCACTGCTGTCTTTGAGGGTCAGTGAGCCGTGCTTGCAGAGGCCTGGTTTTAAATTACAGACCACCTTCTCCTGCTGGCTCCTGTTAACCAAGTGCTTGGTATCAGTTCTCGGGTATAAGACCTTTGGAGAGCTGAAAAATCCCACCTTCGGGGAATGGGCAGCAGCAGTCCACGTAACACTACACATTACCTGGCAATGTGTTTGACAGAGAAAAAAGGACATAAGAAATCTGTTTATTGATTTCTTCCTCTACCAGCAGTTTCCACCACAAAGCTAAGCTATCACAATGAATCAAAGTACCATGTGTCTCAGAATAAGCCAACAGCCCTCAATTTGGGAGACTAAACAGGTAGGTACTCTATTTCCATTTACAGATTAAACAGAAACTTTGAAAGGTTAATACCACACTTAAGTTCACAAAGCTGGAAAGGGATATAATGAGGGATTGAATTCGGAATCGGTAAGAGCAAACCCCATGGATTTCACGAAAATATCACCCCAGCATCACAGGAACTGCAGTCTTCATTAATGACCAGTGGACCTGTGTCTTCTTCCAGCCACTCTGGTCATGGCAGTTTCTTGATTTATTAGCAGTCCTTCCAGAAGAAAAAATGGAATTTTTGTCATGATTTGTTTTCACCAAAACCCGGGTTTACTCCTCTGAATGTCTGCTCCTCTTTCTAAGTGCTCACCTCTTTTTTATTAGTTTATATATAGCACAGTAGGATGGACTCAAGATGATCGAAGACACAGAACTCTAAAAAGGTGACTTTAGCAAATCCCTGTAGCCAAGTCAAACTGAAGATTGACATAATGATATTGTGTGTACACAGGAGAATGTTCTTACCTTTTTGAGATTTGCTGAAGTATTTAAGGAAGATATGTCATGATGTCTGTAATTTACTTTTTAAAAAAATCGGTAAAAATACATAGATGAAGCAATGGTAACATGTTAATTGTCAAGTCTCAGTAATTGGTATACATTTATTCCTATTGATCCTTAATTCTGTGAAAATTTACTAGTATACATAATCAAGTACAAAAGTAAGTGATGATTATAAGGATCGAGGTAGTGAATAGAAAGGAAGGTTTAAAAGAGATGTCATTTCCGGTGATGATGATGATGATAATCATTCTTATACCTCCCTTCTGTTCTCATCAAAAGAACAGATAACTTTACCAAACACCAGGCACTGTGCGGAACACTTTCCATGCATTGTCCCCATTAAGCCACAGCAATCCTATGAAGTAGTGATTATTTTTCTCCATTTAATGGATGAAGAGGAGACTCCGAGAAATGACAAACTTGCTCCAGAGCCCTCTTCACCAAAGGAGGGCGCTCCTTTCGCCTTAGGGAGAGCTTGAGGGAATGACTGAATTGAAAGAATTCAGGATACATAGGGAGGTAGATAAAGGCACAGAAGGACAGATAAAATAAGTGAATGGACAGAAAGCAAACATAGTAGGTCCTGAGGATGGCCGAATATTGCAGTGAAAGGATGAGCTTGTGATCAAGGAAGTCAAAGCCCTGGGAGATAGTCCATTTTACGAGCATACTGATCCACCTGGTGTGTTTGAGAGGTCCGAGGAATAATCAGTATGACTAGAGAGCTTTCCAAGAGTGAGAATGCAATCAGCAAGAAGGGGTAGCTAGAGATGGAAAGTATATTTTTTAAGGAAGAGTCCTGGTCCCATTAATAAAGCACACCATACGACCTATTCCACTCAGTTCTAAGGCTGATCAGGAGAAGGATTGCTAACAACTTCCCCATAGTCCATAAGATTATTTTGGCAGTGGGAAAAATACAGATTCTAGCGAATTTTTTTTAGCATTTCCAAAACCAATTCACTAATTTTTAATAATTGCTTCCTTTGAGCAGGGGGTACTGATCTAGGTTCAGCTATTTCATTTCAAACTAGAATTTAATTTTAAAAGACTTTTTGCTTGTTGGGGGAAAAAAAACCTTTACCTAAGGAAAATTGGTCAACTGTGTGCTCTGCTGGAGAGATTATCACAGCAAGGTGTGGCCTTGGGGGGCCGAAACACATCATTTTTGTAAAATTAGAATTAGTTCATTTCAAGGGATAGCTTTTCATTTAATTTTAAAATGTAAGTAGCTATTTTTAAGAGAAAAAAAGAAAGTCTAAATTGCACGACTAATCCAATGAAATATTGCCAAGAGGATGAAAGCGAACAACTGTGAGCCACGTAGGGGATCCTTTCCAAAGCTTGCTTTTATACCTCTCTTCTATTCTCATTAAAGCAATCCCAAAGATCAAGTGGTCCCCGGATACAAGCTGAAGGCAAGGGCACACGTTGTTTACTTCATGTCTGCCAGCAGCCTGCTCACCACCAGGCTAGGAAGCAGGCACCCAGGTCAGAAGAAGAATAATCCTATTTTCACTCTCCCAGGTCTCCATCAGGAGCCACCAGGGAGCAGTAGATAACTAAGTCACTCATTCGGCTGCTTTCAGTTAGATACTGGCTTGAAAATGAATGGGGAAGCTCATAGGAAGGGAGGGGGGCGGAAGAGAAATCATAATGACACCAGTAGTTCACATTTGTGTGGTTTCATGATTCACAAAGTGTTTCACATACATGCCTGCATTTGACCTTGCCCTTTAGTGAGCAGGACATGCATCTTTGGTCCCATCCTACAGAAGAGCAATCCCAGACCCAGAAATGAATTTGTTCCCAATCTTTGAGTTTGTTCAGAGCATGGGCTTTGAAGGCAAATGCCCTGGTTTGAATCCCAGCTCTATTACTTGCAAGCTATGTGACCCTGGGAAGTGACTTAACTTTCTTTGACCATTTCCTCATCTGTAAAACGGAGCTCAGAATAGTATGCATCTCAAAGGCTGTTGTAGAGACCAAATGATAAGATGGTTATCAAAACCTAAGAACAACTTTGGCACTTAGCATTCTATAAGTACTACCATTACATTTGTAAAATGTTCTGTGGCTCACAAGGTATATCCAGTTCAACTATATTTATGAAACATTAGAGCCAGACACTGTGTCAAATGATGGGAATGTTCAGATAAGTCACCCATGACCCCAGCCATCCCACAGGTCACGGATGAGTATAAGGAACAGCACAGAAAAATGGCTCACTCAGTATAAAGTTCATTATTTTCAACAATGAAGGTAATTAAAGAGAGAATTTAGCCCAGCCTGAAGGTGTTAGAGAGGGCTTCTGAAAGGAAAATACTTTTCTAATTTTACCTTTCCTAAAACCCTCTGAAGAAAATGATATTTTGTTCATTCTACAAATGAGTAAATCAAGACTTAGAAAAGGTCAAGGACTTCCCAAGTTCCCCTGGCTAGTGAGTGGCAAAGCAAGGTCTCAGTGATACCGAACTACCTCAAGGATACATTCCCTGTGTATTAAGTCATTGAGATACTAGGCTTTTTTTTTTTTCTGCCCTATCATTTTTCTTTTTCTTTCTTCCTTTCTTTCTTCCTACCTTCCTTCCTTCCTTCCTTTCTTTCTTTCTTTCTTTCTTTCTTTCTTTCTTTCCTTTCTTTTTTTTAAAGATTTTATTTATTTATTTATTTGACAGTGAGAGACAATGAGAGAGAGAGAGAGAGAGAGAGAGAGAGAGAGAGAGAGAGGACACACAAGGAGGGGGAACAGCAGAGGGAGAGGGAGAAGGAGGCTCCCCACTGGCAGCCAGTCCGATGTAGGGTTGAATCCCAGGACCCTGTGATCATGACCTGAGCCCAAAGCAGACATCTAATGACTGAGCCACCCAGGCGCCCCTGTTGTTTTTCTTTTTTTAAAAAGGAACGAAAACAGTCATTTTTTCTGGATCTCCCCTTTTTCTCTCCTGTAAAACTTGGCACAATGTCAAATATCTAAACTCCAAAATCTGCTAAGGGTCATAAAATCCTAGACTGGAAGGGACAATTGTTTATTGATAGGGATCGGGAGGCACAGAGATAAGACATGTTGAATCCTATTTCCACCACCCACAAGCTCTATGATAATAGGTAAGCAATTCATCTCATTGAGTCTGTTTTTCCATTCACAAAATGGCACAATAATAGTTCCCATCTCCTAGAATTGGTATGATGATTAACAGCGTTGGCACACATTATAATTACTTAATAAACATTTGCTACTAACTTTATCTAAAGAAATGCCACTTACTCCATCCACTCCACCCCTCTGGTCTGATCCACAAATCGTCTGTGTGTTCTTTTTCGAAAGCCTTCTCCAGAAGGAGATTTTAGAGCCTCCCATGTGAAGTGTTTTAATGCTTGACCAATCTCATGACCTGGAAATCCAACTGTTCCGTACTTGGCTAATGCTTTCATTTAAAATATTAACTTTCTGCTCTCAGTAAAAATAGAGAATGGCTGATTATTATTAATTTTTTTTTTGATAAATGAATGACACCTTCACGTTCCCTCTCCCAAACTGTCTAATCCAAAGAGCTTCACTTTTGTCTTCAGAAGTCTTCTTTCTTTTTCTTTCTGCTGGTGATGGACGGGACTCCTTCCTATCCTGAGATCGCTGTGTGATATGCAGGTAGCTGGTCATAATGTTGTGTGTGTTGTGTTCTTTAGTGTCAAAGCACATTCACATACTACCTTGTTGATCCTGAAACAACGGAGAGAGGTAGGAAGGGTAGGTATGAAGTCCACATTAAGGATGAGGAAACTGAAATAGAAAGTAAAAAACAACAGCAGCCACCACAGCGCAATCATGTTCCATATCTCGTATGCATTTTATCTTATTAAACTTCTTACAAGGACCCTCCTTTGGTAGGTGTTATTAGTTCAATTTGCAGGAGGGGAATATGAGACTCAGAAGGGCTTGTCACATACCCAACTTTCTCCAGATAATGAGTGGTCAAGCTGAGAAAGTCCAGATCTGTCTTATTTCAAAGTCAATAAGCTCAATCACTGACTTTTCAAGGTTTGCTCAGTCCATCAGTGACTGACATGATGTGAAAATCCATCTTTACATCTCCTGCTTTACAGTCCAGGACACTTCTCTTTTCTTTTTTTTCTTTTTTAAGATTTATTTATTTTATCGAGAGAGTGTGAATGGGGAGGGAGGGTCAGGGGGAGAGGGAGAGAGAGAGAATCCCAAGCCAACTCCCCACTGAGTACAGAACCCAACTCCGGTCCTAATCCCATGACCCTGAGATCATGACCTGAGCTGAAATCAGGAGTCGGATACTTAACCAACTGAGCCACCCAGGCAACCCCAGGACACTTTCATTAAGGCACTCATTCAGTCCTTGACTGGGCAGGTCTAGGGCTAGACCCATCTATGACTAAGACAGTCACTGCTCTCACAGAACTGCTTTGCATCCCCATTCCTAGCTGTCTTCTGTTCTTAGCTTCCTGGTCTATGCCTACAATCTGGGAGCACTCAAGCATGCAGTCAGAGAGTTGTAATATACAAAGTATAATTTATCATTTATATATATCTTATGTAGTTAGATAATTATATATAAGTATATATGTGTATTATTTATATATGTATCACACATCAATATACTTGTTTGTACATGTTCATGCTTCCAGAACTGGCCAAATTCTCCAGCAAAAATAAAGATTTGTCACACCATATAATATATATATAATTATATATATGTGTGTATATATATATATACATATATATACACACACACACACATATAATGTATATGAATGTATATGTATACACACACAATGGAATATAACTAAGCCATAAAAAAGAATGAGGTCTCACTATTTGCAAAAACATGGATGGACCTAGAGTGTATTATGTTAAATAAAATAAGTTGAACAAAGACAAATACTATATGATTTTGCTTGTATGTAGAATCTAAAAAACAAAATAAATGAACAAATAAACAAAAAGTAGAAACAGACCCATAAATACAGAGACCTTACTAGTGGTTCCCAGAAGGGAGGGAGGTGGGGAGATGGGAAAAATTGGTGAAGGGGATTAGGAGGTACAGGCTTCCAGTTATGAAATGAATAAATCACAGAGATGAAAGACATAGCATAGGGAATATAGTCCATGCTATTATAATAGCATTGTATGATGATAGATGGTGGCTACATAATCTACAGACTTGTCAGATCAGTATGTTGTACACTTGAAACTAATGTAATATTGTCAACTACACTTCAATTAAAAAAGTTTTTTTTTGTCAAACCAAACAAAGTTCTCAGGAAATCACTAGCAAAGATATTTCTTTAAACATAAAGTTAGTAGGTTTGCAAATTTGAGAATTTCTTGCATAAAATTTGAAACTTCCCTCCACCCCCTCCTCAGACACTGAGGGCAAGGGGAGACCAAGGAAAGAGGCAGACCAATCCAGATTGGTAGGTGGTGGTGTTAATAAGCAAGGGAAGTTACAGATGAGGCTTGTCTTCAGTGGTGGTAAGACAAGGTCTCCACACCTGCCTGCCAGAATCTCAAAAGTTCATATCAGGGTTCGATCACATATACCAGCCAGATGTTCTCAACAACGCCTTACTCTCTCAAGGTTGCATCCTTGAAATGGCTCCTACTGTGGGAATGGTGGACAGCTCGTACATTTCAAGAAAAGGGAAGGGGTGAAGAGCTTTTGATCAATTGCCCAGGTCCAGTTCACAGGTCAATGGGCAGTCACATCTCCTTAATGACCAACAATGTGGAGGAAAGTGAAAGACAAAAGATACAGGAAATGTCCTCTCTTTCCCCGAGTGTCCAGTCCATGCGAGCCTTTCTACACAGTCACATTGGAGTTATAAGGCAAGCACTGGGCTGAGGGATGGATTCCAACCACGTTCACCACCATAGCCTGGGGAGGATGTGCTATTTTATTATTTGAGCTGCTCCATTCTTTCATTTTCCATTTCAAAAGGAGATGACGGTGAAAAGGGAGATCCAGGAGAGGAGGGGAAACATGGCAAAGTGGGACGCATGGGGCCGAAAGGTAAGTGCGATGACATGAATGTGATGCTCTAATATTAAAATTGCTTTCCTCTACTGGCCTTGCCCTGGAAACTGGCAGCTTCTGTAACACTCTCTGCTCCAAAGGTAAATGAAGCGTATTTCCGACATGAATTTACTCGCCACCAGAGAGCTCCTGTGACACCTACTGTCCCCAAGACTGGATTCATTTCTCGAGCTGCCTCCTCAGGGTGGGCAGGAGTGGGACAGCCCAGGAGCTCTAGGCAGTAGCGGTCTCCAGAGACATCTGAGACGGTGAGCTTCAGAAACACGGCTGGGTTGAGAGTTGTGTCTCTTCTCGGAAGCCACGGCTAAGCCACTCATTTTGGCTCACCTAGAGTGTAAAGAGAATGATAAGAAGGAACAGAAAGAGTTGTCGAATCCATTGACTTATTCACCTATTTCCAAGATCTTTTGGCAAATGGCGGGGTGTGGGAAGAGCAGAGCAAAGATGAGGATGACACAAAGGCTCTTAGGAAGTGTTTTTACTCACAAAGCCAAGAGCAACCTCCCCAAAATATAGCTTTAGATTGTGATGTGTAAGTGTGTGTCTTTCAAGCACTGGGCATATGCCTGCTAACTGCTACAAGGTGGTAGCCCCAGACTACTGATTTCAAAATCTTCAGTATGGTAAAGAGGAAAAAAAACACCCACAGGCCTTTGTGATCTCAATTGGAGAACTGCTGATTTAGACTCTTCTTATTCAATAAATATGTACAATATTCTATGATTATATACAATCGGTTGCAAAATTATTATCATAGAGTTACAGCTTTATAACCGGTAAATGTTTTTTAGGTCATCATAGAAAAAAATTGATAACAATTTTGGAGGAACTCAGTGATCCCCGATTATATATATATTTTATAAAAGCTTGGCGGGACAACACCTGGTGTCCCTTTGATCACTAGGTTTTATGATACATTCCCTCCCCCTTTTAAAAATGGCTCATCTGGTCAAATCTTAGGTAAGAAATAGACTCCCAAACTGAAGCTAAAATAGATCTACAGAGGAACAGAATTAGAATAAAATGCAAGAATTCTTCCATTCAGCTCCTTATTTGAACTTTAGATTAAACATCCTCTGCTATCGACCTTTTAGAAATATTGTGTTGGTAAGCATGTCAGTATCACTGGGCCCAGGATTTTTATACTTAGCCACATTTCGTTTTAATACATACATTCTAATGTGATTAAAGTAGATAAGGAAGCCCAGGATATATGTCACATACCACAGATAGAAGAGCACACTCTTTGGTACTTCCTTCAAGTGAATATCATGCATTAGCCACACCTTCAAAGGGAATATAAAACCTTAGGATGTAAAGATGACATGCTCTGCTTTTCAGGAATTAAGGGGGAGCTGGGTGATGCCGGAGACCAGGGCAACTTTGGCAAGACTGGGCCCATCGGTAAGAAGGGTGAGCTACATTTTCCTTTTCTCCAGCGGCAGTCTGAAGCAGATCACACATGCCCTGATATATTCTGAAAGGCTCTGTATCATGAAAATGGTCCTTTTCCTTTCTTTTAAAATAAGAGTTTTTCTCTTTCTTCATATCTTAGCTGTTCCTTTCATACGTAAACAATACGCCTTAAAAAATAAATAAAATCTTTGAACAAGATTAAACAGAAATACAGGGACAGAATCAAACATAAAGTTTTGGTACTTTCTGTATTGAACTATGTCCCAGAATCTGCTGGTTGTAATCCTTGATAAAACTAAAATGGGTATCGTGACCATGAAGCATGTTCAGTGGTAGAAAGCAATTATTAAAACTCAAGGCAGCAAAGGACAGTAGAAATTTATTTATTTCCTTCCTTCCTTCCTTCCTTCCTTCCTTCCTTCCTTCCTTCCTTCCTTCCCTCCCTCCCTCCTTCCTTTTAAAGATTTTATGATTTGAGAGAGAAAGAAAGAGCGACAGAGAAGGAAGGAGGGGCAGAGGGAGAGAGAGAGTCTCAAGCAGATTCCCCGCTGAGCACGGAGTCTGACCTGGGGCTCAATCTCATGACCCTGAGACCATGACCTGAGTTGAAATCAAGAGCCATACACTCAATTGACTGAGCCACTCAGGCACCTCAGTATAATTTTCTTTCTTAAACTGAGTGAAATAATGATTCTGCATCTGGGATTTATTAACAGATTAGAAACTTTAAGTATATATATTCATACTCTTTTGTATTCTGTCCTGTTCCAATCACTACAACAAACATGACATAATGATAATGAGAGAATTTAAAGAATGTTTAAGAAAATGTAGGTAAAACTACATTCATAGATTAGAAGGCTCAATATGGTTAAGATGATCGGTATGGTTAAGATGAACCCAAATTTATGTGTAGATCAATGTTATCTCAATCAACATCCCAGAAGTAGCTCTCTTAGAATTTAATAAGCCAATTAGAAATGTATATGGAAATGAAAGGAACCAAGAATACCCATAGACAACCTTAAAAAAAGAAAAGCAAACCTGGAAGGCTGAATTTAAACATTTATTTTAAAGCTACAATCATTAAGATAGTGTTAATTTATGCAGAGATAGATAAATACACCAACGAAAGGGACTGGAACATGCAGGAAGACTCTTAAATTTGGTTTATGCAAAGTTGATGTTACTTTGCAAAGGGAAATGATGTACTTATCAATAAGTAGTGCTAGGTCAATTGCATATTCATGAATGCAGCCAAACATATGCAGCTCATAAGTATGAAAAAAGAATTACAGCGGCACAAGTTTATTAACTAAAATGTTATGATTCTTAGTGAATTTCGTAATGTGGTGTCTACTGTCAAAATTTACTGATTTATTTTTATTTCTTTTAAGTATTCATTTTTATATCACTTTTCCATTTGTGATTGGAATAATTTTTCTTAAAGAGGGCTCTTCAAATTGTGTAAGTTCAGATAAAATGCATCACAGATCTATCTGCCCCTGGCTGTATCAGCTTCATGTAACAACTGTTTAAGGGATGGAAAGATGTAGCCAGAAGGTGGGATGTTGGACTTTTAAGATTTCTGAGATGTAGCCATATTCCATGTAGTTGAGATCCCAAGTATTGCCCTGAAGGTGAGCAGAAGTGGAGGGGGAGGAGTCGTCACTCTCATGAACACGTCCACAATTCAAGAAGTTCATTTTTCAATGAGTTATTCTAGATGGTACACTTGCCCAAATTTAGATGTGTCAAATATAGATGAGGCTCCAGCTAAGAGAGTTGGAGTTCATGATGTCGAGTCAAGTCTTAAACCATTCACAGAATAAGATGAGGTGTCTTGGGAGGGTGGTAGATAACAGAGACATAAAAAGTAGAGCTCAGTATGATTTTATGAGCCTCACAGTGGATGAACTTCCACAAATGTTGAAAAAGTAACAGTCTGGAAATGATAGGGTTAACTAACCATACCTTCTTCAAGCCAATTCCATATTTGCACAACTCTATCATTTTACTCTTTGTCATGGCTTATTAGCTTGTCTTTTTCCCCTGTAGACTGTGAACTTCTAGAGGAAGAAATGAATGAAAGGTTTATTGGGTCTTTCTGCTTAAATAAATATAAGCTCTATGTGGGGATCCTACTTTTTAATCATTTTATTCTAATGCCTAATATATAGTGGAAACTTTCTAAATTTTCATTGCATTAAGAATTACAAAGTGAATAACAACATATATTCTTTCCTACGACCTGGCCCTATTTCTACCCTTTCTTTCAATAAGTACTACTGTCCCTTAACATCAATTTCCACCATTCACTAAGATTTCTTTCTCCTCCAGAGATATGTCATCAAAATTTATGAGCGGGTCCTGGAATTTCAAAAAAATTGAGGGTTAGTGTTCTGGCTCACCTGGATTAATTTCATTTTTAATCTGTACTTTGAAATTTATTGTCCTCGTTTTGTCAGTGGCCCTTCTAAATTTTCACTGACTCAGATTAATCTCAACTTTCTGGGCTGACCTTAATGTTGTCACTTGCATGGACAAGGTAGCTCTCTGGATGTCAATATTTCATTTTAGGACTAAGAGAGAATGATTTAGTACAGGCAAATTCAATCTCATAGCAAAATAAATGTTTTTCCTTAAGGTCAATAATCCTTTTACAGTGGAGGCATTATGATTTTTTTGTTTGTTTGTTTAAATACAACCTCTAATTCTTCAGCCTTAAGGCAGTTATTACTGACATGTTCCCGCTCATGGGCCAAAATAAGTTTTCATGTATGGCTTTAAACCAGAATTCATTTTTGGGAAATAGGCACTATCAGCGCACATCCTCCATGAACCAGCTAAGTGTGTGGCATGCTTTCTGGCTAAGTATGTGGCAGAAGCTAACGTTGGTTGACCATTCTCTATGACTCAAGCACAGAGTTAATCCCAAGAGAAGATGACATTATCTAATTTATCCTCCTTAACAATCTTCTGATTCGAAGCACCATTATTTCCACTGAACAGATGAAGAAATAGAGGCTTAAAGAACTTATGTAACCTGTCCATGTTAAGCTACTAAGTGGCTAGCCAGGATTCAAGCCATGGTTTTTTGGACTGCCATGGTTGTTCACTCTAACACAGTGCTTTGACTTTCCCATCTGTTAAAAAGGAAAGAAATTCATGTAAAAATACTGGAAAGTCATCACAGTGCTTACTTCTTGTCAGACAAAAAAGCCATTTATCAATTCAAAAATCTGTTTTCCACACTGTTAAGATCCAGCTGAAGGCTCTTGCTTCAGTGAACATCTTCTCTACCTTGATCCATAGCCATTTTTGCCAAATACCTGGCAGGCACTTCCTTTATTTCACTCTGTGAGTAGGTAAGAGTGATAGTGTCCCATTTCCTTGGTCTCTGATGTGTGCTTTGTTTTCCTGAAAACCCCCATTATTTTTATAAAACAAATACTCCATTAGGCTTCTTTGATGTCCACCATTGGATTTAGCCCAGAACTAGTCTAGCAGGACTAGAATCAACTTTCAGCCCACACTGAATTGAAAGGAATCCACATTTAAAGAAAACACACTATTTTCAAAACATAAAATATTAAACTATATTCATAAATATTAAACTATATTCAAACATATATGTATATATACATATGTGTATGCATATATATGTGTGTGTAAAAGACTATATATATATATATACACATCCATATTGTTTTTACATCCATATTGTTTCTGGTAGTGATAAGGACTTGGAGTTCCTTTCAACTACTGATAACATTTTTTGAATACCTTGCTTTCATTCATTAAATCATTGGCTCACTTTTTGGGAAAGACCACGAACTGGGGAGCCAGAAATGGTTGAGTTTTAACACTAGCACTGCCACTGAATTGCTAGATGTCCTTGAATAAGTTATATTGCCTCTGTGATCCCCCATTCTTTCCACTGTAGAATAAAGATAATGATAATACCTAACTGATAGGATTTGATTTTATAATATTGATAAATAATATGATAATATCTATGGAGTATCTGGAACAGTACTTAGGAAATGTATATCCCTTTCTTCCATTAATATATTCTCAAAATCTATTTTTATCTTTAACAAATTACATGTAAGAGAAATTGAGAAATTTGCAGGATACAACTTAGGTGTGAGCAGATCAATCTTCCTCATTAGGATGCATGGCATATTTCCATGCTTTTTTTCTGGCTGTACTTCTGTCATGCATTGTCGCTTACCTTGGTCCCACCTTCATCTGCTGAAGCTTTTCAGAACTGAGCTCCAGTGCTATCTTCCCAAGAGATCCTTCCTTCATCCTTCCAACTCAAGCATTATGTCATCCACCTCCCTCCCAGAGTGTTATTATCTCTGTTCAATGTCTCTCTTACAGTATTTACTACAATTTTATTGTCAAGGATTTCACCGTTGTCCTATTTCATTCAAGTGCCAGTTCTGAGGCTTCCGCGTGCATATATTTAAATTACATTCTGGATTTCAAGGACCTCTCCTTCTGTTTGGGGAGCTTATGAATGTCCGCCATCACCGTGAAGAGAAGTGTCTTTATGGTCAAATTTACATGGGTCAACTTGGAAAGGCTCAGCAAATTCTTGGGGCCCTGGCAAGCAGGCTTTCCTGGAAGATCAACAGTCAATACATACAGGACTCTTAGTGAAAAGCACTCAGCAGATAGTAATGAAAAGAATAGGTAATGAGCAGGCAACATGGGCTACCTTATAGGTTTTACAGTGGCTCCTGTTTTTATCCTTTTTGCTGGTAAAGGATGGGGTTAGGCAGACCCTTAATCCTGACTCTGTTTCTCCTCATATTGTCCCCTTGGGGCATATAACTAATTCCTTGGCTTCACCGAACTCCTACGAAGGTAAGCAAGCACCCATATTCTTTAGCCTGGATGACCTTCATCTTATATTCTTTCCTCCCAAACTCTTTCCTTTTCTTTTTCCAGCTCACCATTGAAGCATAAACTCTATTTTACTTCCATCAGGATCTTCTCTTTTGATTCTCAAGAACTTCAGCCAAACATTTCCTCTTGGAAATCAAAAGCTTTTGCTTTCAATTATTGTGTCTGATGTAGGCTTCAAGGGTTTATTTTGAAGTCGAAAAAAAAAATCAACATTTTTTCTCTCTGCTTTAATAATCCTGATTCTCTGAGAATTATTTTGTGGATGCCTCTGACTGAATAAGAAAATGGCCACATGCAAGGAAGAGCAGAAGGGAAAATTATCAAGGTTGATATTTCAGCATAATATATTTGACACAGCTTTATATTACAGATATTTGCATGCATCACATCTTTTCAAAAAGTGCAAACCCCCTTCAAGTCAGTTTAATCTTGTCTCTCTTTATATCCTCTCAATGTACCAAGCCTTTTATCTTGCACAGAGTAAGTACTAAATAGTAAGTATTTGAATTAAATTGAAAAGGCGCTATATATGTTTTTGAAAATACAAGGGTAAAGCCATATGGAAAAACTTGGGGGCATAATAAATACACAGGCTCTGCAATGTGCTTATCAATTAATTCAGATATACGAAACAATGCTAAGTTAAAAACGTGCAGAGAATTGTATTAGCCTTTCTCAGAAGGCCATGTTAGTAGGACAGGTGACACAAATTTAAGTATTTCTTTGCCTCCCCATCAGAATTCTACATTCCATCTAAATAAATTATGACTTGCTTGACTAATTGTACCTGTGCAGCTAACTCAAAATCTAATTATTTATATAAAACCAAGGAATATTAGTTGGAGGTATTACAAATGAAATTTCAAAACCCTTTCCTATGTTTTTAGGTATATAAGCTATTGTCTTCCAGAAATGATTCCATCGTTTTAGTTACTTGTTCTTTTCATGGCTATTGTTTTTATTCAGGTGACAAAGGAGAAAAGGGTTTGCCTGGGATACCAGGAGGAAAAGGCAAAGCAGGTATGACATGCTCATTTTTCTCTTAAATTTCTACCATCATTCCAAATGTAGTCATCTTTAAAAATAAATACATTTTGATGAAAAAACAGTAGTCTTCTCAATGTTTAACCTTGTTTTACTTGGGCTAGAGGGAAGAAAAGAAGGGAACTTTCCTCTCTCTCTGCTGGTGACTTTCCAAGCCCTGGGGAAGGGAATGATGGCACATTCCATCCTAGTCATGCTTAGCGGGAGGAAGCAGACCCAGCACATCAGGAAGCAGCCTTCGTTGTCCTAGAGCAGAGGAAAATCCACCATGTGGTCTCAGCAGTAGGACTGCTGCAGCATGCCCTACATTCCACCAGCATCTCAACCAAACAGGGGCCAGAAGGTTGCCCACAGCAAACTGGCCCAATCCGAAAGACCCCATGCATACAGAACATGCCTTCAGTGGTCAGGGAGAGTCTCCTTGAGTCCTGAAAGAGTTTTATTTTCTGTGCTACGTGCAGGGAAAGAAAGTAGATTGCTCTGGGGGAGGTCACAGAGGTATAGTGAAGACTAATTCTATGAACTGTTTTAAATTCCTTATGTTTAACTGTGAATGTGAATAAATAAAGCCACAGATTTCCCCCCCTTTGGCTAATAAAATTCTTTTTGCTTTTCACCTGCTGAAGAAGAAAGCAAAAGGGACTGATTACTCGATGCAGCCATTAAACAGAAAAAGGGAATCATTTGAATTTCACATCATTTTCCTTACACTTCTTTCTCTGTCACAGTATCAGCAGGTAGTTGAAAAGGTAAATGAGCAAAGAGGGAATGAATGGCAGAAATTAAAATCAGAGTTAATCCACAAATGGGACAACTGGCTCTTGAAATTAGAAGTTGAATCTATTCACAAAACTTCCACTTAGTCCTCGAAACATTCAAGGATCATTCAAGCTGTACTTGAAATGGGTAATCAGAATTATCATTTGGTTTCATCATGAAAGTTTCCTCCTGTCTTGGGAGAGTTGTGTGAGCCAGTGAGCAATGCAGGTAAGAGAAGACTGGCTAGAAATTTGTTTTAAGATTTTATTTTGAGATTGGATGGGTGCATTCTGTGTTCAACAAAAAATTTTGCCAAACGGTCCACAGTATGTATGCAGAGGTTGGCCATATTTACTCTTCTCTTTAAAATTCTGGTTTAGAGCTGTGTTTTAACTCATCTACAATACTTAAAAAGATATTTTGTAAATTCCTGAAGACAATGTAATGTGGAAGCCTTGTTTTAAGTAAAAGAATAGCCATTCACAAAAAGATATGGCCAGACTAGGAAGAGGTAGTAAAGATTGAGAAGAAAGTAATTGCTCTTTCCAACTGATCTATATATGCTCCATGATGAATTCACAGTTTTTGTCATTTAAAAGGCACCGTCTGTGACTGTGGAAGGTACCGGAAAGTTGTTGGACAACTGGATATTAGTGTTGCTCGCCTCAAGACATCTATGAAGTTTGTCAAGAATGGTGAGTATATCCTCTTTTGCCTTGTGCTATCTACCAATTTAATCTCTTTTGACATTACAATTCCAGTATTCCTAGTGGGAAATACCTAGGGTCAGGCAAAGGCCTACTAAGGTAGTGTCACAAGCTTTGCTCAGTGGCAGTATCGTAGCCAATGAGGTTTATCCGAGGCGCGATTATTGCTAATTGAAAACTTTTCCTAAGGTAGTGTCACACTGTACATGTCTCTCAAAATGCTAATTATCCACTCAGACTCCAGGACACTCTGGGACCAGTACCTATATGTATTCATGCATATTACATTGCCTATGGATAGATAAAGATACTTTCTGGAGAGAGGGGAATGAAGAACAGGGTAGAGTTTGGCAAGCCATGCCTTAAGAATAAAAAAGGACAGGAAGAGTCAAAGACAGCAAGCATCTCAGAAAGGAGAAGTAATAGTAAAAACAATAGCTATTTTCTTAATTACTTGAAATAACACTTACGGTGTAGGTATTATGATTACCCTGAGGCTTAGAGAAATTACCTTGCTCATAGATACAGAGCTAATTAACAGGTGATCAGGGATTCGAATACTGGTTTCACTGATGGCTCTATCCTCAAAACACCTCAACAGAACACTGTGTTTCTCTGAATTGTGCAACTTCCCACATTAGTCATTTTTGTTACCCCTTGCCATTTCCTCATTGTAGTTAGCAGTGAAGCTCTTAGGGTGGGCTACGTGTTCTCTTCTGAGACAAGATGAATGATAAATCTACTGTAGTTACAGTTGAAATTGGTCTTTTTTGTTGTACTTTTACTTATTGTAACCCAGCTCTGTTTGTTGTACATTATTAGAAACACACATATGTCATCTTGTGTTCATCTTCATCTTGTAATACTCTTCATTATAACTCTGGTTATAGTTAGTACTGAGACACTGTCTCTGACAGGACTTGGATTCTCATGAAGAAAACCAGACCCTAAAAGTTGCACATAGAGCAATAGTTTTTGACATTTATTGGTGTGGTCACAGATTTCTCGGTAAATTTTAATTTATAGACCCAGAGAAATATATACAGATGCCCCCAAAGCCTAAAACATATTTAACATATTACAAGCTCAGGATGATTGAGTCCCCAATTCTGTCTTGAAACTTCTTCAGTAGCTCAGTACTTCATGTATGTGGAGTGAACATAGACGAACTCAATCTATGTACATGTTCACAGTCCAGGAATTCAGCCCAAAGGGGAAAAACTTCTATATTATTCCTATGTCCATTCAATAAGCTTTTACCATCCCATGCGCTTTTGCAGGCTCTGAGGTTGCAGAGTGGTAAAGACATGGTCATTGTCTCAAGACATCCATAGTTTAGTACATGACGCATGCAGACTAACAATTAGACTAGAATTTGTTGAGTGATACAAAAGAGGAAGGGGAAGGAGCTATGGAAACATGGGGGAGTGTACACAAGAGCCCTGTGCTTGTCCAGAGACATTGGAAAGGCTCTTATGGGAGAAAATATTTCCACTGGGATCTAAATGACAAGCAGGAGTTTTCCAGGTAAAGCAATAAGAGGATTTCCAGGCATGAAAGTCATGGAAATGGAAGAGAGAAGGGTATGCTCTTGGGAGTCTAGGTATGGCAAAGCATGAATTAGGATGAGAAAAGAGTCAGAGAGGAGCTGAGTGGCAAGTCATATAACAAACCTTTGTCAAAATAGTCTCTTCACAATTGTGTGGGAGTTAAGGAGGAAGGACGGGGAAGACAAATGGCAAGACTTTGCTCTCCATTTGATAACTACAAAGGTGGTAAAGATATTTAACCAGCGCCTACCTCATACTAGGGGTTTGCAAAATAATTGTTGAACATCAAATAAATGAATTTAAATCCAGCAATATTATATACTTGTCTTTCCTTCTTTTGAGATGCTTAATCATGCTATTCTTTTCCTCTCTGCAAAGTCATAGCAGGGATTAGGGAAACTGAGGAGAAATTCTACTACATCGTGCAGGAAGAGAAGAACTACAGGGAATCCCTGACCCACTGCCGGATCCGCGGTGGGATGCTGGCCATGCCAAAGGACGAAGCTGCCAACACACTCATCGCTGACTATGTGGCCAAGAGTGGCTTTTTCCGGGTGTTTATCGGGGTGAATGACCTTGAGAAGGAGGGACAGTATGTGTTCACAGACAACACTCCCCTGCAGAACTACAGCAATTGGAGAGAGGGGGAGCCCAGTGACCCCTATGGTCATGAGGACTGTGTGGAAATGCTGAGTTCAGGCAGATGGAATGACACAGAGTGCCATCTTACCATGTACTTTGTCTGTGAGTTTGCCAAGAAGAAAAAGTAACTCTGCTCATGCTACACATTTGTTATTTCTCTGTGACTATCACTGCAGTTATTTTTATACATCCTTTTCTTTCTAATTACACAAAATTCATTCTGACTCAAGACAAGTAGAAAATGCTGAACTGAGGTTTGGAATCCCCATTGCCATGATCTTCTTTGATGATTTTGAATATTTTCATACACAATATATGATTGAGCCAATAGCTCACCAAGTTACATGGATCCTCAGAGAGAGTCTGAATTACTAGTTGTGCAGGATGTGGTTGTCTATGTGTCAAGTGAAATGTTCTCTTGGCATCCGCTCTGCTGCCTCTCCCTAGACCCTGAAACCACTGTCTATTTAGCTCGGTGGATAATTGGACAGTTGGTTGGTGATGATTAGACTAACTTGCCCTTGCTCAAAGCCAGACATATGGGAATGTCTTCTGTTAGGAATGCAAAGATATTATCTGTCTTTGAAGCCAAGATCTCCTGTTCTTTGACTGGTCACTCACCATGGCTATAGCCACACTTGAAACGTCCTCCTGTTTGCACAGATATAAAAATAGTTCAACCCCAAACCTTTATATGAGAAACTTCTAGCCTGTGACCCATTCCAGACCATATGGAATCACACGGACAACTTCCGTGCTTCTGATCAATGGCCTTCACTGAGGTCTACTAAGCAGTGGCCTTGGCCTCTTTCTATAGGTCCACAATTGAATCCCAGGGCTCCAGGTTTTAACTCTGATTTGAGGAAAGGGAAACTTCAGAAATTGAAAAGCAAAAAAGAGAGAGGATTTTTCCCAAAAAATATTATTTATAATCTTCCTGTTAAATTGTCCCTTGCTACTAATATGGCCCCGTTTTTCTTTGTTTTGGGTTTAGCCTTATCAGCTTTTCTCCCCTTAGGCATGGGGAGTGAAGGAAGGAGTTTGTGAAGCTTTCAGAAAACTCTAGAAGCTCCAAGGTGCTACCAACATCAAGTCACCAAATCCTCTCCTTCCTGCTTCTAATATATCACTTTTGGTGACATTTCATGGGAGGTCATTTACTTTAACCATATGTTGTAAAGACCCCATACCAGAGATGCTCTTTGTAGTATTCTGACATCACAGGAATGTGGCAGGTGTGGAGTTTGGAACATGCCTCTGACTCACATTTATTGAGCCGGTAAAATTCTACTTTGAACGCCAATCAAAACTCAAAGCCCCTTTCATTTCAAATTTGAAAATAATATAGTTCAACAAAACTCTAGATTTTCCCCTCATAAACTGCTGCTCCAGTTATAGTTTGTGACATATGATTAGACTGTTTAAAATGCTGGCAAATGGTTAATGAAATAAGAGAGACAGATCAACAACATATGTTCACCTTAAACCATCTGTCCATGATTTCACCCATGACTAACTGGTTATGAGATAAGATTTAATTAGGTCATTTCTGGGGTTTATCAAGAGTCACAAACTCAGGTCCTACTGGGGCCATACAAGATAACCATAAATAAATCAAGTGGAGTGGGTGGGGATCCTAGTACTGAACTCAACTTATTCTAAATGAACCAGCTTCCCTCCTCTCCACTCCCCCCACTCCACTTCCCTCCTCTCCACTTCCCTCCAGACACCCCCCCCCACACTGCTATGTCTGCTATGGAGGACCCAATATCACCCTATGCTCTGATATTTCAAGAGAAGTCAGAAAGCTAGAACTTGATGATATATATTCATATTTTTAAATATTGGCAACTAGTTGATTTTTAGCTCAAGTTTTAAGTCACACAAAACAGTCTGCTAGGCAAAAAAAAAGGTGAACTTTTTATATCTCATCTCTGGGGAAAAGTTCTGAAGGTTCTAAACTTGTTGAATGTCATTAGGATACAGTGACATCAAAGTCAAGGTCTCCCATTTATACTTCAGTCAGTTCAGCTCAATTACAGGAATTTGTTCAATGTTTGCCATTCATCAGGTTAATAAACTAGTTACATATTCAGATTTTTGAGAATGTGGCATATGATATTTTGAAGACAAGTCAGTTTAAGAAAAATTACAGAGCAAGACAATATACCAAAGCCAGTAACCTTGGGTGGAATGCGAGCCAGTCAAGACCATGAGGAACAAGAACCTAAGAATGGTTGGAGGAAGGGAAAGGGGTAAGAGGAAGGGGGAGAGGGAATGAACAGCAAGCATCGCCTAGAGGCTGTGGCAGTGGGATCTATGCTCTGATTTGTTCTGGGTGGCCAAAGTATGAATATCTATTGTGTGTACTGTAAGTACTATTATTATCGTTATTATTAAAGCATTTCTTTTTATGACTCATCTTTGCTGCCAATGCTTCCAAGAGAAGATGACAGAGTATCTAAGGCACTACATACCTAATTAGATTTACTATAAAACTTACTTAAATTTTGCGAAGCCCTTTGTGCTTTATAAATATCCTCACACGTCATTTCTTGTTTGATCCTGATAAACCTTGTGCAGTAGGAAGGGAACATGTTTTTACTGCCATTTTCCCAATGAGAATACTGACGGCCAAGGGAGCTAAGCAGTTTACCAAAGCTGACTCATGTGGGATAAAAGTAGACTCCAGCCTGCTGATCGAAACTACCAAGCGAGTGTTCTTTTCAGCCTGTGTGTTGCTCATATTAAATAGAAGCTCATCCATGATTCTCTCGTGAAAACAGGAACTCAACTACTCTCTCTTGATTACTTTCTAAAGCTAACCATTAGAGTCAATTAACAGAGATACTGGGAATTTGGAAACTTACCTTGCAAATTTGGTGCTCCCTGGTTTATTTTTCAATTGATTCATGTCTAGACCTGGCATGAATGTTGGGGATGTGACTTAGTAGAACCTCACTCTAGTCCAGCGGACAGCTACGAATGTAGGGAAAGCAAAACAGATACATGAAAACCAAGATTTGTGCAAAATAAAAATGGGGAAATAATTTATTTGCCCCATGAAATTCATGAAAATTCCCTTAAGTAAATAGCATTTAAAGTCAATTTTATTCTCGAAAATTTAAATTTATACTCAACTTTTCAGAGACACATCTGTGTACCTCTCAAGGATTGCATAAAGTTTGCAAGGGAAGAAAATAAATAAATTTACAACCTCACTTCCCAAAGCAACACATTCCATGACTAGGTAAGAAGAAACATCTTATGTCCAGACTTATTGCCCAAACACTGAGGAAAGGTGCATACCCAGCGTTGAGACAGATATAACAGATACTGATTACACTTTGAACAACTCACCCATAAAAATTGCTGGCACTTAAAATATATATGTATAGTCTTGCTTAGATCTATGTTAACCATATATGAGCTGATTTGTTATTAACCAACTAATTTTCACCTTTCTGGATTGCATAATTTGAAAAAATAAGATATTTGTTGACTAGGAAAGATTAATTAAATAGTAGTGCCCACTGCATTATTAAGAGATTGAGACTGAACGTCTGTAGGTATTCTTTCTAATAAAATCATGATAGGACTCCATGCAGTACCCTGCCACAGTAAGTGTATCACTTCAAAAATCAAGATCTGGTGTCATGATGTCTTGAGTTCCAATGCCAATTGTGCTACTTATCAGCCCTATTAGGGGAAAATTTCCATGCTCTGAGCCTTGTTTTCCTAATCTGTATAGTCCCTCCTCATAGAGTACTGTGACAGTTAAAGAGGTAACATGTAATGAGTTAAGAAACAGGGTACTAGCCAGACATATTACATGGGGTAAAATAAAAATCAACCATTACTACCAGCTACCTGTTGAAAAGAAACAAGTCATATTAAGATACAGGGCTCCCCCTGTTCTTGAAGTAGAGTGTTCTATGAAACCTAGACTAAACTGAAATGGTGTGAAGAAAAGAAAGGATTGCCATTTATTTATATGGAACATTTTTGAGCATTCCCACTCCGCCCCCCAAAATCACCTCTCTTAGGTTTTTCTGATACCTTAGGACACATGTTGCTAACGATGCACAAAATAAATGGAGGTAAAGCCCAGATGCCCACAGACACAGGTCAGAAGTCTGGCGGTTGGTGTGGGGACACTGAGTGTGGGTCCTGGTGAAGGAGCTTGGTGGAGCACCTGTGACTGTTTCGGGAGTAGCCATCCCTATCAGGGCTGCTGCCAAACCAACACTGAACCCTGTGTTCACTTTTGGGCTCTTTCCCATAAAAGTGAAAATTCTCTTCAGATGTCTTTCAGTTCGTGAAAGCAGGTATCAGTGCAGGTCTTTCATAAAAGCAAAATGGTGTCATACAGACTTACGCACAAAAAAAGACTTAGGGAGAAACTATCCATATCTAACATATACACTGTATGTATGTATATGTATCTGTGTGTGTGTAAACACCGGTCACTTTTCTTATCCTCATTTCTGGATAAAATTCTTATCTTCAGGGCAGTGAATAAATCTGCCGAAAGTTACACTGCTGGTTAGAATTAGCATTGAGATTGATTCTAAATCCATTTCTACTTCTGATTGATTCTAAAACCATTCCTACTTTTTCTAAGATGCAGTTCATTTGAACTCATGCTTATCACATAAGAAGTAACTACTTTTTAAAACTTAAAAATGAAACCATCCATTTGCACCACCTTGGGGTTGTAAAACCTTCATAATCTAGATGGCAAAATTTGAGGGGGAAAAAGAAGAAGGAAGATGAAAGGAGAGGAGCCATTTGCCACAGATATTGTAATACAAATCTCTTATGAATGCAAGAACTTCTTTCACTGCACTTCTTTTTTTTTTTAAAGATTTTATTTGTTTATTTGACAGAGAGAGAGAGATCACAAGTAGGCAGAGAGGCAGGCAGAGAGAGAGGAGGAAGCAGGCTCCCCGCTGAGCAGAGAGCCCGATGTGGGCCTCGATCCCAGGACCCTGAGATCATGACCTGAGCCGAAGACAGAGGCTTAACCCACTGAGCCACCCAGGCGCCCTCACTGCACTTCTAATAGATATTCATGTAATTTATATTTGAATAGTTTTGGTAATTTGCTAAGTTCGTCAGAGAAATTTTTCTGATGGTGAACTAAAATACACTTCCTTCTAATTTCCACTCATCATCTTTGTTCTGCTCTCTGCTGTTCATAACTCTTGCGAGTTCTGGCCCAGAGACAAGCTGCAGCAGCCTCTTAATGAAAGTACATGTTCGGGCCAGAAGAACTGTCCTCACTATGGCACTGACTACTAAGATGGATATCCAGGTTTTTTCTGGGGTTTTTGTTTGTTTGTTTGTTTTAAGATTTTGTTTATTTATTTGGAGAGAGAGAGAGAGCACAAGCAGGGGAGCGGCAAGCAGAGGCAGAAGCAGGCTCCCCACTGAGCAAGGAGCCTGATGCGGGACTCAATCCCAGAACTCCGGGATCATGACCTGAGCTGAAGGCAGATGCTTAACCGACTGAGCCACCCAGTCATCCCGGGTATCCAATTTTATACGTTTCTCTAAAGCCTCACATCCAATGAATTCAAATTTTGTTGGTGAGGCATGAGAGGCACAGAGGTAGAGTATGAATGGTATTCAAAGTCATCTGGGGCATCTCAGTCATAAAAAAAAATCTATTTATTAGGAAGGTATATAGTGGACAGGGTTCAACCCCCAGAGAGGAGGCTGTTAAAAGGTAGATGGTGTGATAAGACTTCACTGGGAGGGTTCAGGGCAGGTGCCCCATGCTAGTGGGAGAATGAAGTCAAAATCAGAGTCCACATGCATAATGATGAGCAATTGGCTTGAGTGGATAGGAGAGCTCATTAATTCATTAAATATAGTTGTGGAGCATTGGATATGTGTTAACTGGCACCATGATAAGGGCTGGAGACACAGTGGAAATTAAGAACAAATCAGATTTCTAAACTCATGGGCAGAACTCCCCTCAGGCTCACTCAACATCAAACCTACCACACTAAGGCCCAAAATTTATTCCATTATCAGGGATGGAATACATAAAACTGTCCTATTTTTATATGTACTTCCTCTTCAACATACACCTCTTCAAAGATATATTGAGATAAGTTGGACAAGGAAATTTTTTTTTTTTGGAACAGTACCACATTACCCTTTCTCAAAGAGCAACATAGACACATCTCCTTGAATACATTTACACATTGACTCATTTTGATGTGAACAAAAGTTCTTATATCAGTGTGTATCCTCACCCACACCATTTTCTAGCAAAGATAGAATGTATCCTTGTGGTTGTGCACAAATGAGCATTGACACCTGGTAAATGCTCTCTTGTCTTATTTTTTTCCTGGCGACCTACATCAGACATTCGCTGAAACCCCTATTACCACAGATTGTCACTTCCGTAGTAAAAATAAGAACAGACAGGAGGAAGGGAGAAGTGAGTCAGCCATTTTCCAATGTATTAAAATGTGAGTACAGCCACCCCAAATTAATCACCATGTTGGCTTCTGCATTTCAGAGATAATGGAGGGTAATGTGTGTCCATACAATTCTAAAGCTGTATAATGCTTTGGCATATGTATTTTCCACTTTATAACCCTTAGCAGACTAGTTTATCAATAGTTAACACTTAGTCTTTGTGTAAACCTGGTTGGTGGGTCTTTGGGGAGGGGAGGGAAATGAGGACCTGAGGACTGTCTACCATCAACTCCTGCATACATTGATAGAATGTCATCCCCAGGAAAGAATACTCATAAGCTTTCCCATGATGTGTGAAAAGCCCAGGCAGGCACAGGAATATTTTCTAAATCTTAAGAAAATAAGGTAAAAAGAGATGTAATTGCAAACACATTTAACTTAAATCCAGTAAAGTCTAGATGAATATTTTTACAAAGTATAGTCAGCGTAACATAGAACTATGGGAGACTCTTCCCGTAGCGGATCACAATTTCACATGGATATTTCCTAAATCAACTTGGAGAAATTGATTCTGAAGAAGGCTACCAGGAGAAATATACATGATTTATAAGTGGATGCTCTCTGGCAAGGTTTATGTTTAAAAACATTTTTCCCCCAATTTCCTGTTTTGTATGATCTTAGCTTTGAACTTGCCAATCTCGCTGCACTTCAGGGACACAACCTCCAGGATGGATGAGGATTTCTGTACTGGCACTTGCAAGCACTGTAATTCTCTCTTCCACAGAATAAGGATACAGAATAAGGGTATTTGCCCTAAAGGACCTTAGGACTTAAAGAATAGAGTGGACAAACACAAGAAGCTACTGCTAATTTTGGTCTCTACATAGGAGAAAAAGGAGATGAGTTGATAAATCCAAAAAATCCAAAAAGACATTAAAATAAAGTATCAAAGAGCACAGTTTCTAAAGAAGCTTGAAAATATTCCTTCTGGATTTCCTAACACCAAACACCTATGCATAGAGATATTTTATAAAAAGAGGAAGGAAGGAAGGAGGTAAATATTTATGTTTGTATCCCCACCTGTGAAAGTGCAAAAGAAAAAAAAATAGCTAAGCTCTTCTTTTTTCAGATACTCCCTTATTGGGAATGGGATGGGACATGTCACTACTGCTTCTTTTTCAAAATGTTGTGTTACAAGTTTCCCTCATTTTTAAATTTTCAAAAATTCTGTAGCTTTATATGCACTAATGCTCTTGCCTCGGTGATTCATATCACTATGAAATATCACGATAGTATTTACAAGGTGAAATGGTACACAGCAAGGAATGTGTTCCTCTGATCACCACAAACAGGCCCTCAAATTGATAAGGACAAAAATTCCATGATATTTGGGTCCTAGTATACAAACTCCTTATACTAGAAATACTTACTGTTCTGCAAATACTCCTAAATAATTTGCTATGTTTGGGATTCTAAAACATCCCTGCATTTAGCAAAATCTTCATTTCCTGAGAATTCTTAGCCATGGCTGCTGGAAAATATCTTCACCCTTTGCTGAAATAAAATTACTACATAGACACTGGGATTATAGGTCCTTAGTTCCTTTACTCTTAATACGATTTCTTCACTGGCATCCAGTCATGTCAACATGAAGTCATACAGGAATCTAGCAGAAGTCTCAGGAGTGTGATGGAGGCAGAAGATAAAGTACAGTTGGGTTGATGAGGAAATGGGATGTAAGAAGGTAGAAATGGCATATGTAGAATATACAGAATTTCAGAAAATAGATCATTTTTTAAGGTGCCATGTGAGAGGCATGTTTTTTTTTTAAACCATAGGATTTAACAGAAAAGGAAAGTCATACTTTGTGATGGAAAATATTTTTAGGAAGCTTGTCCCTAAGGGAGAGTTGAAGCAACAAGAGCAAGAGTCGTGGTTGGTTGTCAATCAAAGTGATGGTCATGACTGATATGACTGGACACTGTCAATCAAAGTGATGGCCATGACTGATATGACTTGAGTGCAATGCTAAGCATTTGACATGTGGGGTTTTTTTAAGATTTTATTTATTTATTTATTTATTTGTCACAGAGAGAGAGATCACAAGTAGGCTGAGAGGCAGGCAGAGAGAGAGGAGGAAGCAGGCTCCCCGCCGAGCAGGGAGCCCAATGCGGGCCTCGATCCCAGGACCCTGAGATCATGACCTGAGCTGAAGGCAGAGGCTTTAACCCACTGAGCCACCCAGGCGCCCCTCGACATGTGGTTTTAATTTAATCCACAAATCAACCCTATGTGGTACATACTATTATTATATCTGTTTTTCCTATGAGCAAACTGGGGCACAAAGATTAAGTAACATTCCTAGATTCGCCCTGCTGGGATTTCAAGGCAGGCAGTCCCGTCCAGTGTTTGCATTATTAACCACTGCACTATTACATCTCACCACAGGATAATGGGCATATTTGGAAGGTCCAGAGTTTCTGTCTTGCTATTTATGTTCTATGTGACTGCTCACAACTCACTTAACTTTTCTGAGCTTGATATCTGTGTGTACAATGCACATATTAATGGATGCCTGGAAAAGAGGGAAAACCGTACAAAAACATGACTGCTTTCACAACACCTCCATCAGTCATAAATAGGTTGGAAACTTAGAACATGTCATCCATTCTCCAAAAGGAATAAATAGATATTTTAAGAATTCTGAAGACAACTCTTTTTTTTTCTGTCCCTCAGAAGGGAAGGAAAAATATTGCCTCACTAAAGGAGGAGATTCTAATGGAGATAGAGTGTTCCAGGGGGATCTGGTCAAAAACACTTGAAGTCCAACATGAAGTTTCTGAAAAGAGCCTTGAGAAGCAATTGCTCTGACGGAGGGAAGGAAAAATGACATAATTGGGGCCCCCTGGGCTGAAGTGATGGGATCCTGGGGCGGAGCATGACAGGAAGACGGAGAGCACGGGATGCTCCTATAGGACAGGCCGGTCCCTCTGGAGGAAAGCATGGCCTGTGGGTGCCAGGCGCTAAGGACATCAAGTCCTCTATTTAGAATCGGGAAAGCGTTCGGTCTCTCTGCTGTAGAGATCATAGTCTCGACTGGTCAAACAGCTCCCCCAGAACTTTTAAATGCCTCCTATTCTCCTCTCTTATTATTGTGAAGTATGTAACAGGAAATGTTGTTTTTACTTAATTTTAAGAATGAAATATCATGTATTCTATGATGGCAACAATTTTTTAACTTTTGCAGGTATACAGTCACCTAAGTCTTGTGTCCAATCCTGTCTTCCGCTTTCACCGTCCTATAGAATAGAGCCACAAATTCATGACATCATGTATTATCAAATGTAGATATTTGGTGAATGAATACGTACTCTTTGTAATATGACTTCTGCCCACCTTTTTAAGCTCCTCCTTTTGCTACCCACTTCCAGGTGCATCCCTCCAAATCTACACATGTGCTAGAAGTTTCCACAACAGGTTCATCTCTCTGATTTGTGTATTTTGCCCATATGTATCATTCCCTGCTGTCTGTGCAGCCACCTCTCGTTCACCCAATGAAAGGCAGCTCACAAGCTCAGCTTCCCAAAGGCCCTCTGATCTGTAGGCACAGCTCTCCATGTTCCTGTCACGGTATTTTCTGTTGAGGACAGGGATTAAAGGCAAAGGCAAAGGGTCCAGGATATAAGAAATAACCAGTGCATGCTTGTTCAGTAATCACCTCATAAGTAGCGAATCCAGGAATAGAATTCAAGGTGTCTTGGTGCCCCCTGGTCCTACACTCTAGGAACAAAAGATGATTTAATCAAGGTCCTTGCAGGAGAGAGATGACACACATAAATGAGGTAATTGAGAAGAGTCAAAAGGGAAACCTTATACAAAGGTGTAGGTGGAATTAAGGAAAACCATCAGGGGGTCAATACACAAGTGGGGCAGCAAGTGCAGGGCCTATAGGGCCCGTGTGAGGGACAGGTTACCAGACCCAGAGAGAGCCACATGTGAGAGCTACCTGGCAGGACCTACTACCTTAGCCGTGAGGGAACAACCTACTACTGTGACCCCAGGGAAGCCAGGAGGTCATTAGCTGACTCATGTCTCCCACTGCTCTCTGTTCTCCTACAAGTGCTTCCTATTGGCTAGTCCCAACTGGAAGCCAGAAGGGAAAGGATCCAGTTGTTGGCAACTGTAAAATTCAGCCTCCTGAGGCTTCCAGCATGGTGGAGCCAAACAGAGTTGGAACTGAAGGTCAAACAAAGATATTCAGTGCAGAGAGTGGAGTCCAAAGGCTCTCCTTCAGCAAGCAGAGTCTGATGAAGGCTTATTATGGATTCTGGGAACAAGGATGAGATGAACAAGTTGGAAGAGCTTCAGTATTAGAAAGGCAACAAACCACAGACAGCCAGGACTAAGAAGGGCAGTCCTAATAACGCATCAGAGTGAAGAGGAAGGCAGAATGGAGGAAACCAGATATGAGGCAATGAGACAGGAACCCAGAATTGAACAGGAGAGGTTTAATGAAAAATAGAAAGTGTGGCCAAGAGAAATTCTCTAAAACAACACCGTTGGTTGTAGCACCTTTTTTCAAAATATATACAGGTTTTTTCACAGATGAAGAAGGAGCTGGTGGATCTAAGAGCTGGTTTTGGCAGGTACAAAGTGGGCTAAGACATGACTCCTAACTTTGGAACTCTCTAAATTGTTAAAGCCAAAGGAGCCAGGCATAATCTAAGAGTGCTGCCACCCCTTGGCTTATCCTGGCATCTTGTTGGGTCTCTCCTGTAACCCAAATCCTTCAGAACTATTTTTTTTAAAAGATTTTATTTATTTATTTGACAGAGAGAGAGAGAGATCAGATCACAAGTAGTAGGCAGAGAGGCAGGCAGAGAGAGAGGAGGAAGCAGGCTCCCTGCTGAGCAGGGAGCCCGATGCGGGCCTCGATCCCAGGACCCTGAGATCATGACCTGAGCTGAAGGCAGAGGCTTTAACCCACTGAGCCACCCAGGCGCCTTCTTCAGAACTATTTTTGAAGATTTCCACAAGACTCTGAAAATTTTTGACATCATAGTCATCATGCTTATGAAGCAGAGATATATATGTATATGCTCATATACAACAACACATAATATAATAATATAAATTACTAATATTATATATCAATCATTAATTAATCACATCATTATAATCTTTAATATTATTATTAATTATATGTTATAATTAAGGATATAAAATAAATATAATTATAGTTAATTACACAGTTAAGCATAATTGTAACACATATAATTATACTCTTATATTCTTTAAACAAATTACTGGTAAATTGGGGTTTTTTTAATGTCTATTTGAATTCTAATAAAATCTCAATATCTAGGCTATGATTCAAGATTTTACGTTCAATCACAATCAACTCAACCAAGAAAAAGGCCATTTGGAGAAGCAATGGTCACTTTAGAACTATATGTCCCTGTTCCTTCTGTACCACCAGTTATTGTAGGCTCCCCTTTGGGCTCCTTCAACCTAGAATGTTTTAATGGGAAGAAACAGAAACTCAACTCAGACTAACAGGGAAAGAAAGGAGGAAACACAGGGCCACAGCTGGATTGTGGCTTATCTGAATCTGGGTCCTGAAAATGTTCAGTCTTCCCTGGGCGGAGGGACTTTCTTTGTTGGACTTTCTTTGCTGGACTCCTTTCTACAGACTCATGGGATAGGAAAGATGATCACCTATAAACCCAAATCCCCATTCTTCCACTTCATCAACTCCAGAAAAAATACAGTGTGCCCCTCTGTCTGGGACACAATGTCCTGTTGTTGTCCCCAAGTAGTTCAGTCTTGGTCTTGGCCACCACTGTGGCAGGAGAATGGGTGGGATGGGGACAGGTGGGGGGAGTAATGATTTCATGAACTCATGGAATCTCTTTCTCTGTGCCTCTCTCTTTCTTTCTGTCTTCCTATCTGTATCTGTATTACCTACCTATAAATAAACACACCTTTGTTTGGAGTAGTAGCATTTTGAATTATGCCAACTTGAATTGGACTGAAGGGCTTAATGAGAGAAAGGGAAATAAATGAAAAGGGATAAAGAACATAATCATGCTGTTTCTCACCTTCATCCTGCCAAGAGACATTACACATCCTAATTACTTGGAACATTTACCCCTTAGAAATCCTAGGCCTGAATTTTGCTCTTCTTTCCAGTGGCCTAGGACCACCAGGATTTTAGATCTAAATATCAAGAAGCACGAAAACCCATTTTGTTAAATTGCAAGATGCCTCCTACATCCCTTCATCCCTTCTGTTCCCTCTCACCTCCCAGCTTCACGGCTAACTCAGACTCACAAAATCGTCCCTGCCAAGTGATTCAGCCCTGGGGAAGTGAAGCCTGTCGATGAGGCAAAAATAAATGTATTTGTAGTCCTCTATCTTATTTCAAAAACTCATCTCAATGTTACAGTCTAATCCACAGTGCCATGTGTTGGTTTTAATGTGAAACAACGTATCTACCAGTCATTTCAGTAAAACTGGTGGTGGAGAAATACCCCCATAGTTCTTCTTGGCAGGGTACCTCGCCGTCCCCGGCACACTGCTCTGAATACCTGAATCCAACAGGCAAGGTTCTGCTTCCTCCCTCACAAAGAAATAAAACTTCGGTAAGCCCACGGGGATATAACTGCTACTCAACAATCAATCCTATTGTTCCGGTGTCACTTTTGTATTCACTGAAATTTCAGTTTCCCTGAGTGATTTGACAATTACTAGAAATTTCCCAAATGAGGAAATGGCAATCACAGTTTTTCAAAAAGCAACGGCCATGAGATATTTGAAATTATTGTCATGTTCATGGAGATCTTACTGTTATACTTTTTATCAGGTTGGAATTTTTGAGATCGAGAGGGATTTTTTAATGATTTAAAGCAAGATATTGCTGTGAAATTGACACATTGTACCAGGCAATAGGACAGGGCCAGCAGCCAATTTGAGGACGTGAAATTGTTCAGGCTGCAAGAATAAGTGTGTGTGTCCTTTTGTTCTGTTGACCCACCTGTCTCGTTCCACTCCTGGGGGGATGGATTTGACCATTGTCCTCTACCACCCCTACTTCTCTCTGCAGGGAAGTTCCTCCTTGATCCTTATGCTCCTTGGACACAATCCGATGTGGATGTTAGAGACCACACCTTCTTTTGGGGTTTTATAACCTTTGAAGGCTGATTCTTTCTTGAGGGTCTTCTAAAATCTCATCTTAATTATCTGGCAGCTTCTAACACAGCAAGACCCCAATTTCCAGAATCTATTCTTTCAATTCTACTTACATGCTAGCCAGGTATCTTCTGACTTTTTTTTTTTTTTTTGGTAATAACCTTGCCAAGCAGCCAATAGTAGCCAGTAGATACTAGTTCTCTTATGCTCTTCATACACTTCTTCTAAAGGTACAAGTTAAAGGTACTTACTCTGTCTCCCAAGTTACTAAAGGCAACAGTTTTAGAGCTGCTCTTCCACAGTATAAAATGGATAGCTGATTTCTTGTATAGCCTCATCTCTCATATTGGCCCTAGTGCTGCCTAACAATGAGGCCTATGCCGTATATTATTGTTTTACTTTAAAGCAGTCTGATTCAGAAGACCAATTCCTTTGTTAGCACGCACTAAGCTACATCTGAATAAATGTACCCTTAAATCGTAATACTTTAATGCCATCAAAATTTATTTCTTGTTCATGTCACACTTCTAAAGAGGTCGGGCAGCCCTTTGCCATCTCAGAGTGGTCCCCTGTGGAGCCCCTGGCTTCCTAGGTTGTCAGAGAAGAACTGGAGGACCCCATCGGGTGATTTCAAAGGAAAGCCTGGAAGGGGGTTCCATCATTATCGTCTACATTCCTTGGGTCAAAACTCAGTTATTGGGCCCGACTAGTTGCAGGACAATCTAGGAAATGCAGCTTTTCTGTTGGATCTGAAAGAGGAAATGTAGTAAACACCTGGACTTTTCTCTGCTTTGGTGACTACAAGCTGGTGGTAGTTAAGTGTATAGTTTCTGACTTCACCATGTATTGGCCATTGAGCAAGTTACTTAACCTCCATGTGCTTCCCTTTCCTTCTCTGTAAAAGGAGGGTATAAAAGGATAACTACATGTAGGATCATAAGTTTTTATGTTTTTACGTTTATATGTTTTAGTATATATATACACACACACACACACATATATATATATTAATTTCAATAAGCCTGGAACACTGTTAACACTACATAAGGTTATAAAAGTGTTACATAGAAAATTGTTAATATGTCGGTACAGACATACTGGGATAATTAGCAAATGTGCCATTTTATAGAAAGTCTTTTTGATTAGGAAGCTAGACATTTTAACATCCTAGCCCACATAGATCTAAGGCCTACCTTCGTGGCTCATTTTGTGTCCTTTTGCTTTAGCTTACTCCAATTTTGCAGGATTTAGTTCAGACTGTGTGCTAAACCAATGGGATGAGACATTAGTGAAAGTTCTTAGATGGGTTCTCACTCAAGGAATATTCTTTCTAAACATTTTAGAGGAATTATCTAATTAATGACTGCCAAATTTACCAAGAAGGGAGTCTGTATGAGAAAAATTGTCTTTCATTCATAAAATAATGTTTTCATGTATCAAAACTTAATAAGCATTTAGTATGTGCCAGACACTGAGTTAAACAAAAAAGCTATAAATAATGGATCCTTGCCATGGCAGTAGAAGGAGATTGTGCGTCTATGTGGTAACATTTATTATTATCTACATTTTTATACCAAAGAATGTGCAGCTTGTAAAGGAACCACGGATGCTCTGCATTCTCCACTTACTACAGGAAATAGTGAAGATTTGCATCCAGGCGGCGCCTGGGTGGCTTAGTGGGTTAAAGCCTCTGTCTTTGGCACAGGTCATGATCTCAGGGTCCTGAGATCGAGCCCCGCATTGGGTTCTCTGCTCAGCAGGGAGCCTGCTTCCTCCTCTCTTTCTCTGCCGGCCTCTCTGCCTACTCGTGACCACTCTCTCTGTCAAATAAATAAATAAAATCTTTAAAAAAAAAAAAATTTGCATCCAGGACTGTCCCGAGTCAGTAGCCAAACTCTTTTCACTCCTCCAGCATGTCAGCCAGCACGCTGGCAGGAGACATCCAGTCTAACGTGATCCCACCAGGAAGGAACCGGGGCAAGAAATAATACTTGCCTCACTCTGACCTCCTGCCAGTGATTCTCGCTCACCCAAAGAGGCAGAAGTCAGAGATCGGGGAAGTCCACTCATGAGTAAGTCCTTATGGGTCAGCCTCCCAAAGAACCGAAGAAGGTGGGAAAAAGAAAGAAGAGTGAACTTGAGGGGGGCATCAGAAGGTATCACTGGTGAAAATCGGAGGAAGATGAATCTGAGAGAAAAACAAGACGGCCGACGTAACCACTTTAAAATCCATGCACGCACCTAATTATACAGCATTTAAAAATTGTATCAGCCAAGATTTTACAATGGATTTAACCTAATTTTCACACCAACAACTCTCCTTTATTATGAATATTACCTCAGTTTACTAATATTTAATTATTTTATTATAGTAATAGATGAACGGGCAAAACCAGGTTTGGGACCAAACACATTACACCTTTGACTCTCTGTAAGCACACATAGCGATGGCTACTAGCTGAAGCACGCAGACATAACACAGGTGCCTAGCCTCTGCAGGAATTCAGTGGCCAGGCGGATGGGTCATTGTGGTTTACCAAGTGAGCAAGTACAACTGCAAAACCAGCAAATCAGAGGTAAAGGGTAGAAAAGAGAACTTCCAGTGAAGTTCTATGCTGAGCATCTGACTATTTTGCTTGGAACCTTACTGGAGAAATATGTGTCCATCTAGAATATTCTAGAAGTCATTTTTCCTAGTCTTTTCTTCCTGGTCATATTAAAAATCTGCAGTTTCTTATTGAAGCTGTTATTGGTAGTTAACATCTGTGCAGTCTTCATGTCTGAAAGTTCATGGATCAGCATCTCCTCCACTGCATGCATGGTCCCTTTTAACAGACCTGCTTTGCAGGCAACATAAATGATTAATGAATCCTGGGTGGTGAACTAGCAGCTTGTTTGGTGTTTCTGACCCAGGTGCTTTAAAACTCATTACTGGTACCTACTGGAGCTTTTCTAATGGATTTCAAATAGATTTCACTACTGTTAACATGATTCTGCTGTTCTGTGATCTTGATTTTCACGTTCCTTGTTTATGTGTTGTTACTTGTCATTGTCAGGCACTATGAACAAGCTTTCATTTTTTAAAAAGTCTATCTGCGTTCAAGGTGGCAATTCACGCGGTTCCATTTAGAAAAGAAAAGCATTTACTACAAAGTTGCAGGTCTAGACAATGGACATTTAACACAAGATAGCACTTTTTAAATGTAGAATTTGTGAGTTTAACATTACAAAGTGCCCTGGACTATGCCCTATAATGGACATCAGTAATCTGCTCAAGACTTCCATGTGGCTGTGAAAAACCTAGGTGACATTAATTAGCCTCTTCTCCGCATGGGTGGGGACGAGCTCTAAACTGGCCAATCAGATCAACTACTGTGATTGGTTCAGAAAGGGGCATGTGACTCCAGCACAAGGCCAATTACTTTTTTTTTTTCAAGTTTTAATTATGGATGGTGGGAGAGATTATGCATCTGTCTTCTCTGGGATTGCAAACAATAAAGGTTATGGAAACAAGAGCTATCACAGAAATCTCTCCTTCTTGCATGAAGGAAGCCATCTGCCCTAGGGAAGAATGGGAATAACTCATAAAAGATAATCACCTAATTAGCTCATGAAGAAAAATATATCACCGATCCTTTCTCTTGTGGAGAGCATAAAATCTGTACCTTCTACATTCCTATACGACTCATTTATGCAAATGTACACTTCAGTCTTTGAGGCTTTAGACGCTCCCCCCCACTCCTTAGCTAAGGAAGGCCAGGGAACCCTAATGGGCATCCCATCACCATTGCCCTTAGTGTGGGTTGTACTAAGGACAATTGGGGTTCACAGAAGAAGGAGGAATGGATGTAAATGACGGGGGGGGGGAGAAGTAGAAGAGAGGAAAAAAAGAAAATTTGAAAAAATGTAAGCAATAAACCACTAAATCTGTATTGAAAACCAAATTATAATCAAACTTGGTGGTTATGCAGAGAATTACAATAAACAAAACAGACATTAGATAATTTTTTAAAAGATGTATAAAATCTTGTGCTTCTAAATTTCAGAGTTCCGGAAGGACTGGTGGTATCACAGCCAAGCAATGTTACAGTCATTCAGAGAAACTGGGTACATTAACAAAAAAGCTTTGAGTAAATGGCATTGCACACCACAAATGGAAGATCATATAATCTACTCATATTCTTGACTGTGGAGTAACTTCAAAATACAATGTATATGATAAGAACTTCTAAAAACTTTGTCATTCACAAAGTATGGCAAACTTAAAGTGATACCCCATTGCACAGCAGAGGCAAATCTTTCTGTTTATTGATGCTTAGAACACTGCATTTGTTTAAAGAAATCTCATTACCAAGATTCAGAAAGAAAGAGATGTGTCAGATTAGTGCCCAGGAAAAGTGAGTGACTGTCTTATTTACACAGATATCAGGGAATAAAGTATTCACAGAAGGGTGTCTAGATTGATAGAACTTTCCTTTGCAGTGATCAAACTCTTAAACAGTGTTAACTATTTTGAAGGACAACTTTATACACTGAATTATTGTAATTGTATTTCCTCTTCAAAAGACCACATGAAATGTAAAAACATTTTTGATAGTTGAAGTGATTATTATGAATGTAAATTATGGTATTGTATTACAAAATAAGAATGTCTTGAGAACTTCTAAAGTATTTGGAGCCTTTCCCTAATCCAGATGTCTAGGCTTTCAGAATTTTTGCATCTGGATATCATTATTATTATTATTAGTAGTAGTAGTAGTATTACTTTCATCATCATCATCATANCCTAATCCAGATGTCTAGGCTTTCAGAATTTTTGCATCTGGATATCATTATTATTATTATTATTAGTAGTAGTAGTAGTAGTATTACTTTCATCATCATCATCATCATCATTAGCCTTTTTCATGTTGAGTTATCAGTTATCCTTTCCTATTATTGGTTTAATGACTTAACCATCTCACTGGCTGTTCAGTACCCATTCATCCCCTTATTTTCTAGGAAAGAGGAAGTATGTGTAAGCTGGAGTTGAAAACTGAAAGCTTAAAACCACCTTGAAGTCAAGTTCATTGGCCTTCTAAGTTGTGCTGTTTGCCAGCTATTTTGGGTTCTCAGTAAATCTAACTGTCTCTCTCTCAGGCACTTGTTTGCTCATACTCATTTCTGGGCATCTCATTGTGCCCTGTGTATAGAGGCAGCCTCATATTTGATGTGGAAATATATTTGTGTGCACCCTGTGTGTGTGTGTCTGTGTGTGTGTGTGTGTGTGTGTACTGTGTGCATACACATATATAGTATAAGGTATAAAGCATATATTATAAAGAAGGGAAGGGGTGATAGCTTATGATTTAATAACAGACAATTATAACTATATTTATATACTTGAACATATAGTAGAGTGACCGAGTCTAAGAAAGAAATCAAGACAAAGACTTTGATAAAGAACGATGAGACTGATGACAGTACTATTTCAACTATAAAATAATTGCAATGTAAAAATTGAAAATTATTTGAAGAAATATTTGGCCCACACTATTCTATGGTAGTCTAAATTACATGAAATTACACGTTATGTGGTTTCAGCCATGAAAATTTAGTGTCTTTGAACAAACAAATGACTTGCATAACTTATGATATTTAGAGAGTGATCTGAATTGTAAAATAATTGTAATAATTGTAAACCACTTGAAGCCAAGGACCAATCTTTTTCATCTTTGCCTCCTGTCCACACCTAGCCTAGGACTGCATACAGCAGATGCTCATAAAGGGTTTTTGAAATAATTACTGTCAACTCCGCATAAACTCAAAACACAAGGCTGGCTGCCTGGTTATGCAGATGAACATATGGATACATATATACAAAAATATACTGGGAAAAAATCTTTCATTAGTTATTCAATTAATTATAAATAAAATCACTTCATTCTTTGCAAAGATATTTATGTATTGTTTTTAAGTTAAATGGATCAGTAAGACAGTCTCTGCCTTAAACAGGACTGTAGTTTCTTTGAAGAATATATGTTATGATAGCTAAGGATTGTTTATTTCCGCACTATGTGGCAGCATAGCTATTTTAAATGTTAAGTAAAACTGAAATTCATAAAATTTCATAATTTTATTTCCCACATTTTTTACCTAATTTTATTCAAAATCGTTGATGTGGTTTCCTTCTAATTATTTTCTGTTTTGAAAGAGCAAAATCTTGGTAAAAGAGATAAAATATGACTTGCCAAAGATCATAAAGTCAGTATTTGACAAATCTAAAATTAAAGAATGTATTTCAGGATTGTACACTCATAATTAAACTTCTATTCTGCTTACTGAGTTCATTTATTCACTCATTAAGTACACTGATCTCTCCAGAGTGTTACTCAGTGGTGAGAAATTTGTGCCTGAATTTTTTTCATGTACTTTGTACATTCTGATTGTGTGAGTAACTTGGTTCAAAACCTTTGTTCTTTTATCCTAAGCTTTTAAACATCTGATTACCAGAGTAAGTCCACTGCTCAAAGGTTTTGTTTTTAAAATAACACAGGAAAGAAGTGCAAAAGTTTCCTTGTTTAGGAGAGATAGTATGAGAGACTATTAGCAAAATGAATTAAATAACTCAGTTTATGTGTTGCCTGGAAATTCATAATCAATGGATGACAACTGCAGCTTCTCACAGTACCATTTATTTCCTCAAGCGTAACATTAATCAAACTTGTAATCTCTTGTTTAATATTTATATTCATGGTTAGACTCTCAACCCCGCAAGAGTGGGGATGTATTAATATCATTTGCCATTTGGTGCCCATGACCACACAAAAGTGTCTAACGCAGAATATTCAACCCAGTAAATATCAGTTAAATGGAACCAAACTAAACAGGTGGGGCAGTATGGAAGTCATTTCAATCATCTATTGGAAATAAGAGAAATTAATTCCTTCTGCAAAGGAAATTAAAACTACATCAAAGGAAATTAAGTAAAATCCTTAATATGCTTTTATGTGTTATGTATGTATACAGATATTGCTATCTAAGTATGTGTTCACTTATCCATTTTTATTCTATGTCTAGATTGCCATAGAGTTTGAATGGGTTGAGGATGTAATAATTATAAGATGAGTAATAATAAATAAGATATATGAACATTTGTTGAGTTCTTACTATGTGCCTGGAACTATATGCTTTACATGAATTAAATCATTCGATTCTCACAACTGCACTACTAGGTAATTATTTTCATCCCTCTTTTACAGAGAAAGAACAGCCTAATTCTGTAGGTACTATAAAATAAATGGAAAGCAATATCACCTTTACTGTCTGACAAGTTTTTGTGTGACCACAGGAAAAAAGAAAATGGAAGAAATGAGGGAGGGAGGATGGAAGGAAGGAAGGAAGGAAGGAAGGAAGGAAGGAAGGAAGGAAGCAAGGAAGGAAGGAAGGAAGGAAAGAGAGAAAGAGAAAGAAAGAAAGAGAAAGAGAGAGAGAGAAGGAGGAATTCCTAGCCAGAACTTGTGAAATACACATTGGTACAGACTATTAAGTTAGAAATTACTTTATAGCACCTGTTGCAGAAAGAGAGGAGAGTTTAATTGGGTGTGGCTCTATAGTATATGCACTGCAGTACATTTCATGGATCACTGATTTTTTTTTAACTTCAGCCTTGCTTTTTGGATTGTATAGAGTGGGCAGAAACGACTCAGTAAATTGCAGTAAGCTATTCCAAGATTTCAGATATGCTAAAGAAGTCCACAGAATCAAGCTAAGTTTATGAATAACAGGTGAAAACATATAATTTATTGATCTCTTCAATTAAGCCAGGCACCATGTAGAACACTTTTTATTGATTATTTCATATAAGGCTCCTCACTGCACTTTGACAGTTGGCATTATTTCCTCTGTGTAGATGAGGAAGTCGAAGTGAATAAATGATCCCAGGTCACGCATAATAAGTGGCCAACTCTAGCTCCCACACTGTTTTACTGCTCTATGTCCTCTTTGGAAGCCAAGTGGAATTTGATAAGAGCACACTGGCAGGGTCTCAAACACAATAACTGTAAAAGTTGAGGAGGAAGCGGAAACATAATGCATCAGGTTACTGACATTGGTCAGACTTGAGCTCATAGGAGACCTAGCAGCGGCTCTGTGGGACGGTGGGAGAAAAAGCAGGAGGCAGACAGAAGAGAGACTTTGGAGGCCGAATGGCCAGAACTCAGCACCCATGAGATGCACAGTGGAGGTAAAGGGGGGAAACAAGGGAAGCGCTTCAAGTTCCTGGCCAAGTGATGATAAGAAGTTAGGGAAGTGGCTTGTTACGTATTTCCAGCAGGAAAAGGCTGAATTTGAGGTCATTGCCATTCAGTTGGAGATTCCCAGAAGGCAGATAAATATGTAGGCATGAAACTCAGGAGAGAGATTAGCCCTATAGAAAAAGATACTGGAAGTTGTTAGCTCGGTGGCAAGGCAGTTATTGAACCTGATTAAGGTGACTTGAAAGTGTACCAAGAGTGGATAAAAAGGTAAGGAACAAAGCACAGGAACCCTGGAACCAACCAATATTTAAAGAGCTCTGCCGTGCTTCCCAGGATCAAGGCCTGATTTCTTTAAGACATTATTTACTGTTTGGTTTTAATTTTTTAAACAGCATTTATACTGATAGATTATAGTTTGGCTTCCAATAAATATGATTTGGATAAAATAACACAATAAATAAAATAAAAATAATACATAAATATAATATAAAATATACACAAGTATAAGCAATATATGTTATAAATGTATAAATATAAAATAAAATAGTGTAAGTAAATAAATTTAATATATTAAATGCTATTAATAAATAATATAAGTTAAATAAACAAATATAAAACAAGATATGAAAAATTGCAAATACTTTTGTCATAGGCCAGACAAGTGTATGACAGTGGCATTTGTAAATGATTTTATTATAAACTATGAATTGCAGAAAATATTAAAAGGGTAAAGAAACAAAAATACTAATTTTTTTAAAGCAGATTCCCCTATGAGCAGGGAGCCAGTCACCTGGCTTGATCACAGGATTCTGAGATCATGATCTGAGTTGAAGTCAGACGCTTAACTGACTGAGCCACCCAGGCGTCCCAAAAGTACCAATGATTTTACCACTTGAAGATAACCCATATTCCTAAATCAATTTATTTAATTCTAGTAATTTGTGGGAAACATCAAATACACTTTCACTAAAATAAAGTCAAAATAATGTTCTGTGTTTAGTTTGTTATTATTTTTATTTGCTTATTAAGGTAAAATTAGTAGACACTAAAATTAACACATTTTATTTATTTATTTATTTATTTTTAAGAGATTTTATTTATTTATTTGACAGAGAGAGACACAGCAAGAGAGGGAACACAAGCAGGGGGAGTGGGAGAGGGAGAAGCAGGCTTCCCACTGAGCAGGGAGCCCAAAGCTGGGCAGGATTACAGGACCCGGGGATCACGGCCCGAGCCGAAGGCAGACACCCAATGACTGAGTCACCCAGGTGCCCCAAATTCACACATTTTAAAAATGAAATGCAGTTCAATGAGTTTTGGCAAATGTGTATACCCATTACCCAACACCCTCAACAAGGTATGGAATAGTTCCATTACCCCAGAAACTTGCCTACTGTTCCTTTACAATCAATACCTCTAACTGTGGAAAACCCTGTTCTCGTTCTAGGGCCATGGATTAGTTTTGCCTCTTCTACAGAACTTCCTATAAATGGAAGCAGGAAGGACATACTCTTCTCCGTCTTGCTTCTTTCCATCAGCATGATGTTTTGGAAATGCACTATGTGGTTTCGTGTATCAGGAGTGTGCATTGCTACATAGTATCGCAATTTGTTTATACATTCACCTACTCATAGATGCCTTGGGTGTTTTTAGTTTAGGGCTCTTATAGAAAATCCTCAGATCATGTACTTACAGATTTCATGCATGTATGTTTTCACTAATTCTGGCTTCCAGAACTGTCAGATAATATATTTAAGTTTATTCCATGCCACTGAATTTGTCACAGTGGCAATAGGAAACTCATACATTTTCTTTTATTCTTTTCAGAATTGGCTTGATCTAATAGCTTGTGGGTAGACACAACACATCAAAATCTCTCCAAATTCATTCCAAATTGCTACAGCAATTCATAGGAATATAACTATAATCTCCAAATACAAGATACCTATGTCAGACATCTCTTTAAAAGCAGAGTTCTTAAATAAAGGGGGCAAAAAGATGTGTATTTGCATGTATATTGGCAGGCAGTCACTAAAACTACTACTGAGTATATTTTTTCTTTAAAAGGAACACCTATTATTGATAGGAATATTCCCGATAATCCAAGAGTATCTGCCATTGGGAAGCTTGTTCAGTTTGCAGAAACCAGGATGTACTTTGACATGGTGAGAAGATTGCTCTGTCCTTTCCCTGCTCTTGAGACAAGTCCAGGCAGGGCCAGCAGCCTCCCCTGTCAGGGGCACCACCCACCCACCTACTCCCTTGGCATCCACTCCCAGCTTTCTTGTGCAATAACTTTAATCGGTTCCCATTTGTAAATGACATGAAGTGAAACCTACTAATGTTTCTGCATTGCTCCTTTTCCCATTTACACTAAAACTTCACCTGCGTTCATAGGTGCAGTTAGCATCTCCATTGACTCAATTTCATGGCTGGGAAAGAATATGTAGGATGAAAGATTTCTGATCTTGGCTCTCAAGTGACAACATAAGCAGCAGGGTACATGGCCTCTATCCAACAAGCCTTTATATATATTTTATGTATTTTTACTTCCTTGTATTAAGAAACAGGTAATGCTTTACCAAGAATGGAGACTAACTGGTTTGATGAGTTTTATTTATATTTTAACAATTAAATAAAAGGAACAGAAAGAGAATGTTTTCTTTAATTTTAGTTTCCTTAAAAACTGCAAATCAAATGCTTCAGCTAAAAGTTGGAAAACACACAGCTATTTCATTAAAGAGCAAAAAAAGGGGCGCCTGGGTGGCTCAGCGGGTTAAAGCCTCTGCTTTCGGCTCAGGTCATGATCTCAGCATCCTGGGATCGAGGCCCACATCGGGCTCTCTGCTCAGCAGGGAGCCTGCTTCCTCCTCTCCCTGTCTCTCTGCCTGCCTCTCTGCCTACTTGTGATCTCTCTCTATATATATCAAATAAATAAATAAATCTTTAAAAAAATAAAAAAATAATATTTAAAGAGCAAAAAAAGGACAAGGGTGAGCTTAAAATTTGGCTTTTTGCAGCAGCCTAACAAACTCCAGTTCTGATGAGGAAAATACTGGGGCACCCGGGGGGGTGCAGTCAGTTAAGTGTCCAACTCTTGATTTCATCTTGGGGCCGTGGCCTCAGGGTCTTGAGATGGAGTCCCCAAGCTCAGCGTGGAGTCTGTTTGAGATCCTCTCTCTCCTTCTCCTTTGGCCCTCCCCTTCTCTAAAATAAATAAATAAGTGAAATCTTAAAAAACACAAAAAACAACAAAAAAAAAAGAAACTACTTTTACTACCCATCTGCATTCTGGTTCATAAACCTTTTGTGTCAGTCTTGGAACTGAAAGTTTCTCACACTTCCCTCTCCCCAGGATCAATTCTGTAAAGCATAGATTATAGTAATTTTCCATTTTCATGGAATCTAAGAGTAAGGGGCCTGGGGGAAGGGAAGGAAGCAACTGCTTTGTGTTATCACTCTACCTTTTAATTTTCTTGACCAGTCACCATCCTATTACATCCATACCTACAAAGTGCCTCTGGTGGGCATTATTGAGATGCCAAGCATAGCAATGAAGGTAAGACCCAGTCCCAGCTTGAAACATGCCTTCCAAAGGACGAATAAGATCTGTTAGCTATCTCAAAATCAACAGATTCAATTTTTAGCGATTTTGGGGCTGGCACAAATTTTAAAAATGCACATATGTAAAAATAACACTGCTGTTTCCCCTACTCAAGGTCCATAATCCAGGTTTACCCAAAAAAAACCCTAATTTTAAAACTGAAATCCCTATGCTTAAAACCCCCGCAGTCCTGAGCCACCTAGGACAGCTGGTCACCCTCTCCTACATGATCAGATTCAAGTTAGTTTAATTTAAAAAGTACTCCTTGGGTTTTCTCAGGGGGGCCTAGTACTCTGCTAGGAATAGTATATGAAGTAACTATTGCACAAACCAAACATTTGATCATTTGACCACATAACATATAATAAACAGTATGCTTTAGGGTTTTTAAAATCTCTTTATTTGAAAAAGCAGTAAGAAAATTCAATGCCTTATACTTTTTCAAATGATACAGAGAGGCAAGCCTTCAAATCATGTGGTTTTCAGTTACACAAGAAGTGTCAGCTGAACACAAGCAATTTATAATTACTAAGGGAACAGTAACTTCTAATTGTCTCACTCTGGGGCCTTGTATCTATATTTTTAAGTGACAGTGTGAATGAATATCTGTTTTTACAGTGATTTAGATGAAATGTTTCAGGATTTGAGGGAAAGGTATTGTGCCATTTGCTTTTTCAAGAATGCTGCTGTTAAATTAATTTGTAGCATAAAACAAACAAACTAACTCAATCTAAGAATGGTATACTGCCTTTTCATGTAACTATGATAAAAACTGGCAAGTTATCATTTGGCTTTCAAAATTGCACGATTCTATTGACTGATTTTATGGACTGAATGAAGTGAGGTCTCCATTTCAATTTGGCCCTCAGGATTTTATGTTTGTATTTTTTCTATTTGTATGCTTTTTGAATCATGACTTTCAAAAGTCGAAAAATTCCGACATAATTTAGTACACTGAATTTAATCGTGATAAAATTACGTCTTGCCAAAATAGTATCCCCAAATCTTTGAAGAGTTATTTGTGACTATTTTAGGTTCTCAGTGAAGAATTGCTAAGAAAACACTCCAAGCAACAGCTTCATTCAGTAAGGATATTAAGGTTATTAGTAATAATAATGAACGGCACTTACTTGTTCTCCTGCTGGGAGAAAATGTCTAGACTGAATGAGAAATCACAAATGTCTTGGAAAGAGCTGCTGATTCGATTTGGCCATTTCCTCCCTCCTCTGCCCTCTCCTCAGCCCCGTAAATGGCATGGCCACCCCACCCAGTGAATTAGCCAGAGACCCAAGTCCCAGTCCTGATTCCCACTTTTGCCCCTCCATCTCCTTATCCCGATTGCCATCAAGCCTTCTTTATTCTGTCACAAGTACATCTGGAATCCTTGTCCTTCTCTCCCTCTCAGCTCCTGCCCCCTTAGACCAGACCACCATTGTTTCTTTCGTGGACTAGCGCAACCGCCTCCTGACCGTGCACTCTCCTCTCTTAGCCTGCTCTAAATCCATGCGGCATTAAAAATATGCTTAAAACATACACCAGAGGAGCACTGGGTGGCTCAGTCAGCTAAGTATCTGACTCTTGATTTCTGCTCAGGTCATCATCTCAGGGTCATGAAATCAAGCCCAGTGTTGGGCTCCACACTCAGGAGGGAGCCTGCTTAAGATTCTCCCTCTCTCTCTCTGCCTCTGCCCCACCTCACCAAATTTGCTCTCTTTCTCTCAAATAAATACATCTTAAAAACAAAAACAAACAAACAAACAAAAAAACAAACAAAAATAGGGCACCTGGGTGGCTCAGTCACTTAAGCATCTGACTTAGACTCAGGTCAGGATCCAAGCATCCTGGGATGGAGTTCTGTGTCAGGCTCCCTGCTCAGCGGGGAGTCTTTTTCTCCCTCTCCTTCTGCCCCTATCCCTGCTCACGCTCCCTCTCTCAAATACATAAATTTTAAATAAATAATAAAAATAAAAATAAAACAAACCATACACTAGATCGCTTAACTTACCTGTTTCAAAGCTCTGTTCCGACTTCCTGTTGCTTTTGGAAAAGAAATCCTAATTTCCGGCTCTATCTATAACACCTGGAATGATGAGACTCCAGGCTCATTTTCTGCAGCTCCTTGACACTCTGCTGGTTTTATCATCATGGATTGTCTTAGTCCATTAGTGCTGTTATAACAAAAACACCACGAGCTGGGTAGCATATAAACAACAGAAATTTATTTCTCACTGTTCTGGCAGCTGAGAAGTCCAAAATCAAAGTGTTAGCAGATTTCGTGTCTGGTGAGGGTGCATATCCTGCTTCATAGACAGCTTTTTCCCGTGTCCTCTTGTGACAGAAGGGTCAAGTGTCTTTCTTATAAGGGCATCTTATTCATGATGTTTCCATCCTCATATACCTATTCATTTCCCGAAGACCCCACTTCATAAGACTACATCACCTTGGGAGTTAGTTTTTAACAAATGAATTGGGGCTGGTGGGGAAGGCACAAACATTCAATCTACAGCAGATTTCACAAAGCAAACAAAGGTTTTTAGAGTTTTCATACAAATATTCCTTCTCCCATCAATATTTCTCCCTCTTTTTGCATTGTTTAAATGTCACCTCCTCAGAGATGCCTTCCCTGACTACCCAGAATGGAAGAGTTAGTTTCCTTCCAGCACTTATGACTTATAATCTTTTCCTTATTCTCCTCTACACCTTGTTTGGGGCCTTCCCACGACAAACATGTAAGTTCTATGAAGCTGGAGGCTGGGGTGTCTTGTCCACTTTCTATTTTTTAGTGCCTAGAGTAATGTCTACAACAAATGAGTGTTAAATTAGTGCCTGTTGCCAAGTTGGTACTTAGAGACTTTTTGTTAATGGAGGTTAAACACTTCATGCCTTACATCATTTCATCTTTGGTGAGAGAGAGATACCCTCCCATGGTACCATTTTACCATGGGATGAGAAAATTGAGAAATTTTCAAATTTACAAATTAGAATATTGAACTTGAACTTTCTGGCTGTGTAAAGTTCCCATGTAGTCCTACAGGGAGAAAGTGGTGAAATCAGAAACATATCGCTCTGCTTGATGGCCCATGTCATTGCTGGACCTGGGATCTTGCAGGGTCTCAGGAGCTGGGGAAAATCATAAACATGATTTTCTTCTCCAGGCCCTTCTTCTGCCTGATTAGGAATTATGAAATTGTGATTTCTCTAATATTACCATTCTTTCTACATTTCTTGGCTGGAATTCATCTATTACAAAGGATATGCTGTATGTGTTTCACATATGTCTTATTGTGAGTAACTGAAATTACTAAATCATGCGGATTCCAAAACTCAGGAAGGAATTTTGAATAGACTTACCAAAACTATTCTGAGAGTACCAGGTGGGGGAGATGGGTGGTCTCTCCTGTTTTCCGTCTCTGCCATGATGGTTAGACTCTTCACTCGTCGAGGCCATAGCACGCTTATTATCTTCCCACAGTCGGTAATAAGAGATCATGCCTTTTCTAGTAGCACAAATTATAGTTATTAGAAATCTCCCTGCAGATATATTATACTGAAATATCACAGATTTTCTCATTTAAGTCCTGGGAGTGGTGGGTTTAAGGTGATTTAAGCAATCATTGGTAAACTCATCATACACTAAACAACAAGCCACATGCTCACCCACACAAACTCTTCCTTCTACATCATAGGTTTTCTGGATGGCCTCAAAAGAGAAATTGGACTGGGGAGAAGTATAGAGGAAGAGAAAAGATCTCTTTTCCCCTTAAATTCTATTATTATACCCATAAGTTAACCAGAAAAAGAAACATATAAACAATGAACATAAATTCAGCTGCATGGGAGATTCAGGTGAGCCGATAGTCTTCAAATCCATGAGTTAGGGAGAGCCAGTGTGTACGAGAGGTCACTCGGGATGTGCCTTTCTCACAATCCTCTAGAACTCTACCATCCCAAAGGATTCCTGCTCCTCCTGTGTGTCTCATAGGTATTCATGAAAATATGTCTGTCCTAGATCCCTACCTTCCCTTTATCACTTGCCAAACCAGCCATCCAGTCCTGTAAATTGTACCTCTAAAATGCCCCTTGGGTCCCTCTCCTCCCTTCCATCTCTGGTGGCATTACCCTAGTACATACTTCCACCATGCTGTGTCTGGAATAATAAAAACATAACAGCTTCTTAACTTCTTAACTGGTCTCCTGCATCTCATACTGTCTCGCTCATGCCACCACTGACCCATTTTCCTTGTAGTAGCTAGTAGGATCTTTTTAAAACCATAATTGTGACTCATAAAGCTCCTCAGCAAATGCCCAGTAATAATTCCCTATTGTGTTTAGGATAAAGTCTAATATTCTTCCTAACTCTTTAAAGATCCTGCAAGAATTGACCCAGACTGACTTCTTGCTCCTCTGTCATGACTGTCTTTTCCGCTGTGGTAAGCTTTCCTGAGATCCTTGAACACATGATGCTCTTCTCTTTGAGTCACCACATGGGCAAGTTGCTTCTGTCTACAGTGCTCTTGCCACCACACTCTTCCTGCTCCAGATGAATGATCTCCTCAGGGGAGTTTCCCTCACCATCACAACTCCCTCAGATCACAGACCTTATGGACCCCTGTCTCATATCCTGGCACACCATGAGGGCTCCACAAGATCTGCTCACTGACTTTTAAATTCTCTCCCAGTTCACAAGGCCCAAAGGCTACTTCAACTAGATGTGAATCAGGAGTAATGGAGGATTACTCAGCCTAGCATTTGCCCACAGTCAGCCTTACTCGGAGAGGATATGGTAGGTACAAATGGAAAACTCTCTACCACCCAGGTGTCAAGATAAGCCCTGGGAATTGGCTACATGGACAACTGCTGTCAAATTCTGTTTCTCCTTCTATTGAGATGTGGTATCTAGGCAACTTCAATAACATTTGAAATCCAACCCACAAAAATCTCACTCCAAGATGGGATGAAGTGCCAAAACTGGTCGGTTTCCCTTGAGAGCACTCTCCCTAAGGCCATGAACATGGGCCAACTGTCTGGGAAGAAATTTTTATAAATACCTATGCTGCAAGCGTGCATAGGTATAATGTTTTATTGACTTAATTATGTGACGTGGTCAGAGTGTCTAATACAGTATGTGGAAGGCCTGGATTTTCCTACTATAAGATGAAGTCCATATGTAAATAATTATCCTACGAATGTGGCACTGACTGCATATTGCAACATAAATTAAGCAAAATGAGCAGTTATTTCAAGACGGCTTTTCCAAGCATGAAATCCTTGCCATAAGTTTTGTGCTGTAAATAACACATTCAAATGAAGTAATAAATCAAATGTCTTTAGCATACATCTTCGAAGAAAAGGGGCTCAGCAGATAACATTACCAGATAATGATTTTAAGATGGAAGCAGCTAAGGAAACAATAGTATTCTTCAGACAAACTTTTATCTTTTCACAGATTCGAATTAGCTGGAGACTGAACATATCCACGAAGGGGCCCTCTGAATGTCACCAACGTTATGATAGAGTTATCATAGATTTTAAAGTTGAATAATGGCTCTGTTCCCTCAAAATTCTCTACTGCGAAGTAAGTGCTTCCTTTCATTTTTTCAACTTGTAAATGTGTAGATAAAACCATAATGAGAAAGTGTTAAGCCTAATGATATTTATTCCTTGATACAAACAGTATTTTAATACATAATTAAAACTTCCCATTTGAGGAAGATAAGTGGCATGGTGGAATTGGTTGACTAGAGGAGGTTAATTTTTTTCTAATTATTTATTAAACAACCTCTCTAATCACTGTTTTCTTATTTCCCAGTTTTTTGCTTGACTGAAATTATAAGCACATTCTAACTTTCCCTAATACTTTGATTAGTCCCAAGAGGTGTCTTATTTCGAATACAGTTGTAATATTTTGTCCTTTTACAAACCTATCCATCAATTAAAACAAAGCAGTATCATTATCCTATGTTATTATCCCTAAGCTCTAATGAGTATTTAGCTTGGGATTTGCTCAGTAAAGCAAACCCATTGCCATACAAATAATGACTATCTATTTCTTGGACCCACAAAAATATATGTTCATGGTGAATATGTAAACCTCTAAAATGTAATAAAGCCTCTAAACATGCAATAAAATTCAAATATTTAAATATAGATTCAATTTTAAAAAATTATTCTCCAACTTATTCATGCAAAATTAACAAACAAAGTTTTACTCCACTTTAGTATACACTTCAGCTGGCTGTAGAATAAACATATTTTGCTAAATCAGTTTAACACAGACAAATAGCAGTAGTTAATTTACCAGATAGAAATTGGGGCTTATCAGTTAAATGACAGCAGGATCATCTCCAAGAAAAGTTTGGTGCCAAGTAATTGAGAAACTGCTTGAATGCATTTCACACTTTGGTTTCTGAACGACTATCAAGAAGTTCAGTCCAGGGCCTCTTATGCAGTATCATTCTTGACAAACAGGAAACTGCCTTAGGAGGAAGTTTGTTACTGTCATATTTGTAAGATATCTCAGACAGCTCATTCAAGGACAGATAAGGTATTTTGCTGTGAAGCAGCTGTATTGTACTGGAAAGCAAAACAGTCATGAGAAATGGATATGAATCCTGGCTCTCCTATGTACAACTCTTATGCATAATCTTGGACAAGCCATTTAATGTTCCAGTATCACTTTTATCATCCTTAAAGAGCCTATAATACCTGCTTCAAAGGACTACGATAAGGCTCATATAAGATCATAAAAGGGAAAGTGCTTTCTGTTCTAAAAGACTACTTATCTAAAAGATGATGGTTCTTACTTTCCATTCAATTGTCCTTGCCATGGTATTAGTGAATTTATGACCTTGGATGTTGAGTTCTAAAGACCCTGCAACTTCTTCTTCTTGATTGTAGCCTGAATGAATCAACATAGAGAGAATGTCTGAGAACCATTAAAATAGTAAAGGAAATAGGACTTATCTGGAATCAGGTGCATTTATGTCCAACCACGGAACTGATACATATCATCAACAGCAGGCCAAAACCTTACAAATTTAAATACATTGGACAATTTGTTTGTGCTTAGAGTTTTATTTTTCTTCATGTAAGAGATGTATCTTAATATGTTACATACAAAGTGACTCATGCTGGAGATAGGTTTTATTTGAAGAAATGTTGAGATGATTTTTTTTCTGTGGAATAAAGAATCCTTCAGTTTAGAAAAATAATGGTCTTATAAATTTGTATTTTTATAGGCTAGGATTGTAAAAGTGGGAATATAGTCCACTAGGATTTTTTCTTAAGTTGGGTGTCTCGTTCATGAACTGGGGAAAAGTATCTATGTGGAACCAAGAGACAATACAAATGAAGAATTAAAACACTGTCACTTGAATGGTCTCCTATTAAAATCGTTGTCTTGGTGTCAGAACCAGAGTTCAGAATAAAATCATTGTCTTGAATGGGATATCCACATCCACACCAGCCATTTAATAATGGGTTTTCTTTGCAAGTGGAGTCACAGTCACCCTTTAACTGAAGGATTGGCCTCTTTCTATCCATACCTGAATATTAGCATCTGTATGATAGACTGACTCTTACCTGTGCATTCTAGCCTGTTTGCTCCATTTGATTAAGACCAGATTGATTATCACAGACTCTGACTTTTGACCCCCTTTGATTGTATGTTTGTTATTTTTGTTGTTTACTCTGTGACTGAGCTTATACGGGTTAGATTAATAGGTTTGCACCCTTAGTACCCAGCTTCTCCTTTGCCCCTATCTTGAATCCCTTACAAGCTTAGTTCCCTTAGAGCCAGGCAAGGGCAACATCCACTCCTCAGTCAGCTCCAGCTTCAAGTTCTCCTATCTGGGCAGATCTGAGAATCTCTTGTTGCCCTGGAGTGAGAGTTTAGGGAGTCTTGATTTTTTTTTTTAAGAATTTCCTAAGTCATGTTTATTTCCAGTTGAAAGTGACAGCAAGCCAACAAAAAACTAGTTGAGCCAAAAAAATGGAAATTTATTGGAAGACTTATAACCGCAAAAAAGAGCAAATATGGCCTAGAGACCAACTGGGAATAGAAACTCCAATGTCTCCAGAATGTGCTACATGTCTTGTATCCACATGTTGGCTTCATTTTCTTAGGAAAGGTTTTCCCACCAGCAGGAAACATAGAATCTGGCAGCAGCTACGTCTTCAGTCTTCCAGAGTCATCACCAGAAAATGACTGGCTTCTGCTCTCTCTCTCTTTCTTTTTCAAGTTAAAAAACCAGGGAGAAGGTGTATACTTTGTCCAGTGTGAGTGAAGGGTTCATTCCCATCAGCTAAGGTCAGGCAGTGGGTGGTGTTACTCTGGATTTATTTACTCACCTCAGATCATTAAGTGTTGCTGGGACTTAGAACAAGTGACAGCTCCCATTCAGAATAGATGCCTTCAATGGGAGAAAACCATTTCCCAGAAGGAGGGAGTGAGTGCAGAGAAACAATTTCCAGAAGGGGGAGGGGTAAATGACTGGACAGATGTGGCAATGACTGTTTACTGGGACAGATAACCAGTTGACAAATTGTCTCTTGAAATTTTGGTTTTCTTATTTTCCCTATTAATCCCTGCATTTTGTTTATATCATTTTTTTCTTAAAGTCAAGGTGACTAGTGAATAGGAAAGACAAATGAATCTGAATAAAGCTTACTGGAGAATTAATACTTCTTGAGAACAAGCCAATTTCCAGAAATTTCTTCTATAATCTTTCATTTTCTCCCTCAAACAACTCTGAAGTGAGATAACTCCATTCCCATATAAATAAATTAGTACTCAGGGATAATAACCAGGTGCTTCAAGATGATGAAATTAGCAAAGGCTAAGCTGCAACTAGAAACCTGTGTTTATACAATTGGAAAAGAAAGATGCAGTGGGCCTGGTGCATATTCAATTCATGGTGTAAATTGTGAGAAAGCAGTGATTGGCATTCAGGGCTCATCTTTACACGTCAACCCCATGAGAGATTTGTTGCTTTGCAGGGATCGAGTCCAAGGACAACTCAGGACATATTACCAGATTATTAGTACAAGAAATATAAATAAATAATTGCTCTATTTTCTTTTCTTTGGGATCTATTTTATTCACCATCCCAGGATTAAGATGGAAAGTTGAGATTAGGGTGTAGACCTCGAGAAATGAGGCCAAGGAGACCAGCTGTCCCGCTGACTATAGCCCGTGCTAAAGGTTTTCTCACGGCATTGTACGATAAGAAGACTCTATTGGGATTTGGTGGAAAGTCTTTAAAAAATAAACAGAATGGCTTTTCCTAGAATATGCCTTTGGTAGCATGAATTCTTGAATCAATTGAGGTGTTACCAGCTATTGGAGAATTCCTAGATCTTGAACTTCTGCCAAATGCCATTGCATCCCAAATAAGAAGTAACAAGAGATGTCTATACAAATAGGGCATGAAAGATGATAGGATATTTACTCTGTATCCACAGAATTAAGTTGAAGTCCTTCTTTTCATCTGATTATATTTAACACTCTCCCACTACGTACAGGCCTTGTGCTTGACATCAGGCAAGCAAAGATGTATCCCTCCTCTCAAACTCAACAGTATCATGAATATACTTTGGTGCATTTCTGACCTCAAAACTTTAATTATTGGGCGCCTGGGTGGCTCAGTGGGTTAAAGCCTCTGCCTTCGGCTCAGGTCATGATCTCAGCGTCCTGGGATCGAGGCCCACATCGGGCTCCTTGCTCAGCGGGGAGCCTGCTTCCTCCTCTCTCTCTGCCTGCCTCTCTGCCTACTTGTGATCTCTCTCTCGCTGTGTGTCAAAACAAAACAAAACAAAACAAAACAAAACAAAACCTTTAATTATTAAGATACTCTTATGATGTAAGTACTTGGTGAGTACTTCGCATAAATCCCAGGCTACTTAGATGACAGATTCATAATGTAGCTAACATCTCTCCCATGTTGTAAATGAAGGAACTGTCTGAAAGCCTGGAAGAGGCATGCAGTGAATGACTGAGCAAGGCAGGATTTGAGTCCATCTGCCTGGTTCTGGGGCTCAAATACCTATCTTGCTCCTTGATGCTCCTATGATAAAACTGCAAGTTGGAGGTGAATCTTGTTTACCTCTTTCCTCTCTCCTCCCCTTACACATTTAGCAGACAACTGGGAAATGAATCTGGGAATGTGCTCACTAATCTGAGCACTGGCACCCAGTAGTATTAATTTGCTTTTGAACTACACTTCATGTTTGTTCCAGCTTATATTTAATTTATGATAAAATTGTGGAAGAGCATGGCCTGGAAAATTGAGATGAAATTAGAGGTTTTTCTACCTAATTTTAAAGCCTAGAATTCCAACCAAATCTAAAAAGTCAATTTGGTTATTAATTTCATCCAAGGAGCTCTTGGATGAAAAAATATTGCTCAATTGAATAGTAATATGCAAAGAAATGGCTCTGATTTAAGAAGAATTTCTTAATTTTATTCCTGAGCTTGGGTATATCCTGTTTTAACAAAAACTTTGCCAATTACATTGATCCAGTTTTCATTTTGCCTTCTAATATTTTTGTTACATATTTCTTATCACTGACTATCATTTAGGCAGATAAAATGCCACCTACCACCAATATCATTTTAAATAGAGTCTATACCCACATGAAGATTCTAATAAAAATAATACTTACCCTAAAACCCACAGATAATGAGTATATGGACATTCAGCAAAGCTTTTTCATATAAATTATCTTATTGAATCCTAAATGAAACTCTTTTGGGTGGTGATATTATTATCATCATTACACAAATGAGGAAATGAGGATTAAAGTTGTTGAGCCAATGGTTAAGAGCAACAGCCTTCCAAATGGTGGAGCAGAGCTGTGAATTAAGAAAGACTGTCTTTGCTTTTCTAGGACTTATTTGTCTTGGCTTGCGAATATGAGACAATTTCTTCTTCATCCTCTGTGCAATATCTTTATCTCCTGGACATTCATTTAATATTCAGTAATCATTACTTGAACACCTGTTTTATGAAAGGCACCATGCCAAGCACCATTGGGGATAGACATCAACAAGACCCAAGCTATGCCCTGCAGTCTGTGAACAAATGCAAATATCCAAGTATGCAGAATTCCAGGATATAGGTCATTTTAAAAGTGCCATATGAGAGCCATGATTTTTTAATTAATTAATTAATTAATTTAGAGGGGGAGAGAGTATGCGCACCTGAGTTGGGGGTGGGAGAGTTTGTGGATGGGGCAGAGGGAGAGGAGAGAGCTAATCTTAAGCAGACTCCATGCCCAGCACGGAGCCCTACCTACGCAGGCCCCATCTTACCACCCTGAGATCATGACCTGAGCCAAAATTAAGACTTGGACCTTTAACTGACAGAACCACCCAAGCACCTGGAGAGGCATATTTTAAATGCTATGGGACTTAACAGAAAAAGGAGGTCACATCTAGTGACAGATGTGTGATGACATCATGGAGGTGTGGCCTCTCTTTGAGCCCTCAAGAATGGGGAGGATTTCAGCAAGAGGGAGTAGGAATTCCAGAAGAGGAACAAGAGCATAAAAGTGAGAATGTGTTGTAGAGTTCAGGGAAATGTGAGGTGTCCAGGTCAACTTGGAATGTATAAGAAGGTTGTGGAAGATAAGTCCCAAAGGCTGAATTAGAAACCAGATGATGAGGGGCTAGAATTTTAGTCTAAGAAATGCACTATTGGATCCACATATGTTCTATGTTTACTAAATTGTTAAGTCAGTTCTTCATGAGCATTATTGTATGTAGGCAAAGGTTACTGAATTTAGAACAATCTGTTGGTTGCTTAAAAAACACAAAAAGCAAGCATAAGGAATTACTGCTATACTGGTGCTTACTTATTGAAGTATTCTCCTAATTACTTGTCTAAAGATGATCTAAGTACATTGCTACAAATCAGGTTAATCTTTAATTCTCAGTCTACCCAGTAGATAAGGACAAAGTATTTTGGAAGAAATTTCTTTTTGTATTACCAGTCTCCTCAGGTGTAATCTTATTTTGAAAAAAAAATGCAGTTCTTAATATACAGTACTAAGAAAAAAAATGCATGTCAACAGAATAATCTAAACTGAAAGATTGCTGTGATCATTTGCTTTAGATATATGGTTTATTTATGTTTTAACCCTCAGTCTTTATGACTGAAGGATTCTCCTGCTAGCCAGTCCAAGTGTGTTAGCTTCGATGAGATCTTTAATCAGAAAACAGAAGTCAGTGAGAGCTAGATCAGACAGACATTTGTGTCAGTGGCAGAAGTTCCCAACAGAATAGCCTTATTGGGAACAAATATGAAGAAGGTTGAGTACTTGGCCTTGAGTCATTAAAATTCTTCTAATGTATTGTTAATTAGCCCCATTTATCTCAAATAAGCTAAATAGTCTAGAAAATGACAAGAGGTCACAGGATATGAATCACTTAGGCAAAAGTAAATATAGATTCAGATTATTAGGAACAAAAATTAGAATGTATAAGGAACTCCAGCAAATCAACAAGGCATGGATTCAAGTAGGATAAAAAGAGGCAAAAATAAAATTAGGCAGTTTCAGAGGGAGACTTCCAAATGGACCACGAGCATATGATGAGTCCCTCTAGCCCACCGGTAGTATGAGTAATAGAACTTAAATAATAATGGGAACCTCTTTGTATCCACTAGGTTGGTAAAAATGAGAAAGTTGGAAAATACTCAATGACACTATGGACCTGGGGAAAAGAAACACTGACTCTTACATACTATTTGATGGGTACCTTCTAATGTAGCTTTTTTGAAGAGAAGTCTGATACTGCAGTGGGATTAAATTTGTAATCTCACTTGCCAGTACGCTCCCCAGAGATAAAAAATCACCCACAGTTCCATAAGGGAACATGCCAAGGATATCAACTGTAGCAGGAGTTGAGTACAATCTGGGTCTGTGTCACTGGACGCAAGGGTATGCCATGCAAGTCAAAAGCAGTGTGCTGGAGGCAGATCCAGCAACATGAAAATATGTTAAAAACATAATACTGAGGGAAAAATGGGGAAAAATCTATCTCAGCAAACAACACTATTTATTATTATAGACACACGTATAACCAAAACATAATACTGAGTGAAAAATGGGCAAAATATATCTCACACCAAGCACTATACATTATTATAGATGCATGTATATCCAAGAACATATGAAGACAGGTTAGCGGTGGGAAACAGTAGTGGAGATCAGAAATAATAGGAAAATGTTAAAATAATATTTTTTAAAAGTAATATTTTTCGTAGATCAATAGTGAGAGTGTGCCATGAATTGTGGAAGAGACCTAGAGTGAGGGGAGGAAGGAAGGAGGGAGGGAGGGAAGGAAGGAAGGAAGGAAGGAAGGAAGGAAGGAAGGAAGGAAGGAAGAAAGGAAGGAAGGAAAGGAGGGAGAAAAAACTGAAGTGTAATTATAAGGAAATGATACTTTCATTTCATACAACTAATTTGTATTGAATATTTACTGAGTACCAGACAATGTAAGGTACCATTTATTCAAGGAACAGTAACTAAACATTCAAAAAGCTGTTACCCTTCAAACTAATCACCTTCATAAATTATCTCCTCACTTTTCCAGCCTGGAATTGCTCAGAATATTTGTGGAATTGCTATATATTGAAATCCAATTATGACCAAGCACATTTGAGTGTCATTAGGAAAAATAAAAAGAGAGCTATTCATCACTTTGCAATCATGCCTTTTTAAAACTCTATGTGAGTGTATGTATATATTTATGTGCACATACAATATATAATATATACACACATGCAAAAGGTACATCTGTATAACTTTCAAAAAATTAATTTCTTTCCCAAAGGATTGAGACTGTCCACTGTCTGAAAGAATGTATGGCTGACTCTGAAGGAGTATATGAAGGACAGCAAAATTGTCAGAATGTCTTTGCCTACTGCCCATCCTAAGGTGATTACGTTAAGGGACAACACTCATTTACCTGGACTAGTCCTTGTACATTTACTTAAAAATAAAAGTATGGGGGCACCTTGGTGCTCAGTCAGTTAAGCACCTGCCTTCAGCTCAGGTTGTGATCCAGGGGTCCTGGGATTGAGCCCCTCCTCTGGTTCCCTGCTCAGCAGTAAGTTGGCTTTCCTTTCTCCCTCTCCCTCTGCTCCTCCCCCTGCTCATGCTCTCTCTGTCACTCAAATGAATAAAAAAAAATCTTTAAAAAATAAAGAAAGAAAGAAAAAAAAAGTATGCAGTGATATGAAGAGAGGCTACTATCACTTACTTTTGTACTCTTCCTTTGGTCATTAATTTCTCCTTCATTAAATAAATGTCTTTAAATCTTTCCTTTATGTTAAGGTCTGAACTATGTGCTGAGGATGAAACAAAAAATAATAACTCATGCCTAAGCTTATTCAAAGCCTGATGATTTTACTTTAAGAGGTAGTGGATTTATGTAAATATCCGTGTGGACCAAAGTAACTAGAGCCAAATTTCCGGCGAAAATGTAGCTTCTCTGTTTGACTCTGCTTTATATTCTAATAAGCTTCAACTCTCCACTGGAGGTAAACGGTAGAAAGAGAAGATGGAAATGTTTCCCAGATATTAATCCATTTATACAGGGAAGAAGGTCAGGCCAGAGCCCCTCAGCAGATCTAGCAGAACCCTGCCCCCAGGAGGGATCAAGAGAAGGAACATCTAGTGTCTAATTGTGTCCAACTGCTTAACTCTTCAAAGGCTATCAGTGATCAGTGATGGACCTCTCTGGTGCAGATTCTTTGTTCAGCAACCAATTGTCCAGTAGTTCTTCAAGCATGCAACCTATTCACACATTTCATTCCCTTCCCAAGCTGATTCTTTCCACTTGGGATGCTTTCTGCCAACCCTGTAGATATGAATCGTGCTTCAGCTGTGTCCATGGCTGTGTTAAGCAAAGCTATGCTGCAAACTAACCTCCATGCTCCAGAGACTTAGCCCCACAGAGTTTATCATAGGTCAGCAGGAGGCTCAACTTCACGTGGTAATTTAGGGACTGTAGAGTTGGGTGTCTGCACCATACAGATAGCATACCTCACATACAGGAAGAAATTTAAGGACCAGTGAGTAAAGGGACCACTTAAAAGATGTGAGTAGGGTGAAAACTCCACAATGATACTGCAGTACCAGGTCTAGCAGCTGTAGGTCAAACGCTAAAGCCTAAATGGGCAAAAGGAGAGATCCGGGAAGATGCTGTGGATAAATAGCCAGACCTCACTGTGTTCACTTTCTCGCCTCCTATGGGTGATTCCGAGGCACAACATGGAGCCAGAAGGAAAGGGTGCCCCCTGACTGGTACTTACAGACCAGCCTCCTTGGCACAGAGCGGGGTGGAGAAAAGGGGAAACAGAGTCAGGAGAAGCAAATAAAAATTACCAGGGCTGGAATCTGAGTGGCCTGAGTCTCTGATGTAGCGGAGCTGCCCTCTGCCAACTTCATTTTGTTGTCATCCCTCTAGAATGTGCAATCTTGGAAGCAGGGACAGAGATTCTACTGCTCTGTTGTGAATCTCCTACACTCAACACTGGACCTGGTTCACGACAGGAGCTCTATAAATACCTATGAAGTGTCCACTGATTTAATCATTTGGGGCTTGTGTTGAGAGAAAGACACAGAATAACACAATAAGTATTCACCAAATTCACTAGTGTGAAGCACATCTGTGACTAAACTCCTCTCACCATCCCAGCCTCTAGGTGTACACGTCCTCAGGTGGTCCTTGCACCTGCTGGTGCACTCCAGAAAAAGAGGTTGAATGACAGACATCAATCAACTGCTGTAGGTATTTGCAGTGACTATCAAGGAGTAAGAGCTGGCTCTCAACAAATACTGCATTTGACACAATTGAGTCAAATGTTCCATTTAGCATGTACAGTACTATGGATGGTGTAAATGTGGGTCCCCAGTGACCCTCACCATCTGTCTCATTTCTGAAGTGACAAGGAAGGAAATTGCAAGTGGACATTGCAATGCGAGTCTCAACACCGGTGCTTCCCTCAATAATAAAAAGGACGTCACTCTGTGGGAAAGAACACTGTGTGAGATGAGATACAGAAGATTCCCCTTACCTTTGATATCTTTCACTTGCCATGTCAATGTGACCTCTTGATGTTTAGAAGCTCAGCCAAATACACAGAATAAAACAAGCCAGACATTTGTATCTTTATATGTTTACAATGAGAAACGTACCAGCATCAGGCTTTTAGTCTCAGAGGACTATGCCAACAGCCTCTATCATAACAAAAACCCTAAGTTCCCAATTAGGGCACTCAAGCTGCAGTCAAGGCAATGATGAATCTACCATCACTATTTTTCAAAACCCACTTTTGGCCTGGTTTGAGTTGGCAAAATGATAGATCTTAGGAAATTGCGATATAGAAAACGTAAGAACTTATCTGTGATAAATCAGGCAGAGATAGACAAATACTGTATGGTATCACTCACTTGCAGAATCTAAAGAGTCAGAAACAGAGAAACAGTGTAGAATGGTGGTTGTCAGGTGCTGAGAGGGGGAAGGAAATGGTGGGATGTCAGGCAAAGGGCACGAACTTCCAGTTATAAGATGAATCAGTTCTGGAGATTTAAGCAGAGCATGATAGCTATAGCTAATCATACCACATTGTACAGTTGACATTTGCTAAGGGAGTAGATCTTAAGTGTTCTTATCACACACACACGCACACACACACACACACACACACACAAAGGTAATGATGTGAGGTGATGGATGTGGTAATTAACTGGGTTGTGGTCATTTAAAATATATATATATATATATATATATATATGTCTCAAATCATCATGTTGTGCACTTTAAATTATATGATTTTATTTGTCAATTATACCTTAGTCAAGCTGGGAGAAAATAAGCCTATCAAACAAAAGTACCTTAAAAAAAAAAAGCAGCACATCTCTATGATACAATAATAACATACATTTGTTAGTTTTATCTTAATAATACAGTAGTACTCTAAGGGAGCTTTGGATACAGTTATTTTATTTTTAAACAGATCCATTCCCTTTATCTCTTGTTTCCCATGACCTTTCTGAACTGTTTAAACTTACAGGTCTTGTCAAATGTCAGTTTTCTGGCAAAAATATTAGCTCCCGTGCTGCAGAAAACATGACTTACTTTGCAGGAGGAAGAGTTATCAGCAGAAATGCATCCTTTTTACAAATAGTGGGGCTCACGGAGCTGGGGTACACGCTCGTGAATCCCTCCCTAGCACACCCTGTCCCAGCGACATCCCCCCTGCCCCGAGGGACACGCACAAATTTCTCATGTGCTTTTTGTGGTGCTAATGCCCCACTAGGAGTGGTGCTTCTCAAAGGCCATGGAGGATGGTGGGGCTCGGAGTCACAAATTCATGAATTTGAATCCCGGTGTCCCTCTAGCAAGAAACATGACCCTGGACACGCCACTTAAGCTGTCTGCGTCTCAGTTTCCTGGTCTGTAAACTGAGAATAAAATAGCATGTACTTGAGGGCTGTTGCCAGGGTTAATGAACTAATTCCTGCAAAACACTTTATATGATGAGATCCAGACTCCTATTCTTTGTCTTATGACTCTGGATTTGCTGACATTCAGTAATTGGGTGCAGCTATTGTATTTTTGGGCAGGATTTTCGGGAAAGGAGGCTTCCAGCAGTGGGACTCCCTCACTCATGTGATCTTCCCAGCTTCTCTGATTAGGAAACCTCCAGAGGTAGAGACGGTGCTCAGGACCAGCCCCTGACACTTAAAATGCCCTTCTCCTTCCATGTGCGTATTCCACACACCTTTATGGAAACACTAACCGGGTTGAATCATATGAAATTGCAAATGGTCTAACCTGGGTAATGTGAAAATTAATAGAAGGAAATCTTGTTTAGAATGAAGTCGGGAGGCTGGCAGTGGGAGCTTTCTCCCGTTATCACTCCTTGTCAGCAGCACACCCAGCAGAAAAAGAGGGACCTAGCGCATGGATACTACTTTACCATCCCAGCAGGGGGAAGAAACGCTTTTCTTCTGCCCTGGCAACAGCCCAGCCAATGAGAGACCGTCACAACTCACCCAATGAAAAGCCACGATATGTCAAGCTCCCAGTTTACTCCAGGACTTTTTGTTTGTAAGAGTCTTCCCAGAGCACGTGGGTGGCTCAGTCTGTTGAGTCTCTACCTTCAGCTTCGGTCATGATCTCAGGGTCCTGGGATGGAGCCCTAGTCGGGCACCCTGCTCATCGGGGAACCTGCTTCCCTCTTTCCCTCTCTCTCTCTCCCTCTGTGTGCGCTCTCTCTAGCTCTCACTGTCTTTCAAATAAGTAAATAAAAACTTGAAAAACAAAAAAACAACAGTCTTCCCAACTTCCCTTTCTTCTATAAAAGAGCATTCTGCATTCCTCTCCATTGTTCTCTGGATTTGCCTGTGTTTTTTTGTTTTTTGTTTTTTTCTATAACTTGCTTATGCTAGACTGCAATTCTCTGCTATTCCTGAATACACTCCTTTTTGCTGATAAAATAACTGGCAGTTTTATTTTTTTAAGGTTAACAGTAATTTCATGTAATCAGATGCAAAATACCAGAGACAAAGGATTAAGGATGCCAAGATTAACAAAGCAAGTATGGGCCCTGTCCTCATAAAACTGATGATTCAGGTAGTGAGACACATAATAAATGTGCTAAGGGGAAAGAAACAAAGAATGTTATGGCAAAAAATAGCATCTAACCATGAACCAAACTCAAAGGAGTAAAAGTAGGGCAAGAAAAATCTCTCCTCATAGAAACCAAATGAGTGGGTCATAAGCAGTTTGGAGAGATATTAGCTTCCCTAAGGCCATTGTAACAAATTACCACAAATTTGGTGGATTAAAACAACACATCCCTTTATTCTCTTATTGTTCTGGAAATCAGAAGTCCAAAATCAGTTTCACGGGCAAAATCAAGGTATAGGCAGGATTGAGCTCCCTCTGGAGACTCTGGGAGGAATCTATTGCTTTGACTTTCCCAGCTTCAATAGATACAGTCCTTAGATCCCTTGACTCATGGAATTCTCTTCCATCTTCAAAGCCGATGATACAGCATCTTGCTTCAGCTGTCATATGACTTCTTCTGCTTTTCAAGTCTTCTGTTTCTCTCTTATAAGGGTACTTGGGATAAGACCCACCTGGATAACCCACCTCAAGATTCTTAATAACATCTGCAAAATCTCTTTTGCCATATAAGGTATTGTTCACAGGTTTTAGGCATTAGGACCATGCCTTTGAGGGCCATTATTCAGCCTATTATCCAGGGGTTGAAAGCTAATTGATTGCAGAAAAAGCAGTTAATAGGTTGTGACTGTAGGACAAATGAAGATTCAGTCTTGTGTGCTCAGCAAGAGATTTGGGAAAATATAACACCCTCAACCAAATCAGCCAAATGAAGAACAGGGAAGATGGTGTTACAACAGATAGTAAAGGTAGCATGAAGGCCCAGAGGTGGGAGAACATGGCATATTAAAAGACCTTAAAGACTGTCTTACTAGATACTTTTTACGCATGGAGTGAAAGTAATGTGGGGTAGTGGTGAAAGATGAGCCTGCAAGGGTGAGCAATCATTTTATAACATGGTGTGTCAAGATTCAACTCTCATAGGATTATTTTCCCCTCAAAACTTAATGCTGAAATTTTAACATGATGTCAACAAATGATAATATGGGTTTTGGGGGGAGTAGAATCAACAGCAATAAATTATATTGTTGAGATCATGGGATATATTATACATAAAGTAATAAAATTAAGAGATAACTTGAGGGGTGCCTGGGTAGCTCAGTGGGTTAAACCTCTGCCTTCGGCTCAGGTCATGATCCCAAGGTCCTTGGATCGAGCCCCGCATCGCGCTCTCTGTTCAGCGGAGAGCCTGCTTTCTCCTCTCTCTCTGCCTGCCTCTCTTCCTACTTGTGATCTCTCTCTCTCTCTCTCTGTCAAATAAATAAATAAAATCTTAAAAAGAGAGAGATAACTTGAAACTGAGCCAATACATAATAAAGTCTAGGGGAAAACAATGACCATGAAGGGAGTCATCAGTTCAAAACAAAGCTTAAGGGATTATGGCAAACTCAAATCCATTATGGGGGAAGTTCAATGGTCAAGGATTGAGGTTCCTATATAGAAAACCAAGATTTCAGAGTACGGTGATTCTCAGTCTCAATCCATTCTCTATTCCAAATTCATTGAGGTTTTGTTTTCGCATACTATATAGTTTCATGGGATCACTCAGCATTTAAGGAAGTCCTCGCAAAAACAGCCCAAGAAAGAGGAAGCAATTATTTAATGTCAGGACCTCTCATGTGTCCTTTGGTGTTCAATGCTGAATGCCAGCCCTTGCAAGAAGTCATAGTGTATCTGAAAACAAAGACCAAGGCAGAAAGTGATGGCTCTAACACATGACATACACCATAATCTGCTCGGATATAAGCCTAGAAACTGAGCAGGAGGTGTCAGAGGTCATTCAGGAGCTAGGGCAAAGATTGTACAGGCAGAGGCTGATACAAAGACTTATCCTGAGATCCAAATAATAGCTGCATAGTTGACTCACATTTCTTTCACAATGATGTGAGTCATTGATTCATTCCTTCAACTTTTCATTCCTTGTAATTTCATGCTATGCACCAGGTACTCATTTAAGTTCTAGAAATATGGAGATAAGACACAGTTCATTCATTTATTTAACAAATATTTATTGAATATTTACTATCTTTCAGGTATTCTGTATACAGGATTTACTGGACACCTTTTGTCGCTTAATTTTTTTAAATTACTATGTTCAATTAGCCAACATATAGTACATCATTAGTTTTTTGATGTAGTGTTCACTGATTCATCAGTTGTATATAACACCCAGTGCTCATCACCACACATGCCCTCCTTAATACCCACATCCAGTTACCCCATCCCCCCACCCCCCTCCTTTCTGCAACCCTCAGTTTGTTTCCTGGAGTCCAGAGTCTCTCATGGTTTGTCTCCCTCTCTAATTTCTTCCCATTCGATTTTCTTTCCCTTCCCCTGTGGTCCTCTGCACTATTCCTTATGTCCCACATATGAATGAAACCATATTGTCTTTCTCTGCTTGATTTATTTCACTCAGCATAATCCCCTCAGCATAATCCACCATGCAAATGGTGGGTATTCATCCTTTCTGGTGGGTGAGTAATATTCCATTGTATGTATGGACCACATCTTCTTTATCCATTCATCTGGTGAAGGGGATCTCGGCTCCTTCAACAGTTTGGCTATTGTGGACATTGCTGCGATGAACGTTGGGGTGCACGTGCCCCTTCTTTTCACTGCATCTGTATCTTTGGGGTAAATACCCAGTAGTGCTATTGCAGCCCAGAGCAATCTACACTTTCAGTGCTATCCCTATCAAAATACCATCTACATTGTCCACAGAGCTAGAATCCTAAAATTTGTACAGAACCAGAAAAGACCCTGAATCACCAGAAGATTGTTGACAAAGAAAACCAAACCTGGGGGTATCACAATGCCCGACTTCCAGTTATATTACAAAGCCGCGATCATCAAGATAGCATGGTATTTGTCCTGTCCCTTAAGCACCCACAGTTTGGGGGGAAAGAAGTGCATTTAGATAACTACTATACAGAGTGATTTTTGCTCCAATAGAAAGAGACACTAGGTACTAGAGGAGCACAGGGTGAGAAAGACATTGGCCTAGTTTTAGGAGATTCAGGGTGATTTCCTGGAAGAAGTGACTTCTAAGCCAGGATGTAAAGCAGAAGTAGGAGTTTGAAGATAATCAGGGTTGAAGGAGAAAAAGATTGCAGATAGAGTGGCTATCATTTACAAAGATTCAGAAAGCACAAAGGACACTATTGGAAACCTAAATAGTTTAGTTTGGCTTCAGGCTAATTGTGGGAGAGTGGAGAAGAGACCAGTGAGTCCACACAGAATGCTAAGGAGAGATCTGGAAGGTTAGTCTGTCATACTGAGGAACTGGGATTTTCTCTTTGGGGCCCCGGTATGGGGGGAGGAGGGGAAGGCCACAGGATCACTGAGGGTTATAACCAAGGGAATGACATCATCAGAATTGAGCTTTAGATCATCTTTCTGCAGTAGAAACTTATGAAGCCCCCCCAACCACACGCCTAACAACCTACTTCAAATAACACATCATGAAAGGAAAAACATTACACTCACTTTGCAGACATAGCATCAGGATGATTTTTCTCTCTTTCCTTACCTGTCACTGCATGTGGATACATATTTCTCACTGGACTGCCAGTCCTCCTAAGAGAAACATCATTCACAATGGAAATAAGGTCAAGAGATCACATACAGAAATTAACCAGGTTTTTTGTTTTGTTTTGTTTTTTAAAGATTTTATTTATTTATTTGACACAGAGAGATCACAAGTAGGCAGAGCAGCAGGCAGAGAGAGAGGAGGAAGCAGGCTCCCTGCTGAGCAGAGAGCCCGATGCGGGCCTCGATCCCAGGACCCTGAGATCATGACCTGAGCCGAAGGCAGAGGCTTTAACCCACTGAGCCACCCAGGCGCCCAGAAATTAACCAGTTTAAAGCATTCAGTTATTATAGTTCAAAATAGAAAACATCCCACAATTCTGTCCTAACAGGAATTTGCAGCTGGAAGCTGCTTCTAAAAGGTACTGACAATTTAAGTACACCACAGCCCCCTGACAAGTCCCCAAACCTGTGTCAGGGGGAGTCTTTCTCTCCTGCTTCTCACTTCCCTTTCAAGCTACATAAACCATCATTCTTTGTCCCCTGCCCCAAATGAAAGTAAATATGGAAGATCCGAATTGAAAAGGAGGGAAAGGAACTGTTGGAACACCCGTTCAAGGCATGTTAGGTATTTCTTGATACCTTTACTACGTTCATTTTTTCCCTGGTAGCAGCCCAGTGGGGCAGGTAAAATCCTTATTCTGCACTGGAGAAATTGGGTTTCATGGTAACGCCCTTCTCCTTTCTCTGTGCCAGGCACTGGGACACTGGGCTAGAAGTTCAGGGTCACGGGGCGCAGTCAGGGAGAAATTTGAGGCCAGATTCTTTTGCCTCATGCCTTTCCAACTACATCATAAACAGGACGTGGCCCTTTTATTGAGGTCTTTTGTTACTGGCCTCAGTGCTCACACGGCTCCCCGAGTTTCTGGTTCCCTGTCCTTCCCTCTCTGTGGCATTCTCATTTGGTAATCACCTGGCCATTCAGACTTTGGAGTCTTTATGTTACTTTCCCCATGGGTGTCTATAACCTTCTAACTCTTGATTGCTGATGTGAGGATGCCCATTTCCTCTTCGGTTTGTGTCCAGCTCTGAGCCACTCGTGCTCCAGAGTCAGCTCCACTCTGCCCCCTAAGACACCTATCTCCCGGCACTGCCCAGGCAGGACCCAGTTTTGGACCCAGATCCAATCCAGGGCCTGCAGTCCTTTTTATCCTACCTTTCATCGAGAGAGATCTTTAAAAACTGCCCTGTTTCCTCCACCTCCTACCACTGACCATTTAAAAAAATGATAGAATGATAAATTAAACAAACAAGCAAACAAACAAAAACCCCGAGGGGATGATGTATTTAGGCTCTCCCTCACCTAGTACCATTCATACTAGGGACCACAAGATTTAAGAACGAGACTTAGCTACATAGAAAACTCCCTTAAAAAGGGAGAGGGTCTTTCTAGTGGCCCAACTTGTAAAATTCAGTGTGCAGTGGCCCAAACTGTGGGGCATGGTGCTGGTTTGCTATTTCTTTTAAGTATGAATAACTTTTTAACTAATAATAATGTGTTTCCTGATCCAAGGTAGGATATTAATGATCAAATCTCATGCTTCAGGCTATAAAGCAATTACTGCAGAGAACAGAGTTCTCTTGCCTGTGTTCCAAATGAGAAAGAGAGAAAGAAAGGGAGGGGTGGAGGGAGAGAGAACCACCATGCACATCTTCCCTCCTTGGAACCTGCACTGAACACTCCAGTTCTCCAACCACAGGGCCCTGATGTTGAAACAGAGGTGAGAAACAGTGTTAGCCACAGTATATAAAGCTCTGATTTTTGCCATGTTTTTTCAGTGTTCTCTTTATTTGCAGGACTAACCTCTTTTCTCTAAGTAAAGTAAGAAAATTGTTTGACCAGTTAATAAAAAGAAGATTATACAATGTCTGTGTTAGCACATGACTTTTTAAAACAATGGAACACCTGTCGAGAGGCTCTTGTTTAAAAGTGATTATAATGAACCCACAGCAGCCCAGGCATTATGCAGGTGCATTGACTTGGAACTCATGTTTAACTCAGACTCATTATACTAATCATGACAATCCAATACACAGTAAATTCATTTTTGTTGTTGTTCTTCTTCTTAAGATTGCCTCTTCCTCTTCCTTTTTAGCATTCAAGCTAAAATGCTAAAGGAAAACACTGTAGTATTGGGACTTGGATTGGACAGACCTGAATTTAAGTAAAGGTTTTGTCAACTGCTGGCCGGATGACATCAAACTAGTAATTTAATCTGAGCTTTAGTTAGAGAGATTAAAATAGGAAATATAAAAGAATGAAAAGAATGGTAGTAACCTCACAGGGTTATTGCAAGGACTTGAACAATTAGGTAGTGCCCAGGATAGGATGCAAATTTTCAACAAATGACCTTATATTCTTATCATGAAATATAATGGGCTTCTCATAGTTGGACTCAGATTTAGAAATTAAGATACATTCTTATGCTGTTTCCAACAAAAATGTGTATTTTTTGTGAGTGGTATATCCAATAAAAATGAGCCTCGATATAGAAATTCCAGAATGGGGCTGCTAATTATTATGAAGTTACTTAAAAAGTAATATGCTGCTGCAATTAGACTCCTTAGCTAAAAGTAAGCTTTCTAGTTTCTTACTACTCAAAGTGAGGTCAGAGACTCAGCAGCAGTAGCAGCACTTAGGAGCTTCTCCAAATTTTAGAACCTTGGGCATCATCCAGACCACTGAATCAGAAAATGCATTTTAATAAAATCCCCAGGTGATTCATCTGCACATGAAAGTTTGAGAAGGATTGCTCTAGAGGGCGCCTGGGTGGCTCAGTCAGTTAAGCGGCTGCCTTCAACTCAGGTCATGATTCCAGGGTCCTGGGATGGAGCCCCATGTTGGTCTTCCTGCTCAGTGGGGAGTCTGCTTCTCCCTCTTCCTCTGCCCTTCCCCTCTGCTCATCCTCTCTCTCTCTCAAATAAATAAAATCTTAAAAAAAAAAAAGATTGCTCTAGTAAAGTTCTCAGACTTTAGCAGGTTTCATAAGTACTGGGTAAAAGCACAGATAGCTGGACCCCAACTCCAGGGTTTCTGATTAAGTAGGTCTAGAATGGCCTAAGAATTCACATTACTAACAAGGTGATGCTAGTGGTGCTAGTCCAGGGACCACGCCTTCATAATGATGAGAACATTCAGTAAAGACTCCAGAAGTCACATCTGAGTAGTAAGACTACTAGTAAATGTTACTGAGACTCACTCTAAGAAGACTTAAGAATAAGTCTTGAAAGTATCAAATCTAACAAGTAACAAAACTACCCACCACAAAAAAGCCCACCACTCCTTAAAGGAGAACAACAAAATCCAGACAACAATATAACATTCAAGTTGTCCACCATATAATCAAAAATGAATACCCATGCCTAGATGCAGAAAAATGTGACCCAGAAGCAGGAGTCAGTCAACAGAAACAAACGTTGAAATGAAAAAGATGATAGATTTAGCAGATAAGAGCATTATAACTGCTATTATATATATATTCAGAGATTTAAGGAAAAACATAAGCATAAAAGGAGAGAAGTAGAAAAGATATTATAAAACTAAATGGAATTTCTGGAGATGAAAGATATAAATGAAAAATACATTGAAAGATGAAAAATACATATAAATGAACAATACATAGAAAGAGATTAACAGTAGGTATATACCCAAGAGAATTAAAAAAATATGTCACATGGGTGCCTGGGTGACTCAGGCAGTTAAGCACCCAACTCTTGGTTTCATCTCAGGACTTGATCTTAGAGTCATGAGATTGAGCCCTGCATTGAGCTCCATGCCCAGCATGGAGCCTCCTTAAGATTCTCTGTCTCCCTCTCTTTCTGTTTCCTCCCTCCCCACCCCACCCATGCTCATGCATTCTCTTTCTTTCTAAAAGCAAAAACAAAAACAAACTATATATATATACACACACACACATATATATACATAAATATGTATATATATATGCTTTATATAACATAGAAATATTCATAAGACCATTATCCATAATAAGACAAAAGTGGAAACTTAAATGTCCATCAACCAAAGAATGGATAAACAAAAATGTGGTATAACCATTCAATAGAATAATATTCAGTCATATAAACAAATTACTGGCACAATATCAGCCACCACGTAATTGAACCTTGAAAATATTATGTTTAATAAATGAAGACAGTCACAAAGGCCATATTGTATGAGTCCATTTATATGACATGTCCAAAAGGTAAATCTATAGAGACAGAAGATGTATTTGTGGTGCTCTAGGGATGGGCAGGCAACCCATTTTGAGGGAAAATGAGGAATGATTACTAATTGATATGGAATTTTTTTATGGGGTGATGAAAATTGTCTAAAAGTCATTGAGGTCATAGTTGGATAATTCTTTGAATATCTTAAAAACCATTGCATTATATACTTTAGGTAAAATGTATATGAATTATATCTTAATAAAGCTATTATATTAAAAATATTAAAAAGTTGGCATTATATTTTACACCTCGGAGGTTATCAGTGACCTTTGCTTGAACAATTCCAGTTTGAATTGGGAGAGAGAATAGTATAATAATATATAATAGTATAATATAATAATAATATAATTATAATATAATTATCACAATAATATAATAAGATTATGTATTATATACTATGTAATAATATGTTGTGTGTTGTTAAAAAAGGAGCAGGAGAGTGGTCGTGTGAAAAGAATGTGGGTAGACCATTCTCTTAAAAAGTTTAGCTGTAGGGGCACCTGGTGGTTCAATCTTTTAAGCCTCTGACTCCTGACTTTGGCTCAGGTCATGATCTCATGGATTCTGAGATTAAGCCCCACCCCCCCTTTTTCTCAAATAAATAATTACATCTTTGAAAAAAAAGTGTAACAGTAAAGAGAAGAAAACAGTGTTATTTAGAGGAGTTTCCATGACAGGGAATGAGGTAATAGGAGGTGAAGGAGAAAGAAAGATACAGAAGAGTGGAGGTGGGCGAGTTGACTGAGGCAGGTGTGAGAGGAGATGGAATCTAAAGAAAGATTAACCTTGCATAGAAGATCACCACTCTTCAACTGATCGAAGAGGAAGGAATGAAGGTTAAACAACTACCTCTGAGTTCCTCACCATTTGGGGGCAGCAGCTGGGCTGTCTGACTGAGGAGACATTGCCCAGAGATTTCTTAACCTCCCCAGCATTCTAGTACTACCTGTTCTGACGCCTGTTATGATGGTGGTTGTGGTAGAGTGTATGTGTGTGTGTGTGTGTGTGTGTGTGTGTGAAAGGGGGAGACCATCCTTCTCAATGATGTTCTGAGAGGAAGGTGACAATTCCCACAAGGAAACCTGATAGTTTTGAAGACACAGAATCTATGGGAGATGTTCAAGCCGAATTCAGAGATGAGAGCAGGGGCTGCAAGTTCAACTGTCTACAAGGTCCAGGTAGTTAATAACAACTTCCAAAATTTATTGAGTGTATATTATGCACAGGCATCAGTCTGAACACTTTTTATTCATAAACACACTTAATCTTTACAATAGCCCCATGAGGTATGTATTCCTTTTTCTTTTTTAAGATTTTATTTATTTATTTGACAGAGAGAGACATAGGACCCTGGGATCATGACCTGAGCCAAAGGTAGACGCTTAATGACTGAGCCACGCAGGCGCCCGTGAGGCAGGTATTCTTAATCCTATGATGGGTAGAACACTGAGGCACACGAAGGTGAAGGAACTCATCAAGGATACGTAGTTAGGAAGTTGGTAGAGCTAGGGTTTGCAGCTGAGACGTCTGGCTGAGAGTATGGGCTCCAAACCATGAAGTTATATTGCTTTCTTTAAAGAAATAGACACAATAAAGTGGGGTGAGCCTATCATGAAGGAAGAGCCCATGACCATCCTGAACGGAAGAGACATTACCCATGTCCAGCCCATTCCTCACATGCATGAAGTGAGCTCAGTGTTTCCAGACATGAGACGTTTTTTTTAAGGAGGAGTGGAATCTGAACTTGTAAATAAAATCTCACAATTTTTAAACATTGGTGACTTATTTTTCTAAAGTTTAGATATTTCATGACAAATACGTCCATGGGCCAGTTATGATCTTAACGAGCCAGTCTTTGATCTTGCTTTAAAGAGAACTATAGGCTTCTGTCCAAGAGAAAGAGAGATAGGATATAAAATATGAAGTCTGATAAGTTTAGAAGCTTGGTATGTCTAGAGGTGGCATAAAATGTACAGCACGAAGGGGAAATGAATGCACATTCAGAAACATGCAAGCAAACAAATATGCATGCAGAAGAAAATCAGGTAACAGCAGCACAAAGAAGAGAAGACAACAGACATTTTCGAATAACAACGACAAAAATGCTGAGCTACTGTCATGGACAAGGACAATCAGGGTGGGACGTCATTCTCCAAGAAAGATAAATGAGATCTGGAAGGATAAATCTCTTGCTGTAAAAATCCTGCCCCACTTTCATCAGGCAGACTGTATTCGGTGAGATAGAAACAAACAAGGGACAATCCATCACTATCTCACAAACTTACTGGAAGGAGAGGGGAATAAAACAGCTTTGGCATCAGTAGGAGGAACAGATCCACCCCCCCCAAAAAAAATTAGGCTCTGTTAACATGAAAAGGGACAATAGGTGCTGAGTGGTCCTACAGGGACACGGGTAATCAGGAGCACAGCTGGAATCCGGAAACAGGTTGCTAAATCAGCTCTCTGCCACAGCTGCCCAGGATCATCATACCTAGGATGATGTATCTCAAACAGTGCTGTGGGACCTTTTCACAGCCCATTTGCAAACACTTCTGTCTGCACTGAAAGGACTGAAAGGCACAAACTGACGTTCACGTATGCCTCAATCATTCCAAAGCCATCACTACAACAGAACCAAAGGTACTGCACCTACACCGGAGTTCACTGTGATCGCACCATTCACTGGCCTGCCCTGCGGGGCTCTGCCTCCGGCTGGGAGAAACTGTTTGCTGCCCCACCCCCCACCCCCAGGAGCTCTCTCTGCAAGGCAAAGTGGTCTTTCGTTCCAGTAAAAAAACCTCTTTTTGCCTGTGCAATCCCAAGGTTCACCTCCTATCTCTTACTCACAAGTGGTCATGAAATCCCATGACCGTCTCAGCCCAAACTTCCGTCTGGCAAAATTGCCAAAACAATGAAAATAGCAAAATAACAGCACCACGAAAGAGTGATCACTTTATGAATGTGTGTTATGTGTAGGTGCTGCTCTAACACTTGTCGCATTACTGCACAACGTGGGGTTTCGTACTGATCAATTTTTAGCTGAGCCGGAACTTCTCTAGCAGCTGGATGTATGTAGCTTCTAGAAAGTCCTACTCATTTACCCATGCCAGGGCCGGTGGTTGACAACTTCTCCCCCCACCCCGGATCTCTTCAGACCTTTCTTTCTCTAGAGTCCTCCTACCGTTGTGTAAGTTGCAACTCCTACAGTACATTCTTCATTCCATTTACTCACAAGGTTTCTACTCCCTGATTAAACACAAACTCAAACTCATTCTGACTTTAGGAGGGAAGTGCTAATATTATTGCTACTTCACAGGGAAAAAAAAAAAATCCTGTGGCACAAAGAGGGGAAATTACTTGCCCAAAGTCAGACACCTGAGGAGTACTATGGAATTTGAACCCACACTAATTTTTGCCTTAATAGTTGGCTTAAATACCATAACAGAATATGCAGAGAAACAGGTATTACATAATTGCTATTGCAGTGTATAAGGACATATATTATGCATATCTAGCATATAGATATAATATATAGATACTTTGTGACATATACAGCATGCATTATAAATAGCAGATATCATATACATCATGTAAATTATGTAACTGATTAGATATAGATATTCCCCTTACATATACAATTTAGCTCTAGGATTTTATAGAAGTTGATTTTTCAACTGTTTTTGCTGATGGATAACAAAATGTTATCTGAGTATAACTGAAAATATACATACACAAATATATATTTTCAACTGTATACATTCAGTATTTTGATATCATTTGCAATAACAATCGAAAACCAGTTTCTATAAAATCCTGGAGCTATATTGTCCTACAAACAAAACGGAATGGGTGCAATTGCCTTTTTTGGATAATATTGGTGACTCCAACAAAAAAGGGAAAGAAAGAAAAGACTGAGCTCATTAATGTTCAAGCAAGAATACATTTGAATAAAGAAAGTTAATAAGTACTCAGCGTGGGAGGATCCGTGAGACAGTATAAGTTTGTGAAACAAATTCAATGTTTAGAAGAAAATGATAGATAATTCCATTTAATGAGTACACAGCAGACTAATTATTGTAATGAAATATGTTTAATTAAAAAGAAGTCTGCTTCCTAATGATTATACTGACTGTAAACCAGTTTGGAATACCCCAAAGACAGCTCAAGACAATATATAAAGGATGCAGAGAAGGTTTACACAAGGAGGATAAATAAATGTGTTTACTTGGTCTAAAATAAGCATTCTAGTCACCCTAGGCTCCTTTAATGTAATAATATGCCCTGATTTCTTGAGACAATGCCCATTTGGAAATAAAAGAAATAAAAAGAAATAACAGAGAGTCTTAGGAGAATCATTCAATATGAATTTGGAGAAAATACATCTTAACACCAATTTGGAGAAAAATGTAAATTATAACAGGTTTCATTCAGGATAGAGAGCTAAAATCCATTCATGGAATCAAAGTATGTAAGAAGTCTGTATAGCTCCAGTTTGTAGTGGGTCTTAGCAAGGATGTATAAAGCATGTTTTCATGTCCTATTTTGGTCACGCAACCACTGGTGGCTCAATGGACAGGGAGCAACATAGTATTTGGGGGAGAGCAGAATTGGGGGTTTGAATCCAAGTTTGTAAAAATGTGACCCTTTCTGCCTGTGATTTCTATGAGTGTATGGTGGTGAGAGTGTGTGTTTTGGAGTGTGGGTGGTGTTATCAGATATATCTTTAAGAAAATTTAAATCGGGGAAGCATCTAGGATGCTTCATTTTCTGGGCATATTCTGCACCTGAACCGTTCATTTCTCTTGCCTCTTCCCCGACCAACGGTGGACTGGAGCCGTGGTATGCTGGAGACCCCGTGTGCTGGGTTAGTCTGTACTAGTTCATGAGAGCTGTCCGAATTTTTTAGAAACTTGCAGGTTGTTTATTAAACATAGCTGTTATTAAAATTTAAATTACATAAACTTACAAGTAGATAAATTCTAGTAGAAATAAAGGTAATAAATACTCAATAATTCTGACTTATTTTCCTAATTTTTTTTATTATATATGCTCTTGGGGGTATCTACAGCTATCCTATCTTATATAGTGGGTATGCTATATACTCTTCATAACTCCACTTACAGTGACTTCATGGTGGCAGCTTAAAATTGATCACTGTGGAAATATTTGCACCATGGAAATCCGCACTGCCGCAAATTAGGCTTCCCAATGCCCTTGATGGTTGTTAAAGATTTACCAGCACATCCCTGGAGAGAGGCCATCAGGAGAACTGAGTTATGCTGCCAAGATCCTACATTTGGAGGGTAGCACTTGAGCTCTGGCTGCTGTGCGGGGCAGAGCAAAATGATAGCAAGTGAGTCTGCAGAAGAAACCACGCAGATGTTTCCGAAAGAGGTTGTTATTCTGGGGAATCTAGGCAGAGAGAAACTGAGGTTCTGGCCAGGAGCTGTTGAGATGAGAACTTAGAAAATCAAACAAAAGTGAGGTCTAAAGAATGGGTGGGTGGTGAAACTATGGAAGAATTATCGAACCAAGTAGATTAGCAGGTTTTATAAGGTGGATCCGAGGCATAAATAGGGAAGAAGCATTTAAAGACAGGGCCACTGTTTTCCACATTTACTCTACATTGATTCAAACAAAACCCTATTTTTCTAAAATGATCACTTCTCCCTCTATTCAAATGTCTTCGATGACTGGCCTCACATTAAAAAGGAAAGAAGCCAGATTAAGACAAGTTACATGGAGGTATAATTAACATTCTTTAATACTAGAGCAAATGTTCGCAAAAACACACACATAGTCACACACACATATGCACACTCACGCCCATACACACACATGCTCACCCCATTCACAGGGCAGCTAGAATGGCATTCCCTGGGAAAAAATTTTGGAGATAGAATTAACAGTAGGTAGGTAGGTTTGCCATTGCTCACTCATTACAGCAGAGCCCGACCTAAGTCTAGACAACCCTAGACTCTGAGCTGGAAAGTTCTAGGCTACATGATTAGAGAAGCACTGGTTTCTTTCCTGGTGTGATTCCATGCTGTGATGTGGCAGAAACTTGATTCCAACCATATCCTGCCAGTTTAGTGTTCATACGTGTGGGAAACAGTCTCTGCCCCGGGCACTGGGTTCCAGCCATATAGTTTCAATCATGAGATGTACCAAACTAGGAGTCGCAACATCAGGGTTTATGGTTGGGAAACCATCAGTCCTTCATCAAGGGTAGGAGCCCAAGATTCGACTAAGATTGTTCATCCTAAAGACTGGGCCATCACCAGCTACCACAGAATTTGCAGAAGACCAGCTCCGCTCCTTACAGACCAGTCTGCACGGTATCAGTCTTAGACATATTTTTCCTTATCTCTCATTGACATATAGATTGGATCCTCCAAGAGATTTGGGGAATGTAATAGATGAGTTCATCAACACAGATTAATTAGTCTCTATAGGATGAAAAGTTCAAGGACTTTTTTTTTATTAAATCAGGAAGGTCTTCTGCTGCCCGTCCCCCAGTCTTCTAGAATATCTCACCCTCCTACAAGAACAATTACGAACACCTAGAACCGGGATAAAAGATTTCTTTTTTGCCCAAAGTGCCAACTGCTCTGAGGAAAAGAATATGACTTGTTACAGATGTCTGCCATGGGTACAGCATAATAGGGATTATAAATCATGCCAAGCATGTGTTGCTTTACCTAACTTTTCTGTAAATTATTTTCCTCATTTCGAAAAACATATTTTTGTGGGCATCTGCTTGTCTCCTTAAAAATCACAAGGTACTGATTTCTGCTGTGATTTTTTTTGGAAAGACTATGCCTTCCTATGTGAGATAATTAGAGGAAAATTAGCTTACTGTGCTATATCTATCCTCAGATAATCCTCTAGTAAGGTCAGATCTGATTGTGTCTCAGGTTTGAAGAACATTACAGTACAAATTCCCTGCAGAAAGATTTCTTTCTCTCTTCTGGTGTGATGAGATGCTCAATGTAAAATTGGCCAGCTGAAGTGTGTGTGTGTGTGTGTGTGTGTGTGTGTGTGTGTGTGTGTGTGTGTGTTCTGTAAAAGTAATGGTAATATCCGCTCTCTCTTGCCTTTGCAAACATCAACCCATTTCTCTATTTTATGGATTATAAAGTAATTTTCTATTGGACAAGTTTAAATAACTACCAACATAAAGAACCAAAATCCTATATATTTCAGGAATCATTTCATGATTCATGTATTATTACTAATGATATTCAGTCGGTACTTACTCTGTGTTAGATACTGCAATAAATACTCTCCATATACATGCCAATCTACAGAATAATACTGCCTCTCTATACAAGTGTAGTTAAAAATACAGAGACTAGAGACTCACGAGAATAAATGACAATCTGTGAAATGCAAAACTAGACTATTTGCCCATAAGTTTCATAAACTTGTATACCCTTCTCCATGCTTAGCAGAATAATTGAGCACTCACTAAATACTTATTACATTTCAGAGCATTTTATAATAAAAAATTACATCTGTTTCGTTTCACTTTACAGTAACCTGAAGGTAGATGAACACAGGAAAATAAAATCCATTTGGGGGATGAGGAATGAGCCTTGGAGAGCTTAAATGATTTGTTCAAGATAAGCAAGTCTGTTCACTCCAAAGTTCCTAACTTACCCCTTCATCGCACCGCTTTCCCATTCACTGTAGGATGGTTTTAACATTTGAGTGCTGATTTATTTTTTACGTAGAGCTCCAACTTATTTATTTAAAGCTTGCACTTTATAAGTTCATCCTTCCTCTGGGCGCCTGGTGGCTCAGTAGTTTAAGAGTCTGCCTTCAGCTCAGGTCATGATCCCAGGGTCCTGGGATTGAGTCCCACATCCAGGGAGCCTGCTTCTCCCTCTGCCTGCCACTCACCCAGCTTGTGCACTCTCTCTCTGTCCAATCAGTAAATAAAATCTAAAAAATGAGTCACACCCTTCTAACCTTGCACTGTCCTTAGAGGGTTCTTAGGATAAAGTTCACAGTGTTAAGCATGACCTAGAGGGCCTTGAGAATAAAATCTTCACCTAACTCCCTGGTTTCATTTCAAAGTACATGGATTTCACTCAGTTCTTAACACCAAGCTCTTTTAACACAGGTCTTCACATATGTTCTTCCCTTTCTTTATGATACCTCCATCCTCCTCCTCCCTTTAGTCACCTTAGCTTTTATTCATCCTTTGGGTCTCTGCCTAAGTCACTTATTCTTCAAAATTTTTCCCCAACTTTCCACATTAGTTGAAGACAATGTTATTCATTTGTGTACCCTCCACATATAAAGAAAACATTTGTCAAAGTCTTTTTGGCTGTACTGCAGATGGGCCAATTCCTTATTTGGTCAATTTCCCAAAGTATGAGTGATAGTGAGGGATAGAGCCCTTCTCCCACTGTGAAGGGCTGAAAGTGGATAGTCTTTCCCAGCCCTCCATTTTGTTAGAATGCAGATCCATGGGCTAGGTTTAGAAAATTAGATGCCCCTGCTTCCAGGCTCAAATGGGGAGCTGGTGATTCAAAGAAGCATGGACAGAAGAGGATTTATTCCCAATATGGTGACAATGGCTGTGCTGACATCCAGTTTTGAGAGATCACAGAGATATCAACAACACTGGTGTCAATGGTAGAATCCTTGATCCAGTTCTGGCAATGTCATGGATCCCGGTGATTAGTGGAGTTTCTCGTGCCCTCACTTGACCAGCTTAATTTGGGTGTGACCTGGTTATGAATCCATCCTTATTCTCATCCACTTTTTCATCTTGGTTTCCCAAACTTCCTGCCAAATCTATAAATTAATACATATCTTTTCAATAAATTGTATTTCTGTTTAAAGCACCCTGGTTCAGTTTCTGTTGCTTGCAACTTAGAACCCTGAAAAAACATGATTGCACTTTTAACCTTATGATTTAAAATGGATACATATTTTATTTTTCTCTTAAACATTTACTGACAAGTCCCTGGATAGAGGCCATCATGAGAACTGAGTTATGCTGCCCATTGCCTATGTTTGGAGGGTAGCACTTGAGCTCTGGCTGCTGTGCGGGGCAGAGCAAAATGATAGCAAGTGAGTCTGCAGAAGAAACCATGCAGGTGTTTCCTAAAGAGGTTGTTATTTTGGGGAATCTAGGCAGAGAGAAACTGAGGTTCTGGCCAGGAGCTGTTGAGATGAGAACTTAGAAAATCAAACAAAAGTGGGGTCTAAAGAATGGGTGGGTGGTGAAACTACAGAAGAATTATTGAACCAAGTAGATTAGCAGGTTTTATAAGGTGGATCCGAGGCATAAATAGGGAAGAAGCATTTAAAGACAGGGGAACTGATTTCTGCTTCCCACTGAACTATAAGCTTGAAGACTTGTATTTTGTCTATTTTATGAGCCACTGATTTTCTGGTGCCTAGCACAGGTTTTTCAAATAGTAAATACAAGATCAATTCGCTGAATGAAATGAGTGAACTAATATCTGCAAAGCCTTATGTCTAAATGAGGGAGAGGGTAGGGGATAATAAGGTGTACAAAGGAAAAATCACAAACATGATCCTCAATAGAAAAGATATGTTATAATGAATTAATATGTGTGTGTACGTACACATATATACAAATACATACATGAACTAATGAATGAACACTATATAAGGTAGAACACGAAAAGTGTTGGAAAGATAAAAAGGTCAAAAGGAGAAGAACTGAAGGCATTATGAAAGAGATGGTTTTCAGGCAGGATCTTGAAGCATAGAACAAATTTTAACATTGAAAATTGGAAGAGGGATTATTCAATAAATTCTGGACAACGGGAGGGATGAACAAAGGCACAGAGGTCACAATGCATAGAATTATGAGCAGTTCTCCATTTACTTAGAATGTAATGGGCAGTCATTAAAAGCTATTAGGGAGGGGGAAGCTATTAGGGAGGAAAGTGACATGTCTAGGCTGCATTATGAAAAAGTCAAACTGACAGATTTAAAATTTAACACAAAGTAGGAAGAGTAGACAAAAAAATCAGATATTAGAAACCACTGGTATAATTCGAAGGAGATGTAATAGGGCATTGTTTAAGTAGTAGAAATGAGACAGATTATTATTATTACTATTATTATTATTATGAGATAGATTATGAGCTATGAACGAGGTAAGATTGCAAAGATCTGGAAACTTTCTGGGTATGGGAAGCATAACAAAAGAAAGCTTTTAAAAAGTGAAAATGAAGCATGGATAACTGGGAAAATAGGAATAACAAGAACAGAAGGAAGAAATCGTGGGAAAAGTGAAGTTTTATAGAGAAAGATTAACTTTCTTGTAGGACATTTTGAGCTTAAAGTTACAGGTGCTTTACAACAGGCAACTGAAAGTAGAGGTCTGGCGTTCAAGAGAGAAACCAGAATTAGAGATCTAGATTAGGACGTGAAGGAGATGATGTCCGTGCTCCCCTAGGTCTCCTCAACTCCCTTTATATCATTTCTGTGTACCTTCCTCTCCACTTTGGTGTGGGTTCAAGCATCAGCCCTGCTGCTCATGGCCCTTTTGGGAAGACAATCATGAGTTACTAGAGGTGCACTACCCACTTGTGCAGATGCTGGAAGACTTTGAAGTTTAAGTGCCTTCTTCTCTTCTGACCTTAGCTTTTTCCAGTGACAGTCAGATGAAGAAGTATGAAATTCTCACCTTGAATTATGCAACACTGAAATGTAACTTACATTCTACTTGTTCTGCAGGATCAGGCTTATGCCCAGATCACCCTTATGCCTGCATCACCCTTGCCTGACTTCCTCCCCTTCCCTGTCCTAGCTCTACTCCTTTTCCCCATCTCCCATAAGAGTACTTCTTTACTGAATCACTTGTGCATGAATCCATTTTTCAGGGTTTGCCTCTCATGATCCAGAAGGAAAACAGGGAGTAAACCATAATGTAAAGTATGGACTTTGAGTGACTATCATGTGCCAATGACAATTCACTCTTGGTATAAAATGTACCGTTTTGGTGACTGATGTTGAAAGTGTGGGAGGCTATGCATGCCTGGGCACAGAGGGTACAAAGGAAATCTTTGCACCTCTCTCAATTTTGTTGTAAACCAAAAACTGCTCTAAAACAATGAAGTCTTAGAAAATAAACTAAAAGTATAAAAAGTGTATATTTTACCTTCATTATTGAAAGGAATTTTTGCTGTATATAGAACTTTAGGTTGGCAGTGCTTTTTTTTTTCCTTTTAGTGACTTAAAGATGTTCTACTCTCTTCCTTGCGTTGTTTCCAACAATAAGTCTATTGCCAGTCTTATCTCTGTATCTCTGTATGTGATGTATCTTTTTTGCTGGTTACTTTTGAAGATTTTTCTCTTTATCATTGCATTAAGAAATTTAGTTATGATGTAGCTTGGTATAGATTTCTTCATGTATCCAGTTCCTGGGGTTCATTGAATCTATTAGATCTGTAATTTGATAAAATTTGGAAATCTGGCAGCCATTATGTCCTCAAAATTTTTTCTCTTTTCTTCTTTTGAGATTATAATTACAGATATATTAAAACACTTCCTCAAGTGTTTTCCCCTTTGTGTGTTTCATTTTAGTTCCTGTTTCTATTTCCATGTCTTCAAGTTATCTAATCTTTTCTTCTGTGTTATCTAATTTTGCTGTTAACCATCTGCAGAATATTTTTCATCTCAAACATTCAATTTGGGTCCTTTTTATATGTTTTATATTTATTTCTACATGACATGTTCAATCTTTATTTTTTGAACATAGGACATACATTTAAAATAACTGTCTTAATATTCTTTCTACTAATACAATCATCTGTACCATTTCTGGATTTTTTTATGGTGGTGGATATTATCCTCATTATGTTTCATATTTCCTGCTTCTTGGCATACCTGGTCATTTTTAATTGGATGCCAGACATTGTGAATCTTTTCTTCTTGGGTGCTAGACATTTTCGTATTCCTTAATATTCTTAAGGATTGTTCTATAATTCAATTGAGTTATCTAGAAACAGTCTGAGCATTTTGAGGCTTTTAAATAAGCTTTGCAAGGAAGGACCAGAGCAGCCTTTCCTCTAAGACTATGTCTCGGTACTGAGACAATACTTTTCTGTGTATTCTATCCAGTGCTCTATTAATTAGGAAATTTTTCACTCCAGGTGGTGGAAACGAACACTCTTCCTGGCCATGTATAAACTCTTGGGACTGTTCCTCTGCTCCTTCGGAATGCTTCTTCCTTGGCCTCAGATAAGCTACTTACCTTCATGTGATGATTAGCACTCATCTGAAGATTTAAGGGAGACTCTTTTTCTGACCACATGAGCTTTCTCTGCATTCAGCTCTTTCCTCACTAGTATTCTATGAACTCAGCTCCTGTGTCCCCCTCAAATCCAGCTTCATCAACTCAACTCCTGGCCTCCATCAGGGTCTTCCTCCCTCACTCTAGAAACTCGTTCCAAGGTGAGCAAATAATAGGGTTCACGTTACTTTCTTTCTTATTCCTATGGGATCATTACCTTGCATTGTCTGACATGCAGTGTCTAAAAACCAGTGTTTCATATTTTGTCTGAAATTTATTTCAACTGGGAGGATGAATCCAGTCTTAATTATTCTATTTTGGGCAGAAGTCACATGTTGTTTTTGATGGTAAGAGAAATCTGTTTATATTCACGAGGGGAAAAGATTGAGCGCAAGGTGGAAATTGAAATTGAAGAGAGAGAAGGAAAGATTAATGAATGAATTTCCTAAAGGAAGTACAAAGGAGAAATAATGAAAAGCTGGGATGGGACTTACCTTTGGACATGGGAAAAAACACTTTGCTTGAGACAGGAAGAAAGGAGGTGAGTAATAGTAATAAAACAGAAATTTAGACGCAGACTACATTTGGTTGGTTAATATTATGTGAGCTCCTATTATGTAATGTAAATAAATCTCAACTACTTTCTGCAATGTGGGTCAGGAGATGGGGGAGGAGAGTAAAGTATGATTCCTAGCACAGGTCTCCCTGAAATCACCGTCCTTACAAATCCTCATTCCCGAGCTTTCCATATTCCTGATAAAAGTAAGGGTTTTATAGATTATCTAATGAGTTCTTAATCAACTCACTTTGAAACTGCTGGTGGTCTGATTCACAGCTCACATTGGTATCTGATATCTATCATCTCTGGATGCCTCCGCTGATCTTTTCAACTTAATATCCTGTTACACAATACTACCTAAGGGATATGAGACATGTGAAAATCCAATTTCAGTTTAGGGAAGTAAGTATTCTGTTCTATAAGTGTTCTGCACAGTAGACTGTGGAAACGCAATGGGTGGTTGGGGGCCCTACATAATCTTCAATGGCCAGAAAAATGCTGTCATAAAGAATTGCTCTTATGACCCAAAGGAATTATCCACAAAATAGATATGGGAACAGGAATGGCGAGAAGAAAAGATGTTCCATTCGGGGGAGAAGCATGTGGACAGGTCTGGAGACAGGAGAATTAGTCTGGAATTAATCTGGAAATGCAGATGGATTAATAGAACAGGTGAGGTCTGGGAGCTCATCAGTAGCTATATCCCACAAATACCCTGACTGCATTCTGGGTGTTTGGAATTGATCCTGAGAACAGTGGGGAATCATCCTCGAGCAGTTTTAAGGAGAGAGGTGACTGCAATCCATTTTGTGGTTAGAAGTCATTCTGAGGGCTGCGTAGAGAATACAAGGAAAGGAACAAGACTGTTAGAATATTCACTGTGACGGGATAAGATCCTCAGATAGAAGGAAGACAATGGGGAGAGAGAGAAGTGATACATGCTAGAGAATAAGGTGGTAGAACCGCCAGGCTTCATAACTGATTAAATATGTGGCATGAGAGGAGCTACCCAGGGAAACACCCAGATGTTTGTCTTGGATAACTGGATTGACAGCCTTGTTTTCAACGCAACAAGTATTACTGGTTAGATGTCCCAAAACTCCTTGTAAAGGAAGTAGGGACAGCTGGAATGGTTTAGATTTGCTTTTTTCATTCATTGGACATATTGTCTACTGTGCCAGGCTTAAATATGGGGAAAGGGAAAGAAGCGATGGGGTAATAAGCAAGACACGTAGTGGGGAGGGGTGGTGACAGAAAGTGACAACCTCAGGAATCCCTAAGGCCCGGTCCAGGTTAGAGAACATGAATTAGTAGTGGAAACGAGAGTCCGTGAAAGTACAATCAGAGAAAACAGGTAGAGATGGTGCGTTGAACCCCAGCTGCAGAATATGGGGGCAGTGTGGGTAAATCTATAGTAAGGTACAAGATGGAAGACAATTTCTGGGACTAATACAAGCATCTCTAAAATGCCTTCCCATTAGCAAAGAATGGGACCAATGAGAGACTAAAGAGTGAAAGGCTGGAGGCAAATGGGCTGAGAATGGAGGAGAGTTTGGTGAACAGGAGATAGTCATCAGAGAGAATGTCAGCATTCACAGGAATGGCCGTAGTGAAATTCCAACAAGGTGGGTTAAGATGTGATTTCCCCTCACTGAAGGTAGCAAGTGGTTTCGAGGCAAGATTGTTGAAAGTACTGTGTTGCACTGGGTGTGGTGCATAAACAACGAATCTTGGAACACTGAAAAAAGTAAAATAAAATTAAGATGAAAGTATTGTGGATATGAATGATGACATTCCAAACAAGGGTGTCCACAGAAAAAGTCTATGAGGAAGATAAAAGTCACTGTGGAAGTCAATAATGGAAACAGGATGGAGGAAGAGCAGAAAGGTGAACCTTAAGAGCTTGAAGTCATTTATATAGAGGAAGGAACACACTGGTGAGGTGGGGATGGGGATGAGTGCTTTCCCTCCTTGGAGTCCAGAGGTGTTGCTTTCATTAGAAGAAAACTCGTATCATCAAGAAAAAATAGGTTTGGGTAGTGATCATGAGAAGGGAAAACCATTCTAGGAAGGAATTCATTTTCAAGCAAATAATATGTTACAATACTAGAAGAGGACTCAAGGACAATTCTTTTCATTCCACTGGTCACTGTGGCCAGCTGGTAGAAGAGGAAAAGCAGGGAAAGCATGGTATATAGCAAGGAAGACACTGGAAGGGACACAGTGGAAAGTTTTCCCCTTGGGGGTAATTTTTTAAACAAGTGCAATTGAGGCTTTCTGAGTCATTCACATTTCTGGAAACTCCAAGTCATTTTAAGTTTATTCACTAAAATTTGGGGGGTCCATCATAGTTGCTGAGCATCTCCATGATAAAATTTTTTGAAGAGTTCTTTCCTTTGAATGTTAAGTACATATAAAGAAATGTTAGGCAGAAAATGCAATACAATACAATATACAGGAAGATTATTCCTTACCTCTCAGGGTCTGAACACAGAGAGAGTTCACTGATGAAACAAATCAGTGCAGAAAACTTTAAATTTCCTATTAATAACCAGCACACATTAAATATCAGAAAGGGATGACTAATAGGAGGAATATACAAAAGGTTTCACCCACACCCAGCTTTGTGGCTTTTGCCCTAACCCTGCCACCACACCTATGAGTTTCACTTATTAAAATAATAAAGAGGTAGAAAGACTAAAATCTGCTGACTGCTGACCAATGCATAGAGCTTTATATACGGTCCCTTTAAAGGCTTGTACTGACACACAAGATCAGTATTCCATTTGGAGAACGCCTGATGATGTTAGCTAATTATTTTTTTCCAGTCTGATCTACCTGTGTATGCTGGCGTGTGTACTTTTGTTTATATTCAGCTGACCTTTGAGAAGATCAATCTCATATCCTTTATTTCACTTACAAAATGTTGATACTAAAATTAAAGATAAAATGGGGATAAATTGGGGCGGGGAATCTAAACAATACATAGCGTCCTTTTTAAAAAGTCCATTTAAGTGTTTAAGAGACAACAACAATTCATAAGTTGCAGACAGGTAAAACCAATCCTTAAAATTTTATGCGGAAAATATAACCTATGCAACACCACGTGTACACAAGAGCATGATATGCGTGTGCGTAAAAATTCAAAAAAATAGCAGTCATCATATTAGGTGCCATTAAAGGGGCGCTTACCATGCGCTAAGCTCTTTTCATGTTAATGTAATCTGGGCAATCACAGGGGTAAATACCCTCACCCCCATTTCACAGATGGGCACACCACGGGCGCACAAAGAAGCCAGTTACCTGTCCAGCATCCACCGCCCCTGGAACGGAGCCATCTGACTCCGTCCTAGTGGTATTTAAAAAAAATCCTACTAGAGTCCCATTTGAAGCAGGTCCGCTCCACTTTTAGGTGTGACTGGTGACCTTGATTTTACCTTCTGGGTCACAACCTCAAGACCTATCAGGTAGTTAAACGGAGAAAAGTGGGGTAGGGACGTCGTGAGAGCTGGGGGGCGGGGGAGCGCAGGTGGAAGGGAGCAGGTGGGGACTAAGAAGAGGGATGGAAGGAACGAGTAAAGAGCAGGGCGCCGGCCGGCGGAGGGGCGAGGGGAGCGGGGCCGGGAGGACCGCGCCAGGTGGCCGCCGCACCTGCGCACGTGACAGGCGCGGGCGCCGGGGCGGCCGG
>LNAC01000029.1:926251-936373 GCA_002007465.1 Ailurus styani | reverse complement strand
GCGGAGGGAGGCGGCGGCGCGCGGAGACGCAGAGCGGCAGCGGCAGCATGTCGGCCGGCGGAGCGCCAGTCCCGCCGCCCCCGAACCCCGCCGTGTCCTTCCCGGCGCCCCGGATCACTCTGCCCGCCGGCCCGGACATCCTGCGGACCTACTCGGGTGCCTTCGTCTGCCTGGAGATTGTAAGTGGGGCAGCCTCGGCGACGGGCGCGCCCTGGAATCGAGGACGGGCGGCGGCATCCTGGCCCCCGGGGCTGGCTCCCTCTGCGCGCGCCCCAGCTCCCTTCCCTTGGACGTGGCCTTCACCTGCGCCGCTCCTGGGGTCCTGCCCTCTGCCCGCCTGGCGCAGCCCGACCCTGGGCCCACTGGCCTGGCACCTGTTACGCCGGCACCTGCTCCCCCGCCGGCGACAGAAAACGCCCCGGGAGAGCGAGCAGATGGGGGACTTGGAGAGGGGCAGGGTGTGTGGGCTTGGGGCCCTGCCGGAGACCCCCGGCGGCTTGGCCAGGGGCCGCGCTTGGCTAGGGCTAGAGCAGGCGCTCTCGGCCTCGCCTGTTGCTAACCTGCCATTTTGTTGGGTAGTGTAAAGGTGTAGCCGGCCGGGGATTGAGTGACCTGGAGGCTGCCACGGTGCGAAAAGCCGAGGCGGGAGGTACCAGGAAGAGAAGGCGGGCTTAAGACCTGCCCCCCCCCTTGCCTTTATTAGTGCCCTTTGGACTGGGGAGAGGANTGCCTTTATTAGTGCCCTTTGGATTGGGGAGAGGAGCAGGGTTTAGGAGGCAGGGCAGGGAAAAAGGTCAAGTATGAATCGTGCCCTTGGCAGTTTCCAATGCAGCGGGGGCGAGAGGGGCAGAGGGAAGGTAGAAACGAGGTTGTCCAGTTCCTCGCTGCCCACCTTTGCACCTTCTGGCTTCTAGTGGACCCGCGCTGCTCCCCACCTTCCTCAGCACACTTTACTGGGTCTAGGTGAAGGTGAGGTCACCTGGCCTGCCCGGCAACCTTATTGGGTTAGAGACTTCAACTTTTTAAAGGCAATTTTATGGAGTTGGAAGCTTTTGGAGCTCGTTGTGGACCAGGGGAAATGTGCAAACATAAATTGGGCAACCCGAGGTTGCATCATGGCCGGAGAATGGCAAATCCAGAGTGCAGTGTTAGCAAGGCTCTGCCCTTCCTGGAGGCTCATGTTTGGTGGGTCAGAAGTTTTCATCTCCCTTCCCTCACCTGTTCCTTTGAGTTTGCCTAACCTGGATTTGGGCGCTTCAGTTTCACTTTTGTGCTCGTGGGGCTGGAACGCCTTGTGAGCCTTGGTTTTCTGCCCTGTTATGCTAAGGTGGCTAAGGCGGGCTAAGTTCAGTTTAGCTCAGATTTGAATCTGGAAAAGGAGACAAGGGAGTTACAGGCTACGCCATCAGTAATCGGATCGTGACGCGAGGCTGGAAGAGGCTGGTTTGAGTCTGAGCCCAGTTCAGAAGCATCTGAGCGCTTGGGATGAGACACAGGCATCCATGTGAGAAGAGTCGGGAGAGGGTGGCACTGGGCCCGGGCTCTGTGGCGTGTGGGGGAGATGCGCTTAGAACAGTAGGATCTGGGGAGAAGGCTTGTGTAAGTTCTGGGCTGCTTTAGTGCCATGTTTCTCAAACTCCAGTTGTTTGCATACCTCTTCTACAAGTTTTTGCCAAATCCGCATTCCACCTGTTCTAGAATTTACAGAATGTTCACTTCAATTCCCTTCCTAAACTTTAGTACCTACTTTAAGCCTCATCCTAAACAATGATACACATGAATCCTCAAATTTGATATACTGGGGGTGTTTTTCTAGTGTTTACTCAATTATATACTTATGTATTTACACATGTATGTATGTATGTATGTAAAGATAGGTAAGGGTACCTGCATGTGTCCATGGAACATATATACAGAGAAGTCTCCTCTGTGTGCCATCAAATCAAATCCTGTCTCAGGGACCATCCGGGGTCTTATCACGCTTTTGGAAACGCTGCCTAAATCTGGAGGGAAAAAGTGGAAGTGATGTATTCTGATCTATTTCCCCTCCCCTGCCCCCATATTTCTTTATCGGGCCCAGTAGTTAGTTCTCAACTCTGCTGTACTTAATTACTTGGGCAGCTTTTAAAAATACGGTGACTGGCCCAGACTAATTAAANGGGGGGGGGGGGGGGGGGGGGCGTTGCCCAGAGTCAGCCAGGTTCTTCTAAAAGCTTCCCAGAGGTTCTGGGATACAGTCTGGCTGGGAACTACCAAGAGCAGCCTTTATCAGGGCCCTGTGGACAAGACAGCTCTCGGGCAAATACTAATTTTCTCCCTGTGTGAGAGCTGTACCCCTCCCGATTCTAGGAGGGACCCAGGCTCACAGAAGTAGCCAGACTTTCCTCTTATCTCTTCATGTGGTCTGGCTTCTTACTCCAGAAACATGTCTCAGTCCCTTACCTACCTAGAATAGCATCACTTCCCAAAGCCATGTCAGTTTAGTTTTCCCTTCTTATGGCCAAACGTATGTGATGGTTAAAATCTAGGCCTCCCTTACCTCTTTTACTTGAATATCATCCTCCCTACTCCTCAACCCATCCCCCCCCCCAAATAAAAGAACTGAAATCTCTCAGTGAACCTAGTGACCCAGAGCAACAACAGGCCTCGTTGGAGCCAAACTTGAGCTCCTTCCATACCACTTAGAGATACTGGATTATATGCCCTAAGAGAGCAGAGATCAGACTTGTTCAGAAAATTCAGTCTCACAGATGGTGTCTACGCTTACTGTAGTGAGCACTGAGTAATGGATAGAATTGTCGAGTCCCTATATCGTACACCTGAAACTCATATTCTATTATATGTCAATGATACTTCAATGTAAATTTTTTCAAATTCTACATAAAGAATTCAGTCTCAACCTCCTTTATTGTACCCATTGTACTCTCAAGTATCAGCCATTTGTTGAGAGATAATTCAAAAGATGCCAACAGCGCCCCCCCTAACAGCCCAGGTGGGGCCATTTATAGCACTGGCTCTGTAGGTACAGAACATTCCAACCACACACCCATGGTAGACTTTTTTCAGATAGGTTTGTCCTGCTCCCAGAAACGTAGATTGTCAGCCCTTCAGTTTTTGTGCCGAGCTACGCTTGCCATGGAGAGCTTACTACTGAGTTATTTTTGCAATGCAAAGCCTTTTAGTTTAGGAGGGAAAACATCACCCTCAAAGTTACATTTTCAGATTCTCTCATGGTTTCCTGAATAATGTTTTCTAAGTCATTTGTCAGGTATTTATTGACTACCTACTGTGTGCAAGGCACTCTTGCAGGAGAAAAAGATGCTTAGAGCCTTCCTCATCTGAAAGAACATATAACCTAGTCAAGATGGTATGTATAAAGATAACTACCATTCAAGGAAGAAAGATCTAAGTACGGAGAGTGAACTACAGCTAAAGTGTTTTCCGGGCAGGTCTGTTCATAAGAAAATGACATTGGAGCATCTGTACTATTGAGCTGAATAAGATATTTCGGGTCCCTGCCCTCAGCTTATCTTGTATAATGCACAAAAAAGATTAGATGGAACAGTATTAAACATGGAAAAGAATGAAGGTCAGTATATTGAATTCAGTGTGTTTCATGGTTTCCGTGTTTGGGAAACTGCCCATGTTCCCCAAGATATTCATTAGTGTTTTTCTTTATGGGAGATATTCTGGAACTCTCATTCACATGCTTCAACCTGGACTGTTGCGGACGTGTGAATAATTTTCGGTTATTCAAGAAATAATTAAGAATCTGCTGTGCATCAGGCTTTATTTTATACCCTGGAAAAAGGTTAACTCCTATCCTTAAAAGATTCCTATACAGTGAAGTATAAAGTCGAGAAGAATTACAGTGCTGTGTTTGAAATGATAAAATTAGTTCATGAAAAGTACTATTGAAAAACAGGGTAGAGGGGTGCCTGGGTGGCTCAGTCCATGAAGCATCTGACTTTGGTTCAGGTCATGGTCTCTGGGTCCTGGGATCGAGCCCAGCTTTGGGCTCCTTCTCCCTCTGCCCCCGCCTCCGTCATGGTGCTCATTGGTGCACGAGCGCTTTCTCTCTCCTCAAATAAATAAAGTCTTAAAAAAGAAAAAAAAAAGAAGAAAAAGAAAAACAGGGTGGAGCATGTCCGGCCACTGAGGAGTCCAGAACAGACAGCTTGAATGGGATGGTGACATTGGAGTTTAGTCTTAAATGATGAGTAGACAAATTCAATAGAAAAAGTGGGGAAGAAAATTCCAGGTAGAAACAAGGGCACGTGTAAACCCTAGAGACAAGACAGACCGTGGCATGAAGGTTCTCACAGTTTTTAGTTTGTTTCAGTTTTTTACAGACTCGTGGGGAGGTGGCAGAAGGAGAACGAGCAGGTAGGGCCCGAGCTGTGATGTGCTGGGAAGTGATAGGCCCGCGCACAGGATGTGGGGCTGCTGACGGACGGGGCCAAACGCGACCGTACTTGTGTTTTAGAGATCTTTGCATAGTGAGGCTTGGCTGTGAAGCAGGTGGAAGGCAGAGAGGTCAGCTCCCGGGCTTGTGTCAGTGGTTTGAATGAGGGATAATGACAACTTGACAAATGAAGGAAGCAGAGAAGAGGAGAGACAGATCTGACGTTTAGAAGGTCAACCAAGTACACCAAGTGTGGCGTGTCCCGAAATGATGCTAGACCAGACTTAAATATAAGATGGAACTCAGAGAAATTATGCCAGAAAAACAAATGTTAATGAGCGGATGATGGGGAGGGCGGGAGGGGCTCTGAAGCAGGCGTGTGCAGTCATGCAGAGCAGTCTGTGGAAGGGATTTCAGGTTATTTTCAACCCAGAGCTTTGACATTGGACTAACATATGAATGGTCAGATGTATAGTTTCCTTTTCTTGCCCAGAAAAATAGATCTGAGTTGCACAGGGACACTGCGTGTTGGCAGTGGTGAAGAGGGGCTCTCCCTGGATAGGTTTCCCCCTCTAAAAGGGTTTTAATTCTATAAGCAAGATTTTCCCTTTACCTCTGGGTTAAAAATCCCCATTGATGGGTAAAGAGTCCTTAAAATTTCGTAAGAGAAAATAAACTAATCCCCCTGCCAAAAATTATTTTCAGCCATTGTCCCTGATGGGCAACCCTGTATGAAACATGAAGAATGGCAATACGGAACCTTGAGATCAGGTTCCCGAATGTCTCGACCTTGAGCTCCAAAGGAAAAGGTCAGGGAGAGGAGATTGGTTTTGCAGAACCCTATAGAAACATTGTAGTTGGGAGTAGGAGCGTGAACATGACATATTTGAGATGATATGTCTGAATAGGAAAGACTGTGTAATGACAAAGACTGGTACACCGTCTCCTGCCCGCGTGATACCTGACGGATGCTGATGGATCTGCAGGATGAACTGGACCACGTGGGAGAACATGCTGGAGAGACTGGCTGGAGTGGAGAAGGGCAGCTTGGGCGTAGATGTACTGAGCAACTTTTAAAATGTCATGATTCTTCTCCAGGAATCTGCAGTCTGATCTGAGTTTCCTACATCCTCTTTGATATGAAAGAGTCAGCATATGTGACATCCTTAACTTTTGTACAATAGCTCCCAGAAGGAGGGAGGTAAACAGGAGGAAGGGAGTCAGTGATTTGTAGGGCTCCTGCCGATGTCAAGGCATGGGCCTGCAAGGACATTTTTAACCTAGGTGATACGTAGTTACCCACAGACATGAAAAGAGGATTTTTAAAAATCAAAGGTAGGGGCGCCTGGGTGGCTCAGTGGGTTAAAGCCTCTGCTTTCGGCTCAGGTCGTGATCTCAGCGTCCTGGGATCGAGGCCCGCATCGGGCTCTCTGCTCAGTGGGGAGCCTGCTTCCTCCTCTCCCTGTCTCTCTGCCTGCCTCCCTGCCTACTTGTAATCTCTCTCTCTCTCAGTGTCAAATAAATAAATAAAATCTTTAAAAAAAAATAAAATAAATAAAAATCAAAGGTAATTATAAGTAAGAATTAAAGGGGGCCAGAACATTTTTCTCCCCTATAAGATGTGCTTTCCAGTTTAGGGTTAGCACCGACTATTTAAGAAACTGAAATGGAAGTTTGGGTCAGATGGAGAGGGGAAAAAAAAAAAAATTGGAGTACCAAATTCTTTCAGGCATCCTCAGACACATTTTTTTTTTTAACTTTCAAATGTAAATCTAAAAGGTAAAACTTCTTTTGCATTAGTATGTTTTGTATAGTGGCCTCTTCTGTATCTTTTATTTCTCATTGCTTCCCAGACCGTGTCTTGTTTTCCTTTCTCTGATTTCAAACAAACAAAACACCCTGCCGGCTTGTACTCCCCAGGGCCAGTCCAGGACCAGGACCAGGACCAGTTTGGATGGAAGTCCGCATGGGGAGAGGACAGATGGGGACTGATGGAGGCAGCGGGAGGGGGGCAGGCGAGCGCAGGACAAACACTACCCCGGTCAAGAGTTGCAGCAGTTACAGTAGAATAGGGGAACTGAATACATTTGGGGCCCGAAGAAGATTGAAAATGGGGTATCATGAGCTAGACTGGCAAAAGCTGCCAACGTCCCCATAACTTTCCATCCCCACCCCCTGAGATCTTGTACGAGGTGGTGGGTGTTGCCAGTAATAACTTAAGAATTGAGAAGTACGTGTTCTTGCTTCACTCATCTTCATGCCTGTTTTCAAACACCCACCATGTACCAGGGAATGAGCTAGGCTCCAGACAGCAGTGCGTTCTGAGCGCCTCAAGCTGTACTTCTGGAGCATTTTCTTCTAGAACCGTTCATTACACACACCAGTGCGTTTTTGTTCATTTCAAGGAGAATGTAGTTGAACCTGTTCTGGAGAAAGCATTGTCATGGGCTCTGAGCATAGAGAGATATTTCAGGCAGCGCCGCTGACTCTGACCTCATAATCCAGTGGGCCAAACAGCCAGACGCACCCGTGACTTCAAACCAGTAGTTGTAAGTACTACAGAAGATACACACACATCAGTAACCATGGAAGCGCTGAGGGAGGGCATCCAGCCAGGGAAGTCTTTCTGGAAGACCGGCTACCAGAGTGTAGTTACCCAGAGAAAATGCAGGTGGCAGCATGCTAGGCAGGAGCACGGACCAGTGCGATGGACTCACGTGCAGGGGACAAGGGGTGAGAGGGTGGCGCGCCAGGCTAGGTAGCTGGGAAGAAGGTGGCCTTGGAGAGGCAGCAGCAGTGTTCTCAGTACCGTTACCCCTTGACTATAGTCACGCGATGAATGAATTTACACATTTATGGGCTGCCTTGGAAGCACATCTGTAAGTGGTATGTGTTGACCCAGGTATGTGCCCGGTTAGAAAAAATCTTGGAGGGCACCTGGGTGGCTCTGTCTGTTAAGCATCTGCCTTCTTCGGCTTAGGTCGTGATCTCCGGACCCGAGATCTAGCCCCACACCGGGTTCCCTGCTCAGCGGAAAGTCTGCTCCTCTGTCTCCCTCTCCCCACTATTTGTGTGCATGCACCTGCTCTCTTTCTCTCTCTCCGCCTGCTCTCTCTTTCTCTCAGATGAATCAGTAAAATCTTAAAATCTTGGACTACAGATTGTGTGTAAAGAGCTAGTTGTAGGTAATCCATTCATTAGATGACGGTCTGAACCCATTAAACATTCTTTAACCACATTGTTTCATTTGCGGAGACCCAGTGAGGCAGCATTTATTAAAATAGGAGAGGTTACCAAGAAGATAGGATATTCTGAATGTTTGGAGGGGCACAAAACGTTCTGTGATTTTGATGAAAGTTGTGTCCTCAGAAAAATGCAATTAACTACCCTATTGGAGAGGGAATCAACCCCCCTGCCTCCAGCCAGCCAGTCTAAGAAAAAGGATAGAAACCCTGCTCTAGAATGAACACTAACCTTTGAGGGAGGCACAACAGCATAGTGTCAAGAGCGTAGGTTCTGGAAGCCAGTTGCCAAGTTCAAGTTATTAATGGCTGTCTATTTCAACTTATCTGTAAAATGGGAATAAAATGGTAATTATCTCTCAGTGTTTGTGTGGATTAAATTGGTACAAATGAAACCCTTAGAGCAGTTCTTGGAGCATAAGCATTCGATAAATGCTAGCTAATATTTCTCTTGTCCTCATCAGTTTCAACCTCTCACTCAAGCTAAACTCTATCAACCAGACTAAGAGACGGTTTTTTTCCCCTCTAGGCTTGCTGGTTGATTCATCACTGCTACCGAGGTGAATTGCTCAATCTATAAATAGCAGGAAAATCGGAAAGAAAGGGTTATATGTTTTATACAGGAAGTTCTAAATAATGAAGTATTTCTCCTTAGGGGTAGTCTAACCAGTCCTTCGTACCTCCAGACTCACTTACCTTTGCCTGTTCTCATTCCAAACATTGACTAAAAATAGGTCAGAGTAGGCACCGGCCTGTTTACTGAGTTAGTGTAATAATAAGGGTACACCAAAAGTGAAGATGTCAGATGGGTTTGAAAATCATTAGCTAAGATGTTGGAGGGCATGTTTAGAAGCATGCTGGTGGGAGACAAGTGACATTTGCAAAGAAAAGAGGGTATTTGCAAAACGACTCCTTTAAAGACATAAGTCCATCCAAATAGGAGACAAAATGAGAAATCTGTCATCTGCGCAGCAGGCGTCGCAAGAGTGGCTTCTGGCTCAGTGCCACGTCTTCCCTCGGGGTTACGGGGACTCCCCAGTCCACAGTTTCTAGAGAAAACACATTTTAAGTCCACCTCGGAGGGTTCAGGTCAGTGCGTCGTGTAGAGGACACTACAGCTCCCAGGGTGAGGGGGAACTGAGTCACAGGGGACAGCAGACACCTACTTCTGGGAGACGTTGGCCTTTGCAACATACGTGGAAGTCCGGTCACCTGTTAGGTAGAGCTTGGGGTTCAGAGGCGTGAGCCCCAACTTATTACTTCCCGGAAGAAATGGCAAAGTGGGGTGCACTGGGGGAGTTTGATGGGTAGTTATTGGACTTTTTAGGGCACTGGAGAGGGATGGAAGGCCATGATCACAAGAGGTCAGAATGTGGATTCAGATCCAAGAGGAGAACATGTGGGCAGACGTGGCATTCCACCCCTGTGCGCAGTGGGCGCACCATGCGGTTGCTAGGGTAGTTTATCAGCTCTTCTCCCTCGGAGCTTAACTGTTTCTGTGCTCGGAAAACAAGGCTCCCTCCAGAGTCACCTGCACTTAACCGGGATGCTAATAATTACAGTGTGGCTGGAAAATGCTCTCGGCTTAGGAACGCCCAGAATGAGATGAAGTGCATCTAGTCACGTGGACCGTGGTCGTGTTGTGCAAAGATCCTTAAGTTGGAGCCAGCTCGGGAAGCTCAGGGAGAAAAGGTAGCTTTTGGCAAAAGGAAATCCTGAAGCAGGGAAGGAAGAACTGTGTCAAAGCCCCGGTCACCCCTATACCAACATGACCGGCTTGCGCTGAGGAAGGCGGGTCTCCCTGGTGGCCTCGCTTCTGTTCTTGGTCCCTCCCCGGCGTCTCGGGGAGCAAGACTTTCGTCTGGATCCCACAGACTCGCGGAGCCAGGGATGGGGGGGAGGGGAGGGGGGCTTCTGATAGAGGGGGAGGGGCACTCACACACCTTGCTCCCTGTCCTGCCCCCCCTATGCAACACACACACCACGACGAGGAGGCCAGTCTGTCCTCTTTTCATATAAGCGGTCCGGTTCCTTTCCAAGCCTCTGAGGTGTCGCAAGGGCTGTAATTTTGAGAATGACAAGAGTGGCTCGTCTGTACTGTTTCATATCAGCTTCTGCTGTTGGAGCCCTGGTCTACCTTGAAAGCCTGCTTCCAAACCAGACCCCCCTCTTCAGGGGAGGAGGGTGGACAAGTGACTGAAGGCCCGTCCTTCCATCTTCAATCAGTATAAATATTACCATGCCACTAACATTAAAATGAAGTTCTCTGCTTAATAAACTTCCTCTCAGTAATAAACTACTTCACCCCGAAGTCTGGTGTATACACAGGTCCACACAGACACGGAGGTGTGGTCAGCATTAGTGGAGAGGCTGGCAAGGAATATTCTATACCAGAAAATGATCTCCAGGGCGCCTGGGTGGCTCAGTGGGTTAAAGCCTCTGCTTTCGGCTCAGGTCATGATCTCAGCATCCTGG
>LNAC01000029.1:822237-925980 GCA_002007465.1 Ailurus styani | reverse complement strand
CTTTGCCTCCCTCTCTCGATGCCTCCCACTCTATTTCTTCTCTCCTCTCCCAGTCTCTTGGAGCACACTGTGTGGAGCTCTTTTTATAGCATTCACCACAATCTGCTCCTGAATCAGATTTGATGGTGTCTGTTTCTCCCTAATCTAGAGCTCCTGGAGACAGAACCTCGCTTTTTTTTTCCTTTCTTTTTCCCCCAAGTATTCTTCTACATTGCCTGGTGGTAGATTTGAGGCTGACCAGTTTGAGGTCCAGTCGGGGTTTATTAAATGTTTTCTTTAATTCCAGGGGATCATATAGCCCTTCTTCAGAGAGTCAATTTATCATAATCCCTATGTCCTATAATTACGCATTTCTATCGCTATGCTTTTCTATTTCTTAAATAATATTTAAAGTAGTGTAAGTTATAGTGGGAGAGTAAGAAAAGGTTACCAGGAAGATGATGCTGAGAAAAAAAGGAAAGATTTGAAGATATTATCACCTTCAAATATTTAGTAAACAGTATGAGAGAATAAAGAATCTTTTTACCTGGAACATTATTTCTTTCATAGCTACTGATAAGGTTGTGGCTAAATTTTTAAACATGCATTCATATTCGTGATTTAGACTTATTTCATGAAACTTTCTGGGTTGTTAATTTTTTTAATTGTTATATTTTTAATTGAAATTAGAACTTCAGATATACCAGCAACCACAAGTATAAATTGATTAGATGGGTGCTACATTTATCATACTCAAGTGATAACCATTATGCTTGCAAAAATATTTTTTCAAAGTGGTAATGCATTGTATGACTGGTCCTTTGTTTATAAACTTGAATTAATAAAACTTGTGATTTTAACTTTTAGTGATTTATGCAATTTGGGTATTATCTCGATACTTAAGAAGCAAGATACACGTGATTGGTTTTTAATATGTGGAGTTCCAGCTGTTCTTGGAAACTTGGAGTTTATTTACTAAACAAATATTGGAGAGCCTTCTGTGTGCCACATGGACATGTTTCTATGACCTCCGTGTGTGTGTGTGTGTGTGTGTGTGTGTGTGTGTGTGGCCGGGGGGACGGGGGCACGGGGTGGATTCCCACTGGCCAGCCGTAGGTGACTTCTGCACAGGTGCACAGCCTTGGGTTTTGGATCGCCAAATCTAGCGTAGTGTCTGACTGATAGGAAGGGATCGTCGTGTCGACAGGGAAATGGCTTAGCTCGCGGAAGCCTAGAAGGCAGCTGGATGCCAAGGGGGTCTCCTAGTGCAGTTGGACTGGAAGCCAGGCGATCCAATTACGGTGTTTCCCATCCGTGTAACTTACCCATACAGGGAGCTTGCCCAGCGCACATGAGCGTGGGGTGGAACTCCGGAAAGACTTTGGGGTGATGTGCTCTTCAAGATGAGCTGTGAATGGTGGTTTCTCCAATACACCTGGGGAGGGCATGACGCTGTGGGCCAGCATATGTCAGGCCACTCGGATGTGAAAGCGCTTTGTCTTTGGACTGTGGATTTTTTTTCTTTAATGTGAAATGTGAGGGACTTCGTGGCAAGGGACAATGGCTGAGAAAGACAGGTCAGAGCGTAAGGGGCCTGGAATCCCATGCAAAGGATGAGTAGCCTCTTTCGCTCAGGTGGTAGGTTAGAGGAGACTGCTGTGGTTAGGGCTGTAAAACTGACCGTCTCTACCCAGTAATCCAGTACTCGTTTCTCCTCCTGTGATTTCTCCCTCCCTCCCAGTTGCCCAAGCCAGGACCCTGGGTCTCTTCCTTATCTGTTCTTTTGCTGTCACGTCCCCTACCTGATCAGTCCCCACCTGCCACTACTTCTCAGTTTCTGTCTAACCCGGTCACTCCTCTCTGTGCTCCTTGCCCGAGTCTGGGCGGAGCTCTGTGGCCGCCACGGTCTCCTCTGTGGTCCCTCAGCCCCACATCCATTCCTGTCCGGCCGGAGAGAAGCTTCTGAATACAGAGCGGGTCAGGCTAGTTCCCGCTCAGGGGTTCGGTGGCACTCAAGCTCCCCTCCCTGCGTGCACCTGCATGACCCTTCAGCTCCGCCGCCAGCTTTGTCCTCCGGCCATGCCCCACGTGCCACCTGCCGCCCCGTCGTGCTGAGCCCTGCCCCTCAGCGCTGCCACGTCCTCTCGGGCCTGCCCCCCCCCCCCCCGCACAGCCTTCTCCTCCTGCCGCCACACGTCCTAGCCTTGTCCCTTGGGTTGTTGCTTCCCGGGAGTGTTTCCCGGGTTTCCAGCTCTGGACTTTTAGAGCCCTCCATCTGTGAACCTGCAGTGCCCACTGTTTGCCCAACTGTGACATGTGTGAAGCAGCATTTTACTCACTTGCTCAATCGTCTCTTTCCTGGGGCACCAGGGCCGCTCAGTCGGTTAAGCGTCTGACTCTTGATTTTGTCTCAGGTCATGAGCTCAGGGTCGTGAGATCAGGCCCCGCCGCAGCCTCTGTGCTCAGTGTGGAGTCTGCTTGAGATTCTCTCTCTCTCCCTCTGCCCCTTCCCCCACTTGCTCTCTCCAAATAAATAAGTTAAACACCTAAGTATATCTTTTTAAAAAATAAAAAATAAAATAAAAAAATATAGTCTCTTTCTTGTAAGAGACTATGAATTCTGTGATGGCAGGAACCAAGTGTAGCTTGTTGACCATCTTATTCCCAGCATCTGGAACGGTGCCTGACAGGCAGTGGGTGTTTACTGAATATTAGATCTGTGAATATCCAAAGTACCTGTTCCCATGCCCAGCACGTCGAGGAGTCTCAATAAATCAGGTACGTCGTGTTTACTACCATGTAGAGCAGCCCTGGCAATAATCTCACACGTACAAAGAGACAATGATAAGGATGGGCACATGGCCATCAGAAGTGACAGGTTAGAAAGTTATGGCTGATCTTTGCTGATTAAGTCTCTGAGAAGCGGTGAGCTCAGAAGCCCGTGGTCTGATGAGTCAGAGCTCACGGATCGGAGGTGGGGACCAAGCAAAAGTGAACTTGGAGAGATGGTTGGTTGAACAGGGAATTGTTAGGAAGGCAGCAGGGTCAAAGGGACATACTTTTAGGTGATGAAAGGGTTCTGTGTCTGTTCACGCGCCGAGGACGAGAGGCCACCAGGAAGGCAGGTGCAGCGACAGGTGTGGCTCCGGGTCCGACCTGTGAGCAGACGCACTGGCCTTGGCCCGGAGGGAAGCTGGTGTCCCTCACGAAGGCAGAGGAAGGGTGGTGGGCAGAGTCGTGGGAATGTGCGCAGGGGGCTGGGAGAATCCGAGGGTGAGAGGCACGGGTAGGAGCGTGTTCAGGTCTGTTGCCCACACCCGTGACGTCTCCCTTCCTTCCCGCAGCTGTTCGGGGGCCTCGTCTGGATCTTGGTTGCCTCCTCCAACGTTCCTCTACCTCTGCTGCAAGGATGGGTGATGTTCGTATCCGTGACGGCTTTTCTCTTCTCCCTCCTCTTCCTGGGCCTCTTCCTCTCGGGCATGGTGACTCAGATTGATGCCAACTGGAACTTCCTGGTAAGGGATTTTGGAGTCTATTTCAGGAAAATGCGAGAAACGTGTAAATATCGTATTCTGTCCTGAAATGCCCGGCCCCCCGTTCTCTCTGTTGCTTCCAGTGAGAGAGGAAAGGTCCGACCCCTGGGTCTGCTGCGCAGCCGTGTGGCTGCCCTCCCGGGGAGCAGGCCCCCCGTCAGTGAAGTTTCTGTCAACGGAGCCGAGCAACCTGTTACTCCAACATGAGTTAGATGACCCTACTCAAAGGCTCTTGTATTTCATGCAGCAAATGAGCTGCGTTACCCTTAGTGAACTATCGAGGAGGTGCCTGTGGGAGATGGATCTGTGCTGTGACATAGATCTTGAAATTTCCCATCGATTTCTGCTTCAGATATTAAACACATACATTCTTTTCAGAAAGCCAGTAGCTATATACTCTATTCTCGAAATACTTAGAAAAGGGGATGGTTTATGTTTATTTTTAATTCCTGTCCTAAATTAATGAGAATTGGTAATTTTAAGCAATGAATTTATAATCTACCTAATTGGGGCGCCTGGGTGGCTCGGTGGGTTAAAGCCTCTGCCTTCAGCTCAGGTCATGATCTCAGGGTCCTGGGATCGAGGCCCGCATCGGGCTCCCTGCTCAGTGGGGAGCCTGCTTCCTTCTCTCTCTCTGCCTGCCTCTCTGCCTACTTGTGATCTCTCTCTCTGTCAAATAAATAAATAAATCTTAAAAAAAAATATAATCCACCTAATTTAAAAAACTATGTTATTAAATTGGATCAACTCACTTTCCCTTTCCCCGTGTAATAGAGGGGCCTCTTTCATGCGTAGGCTCATTTGATCTCTGAGACTATTTCAGACTCTTTCAGTCTGTGGCGGACAGCGCCTTAAGGGAGTTCATGAAGAGTTTGTGAACAACCTCTGTTCCCTTCAGTCAGTTGCTGGTTAGAGACTTAAATCCAGCCTTTAGTCAGGATTATATTGTTCTTTTCAGGTATGGTAATGTATTTACCAGCTTCAGGACAGATGTTAGGCATATTAAAGAATGTTCTTAGTTGCGGAGTGTAAGGAGACCATCATCATCCCAGACGTTATCAGCCGGGAATTCTGGTGGATGTGGTCGCCCATGAAGCCAGACCGGGGGGTAGACGGTTAGCGCAAAGTTAAGGAGGGAGTGTGGGGCAGGGGTTACAGTCTTGCACAGGCTTGGAAGGTAGGTCTGTTGTGTTTAATAACCGTGTAGCCTTGGCCAAGCTATTGAACCTCTGTGTCTTCCGATTTCTTCCTCTGTAAAATGGTAATAATGGTACCTACCTGGAATTAATGTATTCAAAGTGCTCATCAGCTTTGTGTCTGATTTATAGTATCTGATCCGTAATCGTCATAATTCCTTAAATATCCCGAGGCTTGCAGCTTGAAACCTAATGTTGGTAAGCACCACCAGATCTTTAAGTATTAAGCTCAAAGATGGTATTTGGCCAGCAGTACTAGTAAATACATAGTCATTGCCCCATCCTGCTACCTCTTCCCAAGTGCTGTGCTCCCCGCCACCCTGGCCCTTCCTTGGGGACCTTGCTGGACCTCCAGGTCCTGCACTGCTCAGCATTCCTTCTAATGGTTGATACACTTGCTGTACCAATGTTTAAGTATTTTCCCAACATCCTGCCAGGTTTTATTAGACATGTGTTCATACCATCTTTTTTCCTTTTGTTTACGTTGAGTCTAATTTTTGATATTGAGTACATTGTTAATATCCTTATACATTTATTAGGTTTCCTAAATGTGTGGTTCCCCCCATCTGTAACATGGTGTTTGTTGTTCAGACAATAAAATGTAAGAGAGCGTGTGTGTGCGTGTGTGTTTAATTAAACCACTTTAGGAAAGAGGCAACTAATACTGGAAAGCCCTACCAGTGTGCTGCAGAGGTCACCTGCAGAGCCGATCCTGTGGTTGGCTAGCCAGGGTAGCCCACTGTTACTAAGGGGGGACACCGTGGTAGCCCCACGCAGCACACGGCACAGTGGTGTTCCCTGCACGGCCCCATCATGGTTGGGATGCTTTCCGAGAGCCAACTCACGCCTTTATGGAGTTGACTTAAACGCTTGCCGTATTTAGAATGGGCTCCTTTATTCCCCGTCTCTCCTTCTGTGATTTTCCACATCATCAGTCGTTTCTGACCACAGAGTTGCTTTTGGTCGGTTTTGTAATGTATCGCGAATACTCTCCGCCAGAAAAATTCTGGAGCCATGCTGTTGTGGAGTTGCCACCAGATGGTAACCGTTTTTAATTGCTGCGTTCTGGAATTGTTAGACATTAACTGCTCAAAAAATAATAGTTTCCCTTTGTGGTAGCAGTTTAACATTACCCGTATACAATGCACGAAGGAAGCAAGGATTCATTTTGATGAAGAATTTATTTTCTAAAAGTATTTGTTGTGGGATATTAACCAATATATTCATGGCTTCTAGCTTTTTGTCGATCGTGAGGTTGAATTAACATTTGTGGTGGTAGATATCTTCAGAATTTTTTCCCAAGCTTGATGAAATAAAAATATGTAATATATGTAATAACACGTGTTAAATGCTATAAACTTGCCCTTTTCTAATTTGGGGAAAGAAACAGGTTTTGATTTTTGAGATTATTTTTCTGTATTTTTTTTTCTTTTTTGTAGAGAGGAAATACCGTCCTGCCTAACTTTAAATAAGAGATACCATACTTATTTTCCATTTTTGAAGAGGTGGGGTATAAAGGAAAGATGTATTTTTAGAAAAATAAGAGCTACAAAGAAAAAATCCTATACAATTCAGCATGCTTCACTTTATTTCCCCAAAGTAGGTGGCATACATTTGCCTCTTTTAGGGACATCACTTAATACCGCGAATGTCCTGAGCTATATTTTCTGTTCCGACATTCATTTTCGTACTTGATCTTTATGGCAAGTCCTTATGGGAGACTGTTACTGTTCTCACTTTTATGGTTGAGGAAGCTGAAGCTCGGCGTAGCTGTTGTCCCTTTTACGTGCTGCCACTGTGGAAACCAGGATCCCCCTATTCACAGCGTAGCTTTTTTAAAAACTAGTTAGTAAAAATATGACCTGAGGAGCGAAACATGGGCTAAAGATAAGAATATGGGGGATCGTCATTTGTTGCTGGAAAAAAAAAAAAAATCAGGCTCTGCTTAAGGTCGTTGACCTGAGCAAAGAGTGAAGACAAGCGGGCCACGCTCTGGGCTGTGTGACTACCGGGAAGTCTGGCAGAGGAGCAGGACAATGCAAAGGAGACTCGGAGAGGGGCCGTGGGGCCATCTGCCAATGGGGAGGGGCCGAGGACTCAGGACAGGTGGTTCACAAAGGGTGGCCCCTGACCAGGGGCAGAAGCAGCACCTGGCACCCTGTGAGATGAGCAGACTCTCAGGTCCCACCCAGACATCCTCAGTCACAAACTCCGAAGTTGGGACACAGCGGTCTGTGCTGTAAAAAGGTTTTCAGGTGGCTCTGGGGCCTGCTTACCTTCAAGAACCGCGGGTTTTGCGTAAGCAATCTGCATTGTCCAAACAACGAGCAGAAATCTGTGGGAGACCCTGCACACGTTCCACACGCAGCAGGAATCGGCCTACAGTGTCCCGGTGGCCAAACGTAAACGTGGGCGTGGCTCTCCCGTGGCGGGGAGTCTTGACGGACACCCGATACCTCCCGGGTCCTATAGTAGGCCCTAGAAATACGGTGGGGAGCAAGATAGGCCTGTAGTGGCTCTCAGAGTTTGTTGTCGCAGGCGGCGTCAGTAATGACACAGGGGCGCCTGGGGGGCTCAGTCGGTTAAGCGTCTGCCTTCAGCTCAGGTCATGATCTCAGGGTGCTGGAATCGAGCCCTACAATAGGGTCCCTGCTCAGCGGGGAGCCTGCTTCTCCCTCTCCCTCTCCTTCTGCCCCTCCCCTCTGCTCATGTTCTCTCTCTCTCTCTCAAATAAATAAATACAATCTTTTAAAAACAAAATGTAATAATTACACAATTGATGCATTAATCAAAATGATGTTAGTGGCCAAGCAAGGAGTGTTCAGGATGCTAGAAGATACTAGAAGAACCTATCTGTCGTCTCAGGTCCCCTGGGAAGCAGACTGTAAGATGAATTTAAAAGTGCAAGAGATTTGGGGGCACCTGGGTGGCTCAGGCAGTTAAGCATCTGACTCTTGATTTCAGCTCAGGTCAGGATCTCAGGGTCATCAGATCGAGCCCCGAGTCAGGCTCCAGGCTAAGCTTGGAGCCTGCTTAAGATTCTCTCCCCTTCTCCGTCTGTCCATACCCCCTGCCCGTGCTGTCTCTTTCTAAAACAAACAAAACAAAACAAAACAAACAAAAAACTGCAAGAGACTTTTTTTTTGAGGGGGAGGGGAAGAGTTATACCTGTGAAAGGGGAAGGAAATAGGTAAAGCAGAAAAGTCCAAGAGCGGGGTGCAGATCAACGATCTTGCCCAAAGTAATGAGAAGCTCAGGAGTACAGTCTTTGCCTTAAGACTGTACACTTGTTAGGCAGAAGTGGCCAGGCACCAGGATCCCCACTGTACCGTCATTAGCTGGGGACTGCCGGGTGGCATGTGGCCTTGGCTCACACACGGCTGTTGACCCCCAGTCCGCCGAAGCCAAAGCCGTCAGCTAACTGGACTGCTCTCAAAAGCCACTGTGTGTCATACGCGCTTACGGACGTACAAGGGCCCAGTAGAACGTCAGGAGCTGCTTTGCAAAGACGTGTGACTTCCCACTGCAGGTCACCTGCCTGATTCTGCAGTCCAGGAGCCTGCAGAGTGGCTTTCTTGCCAGGGTTGCCGTGAATTCTTCCTCTCCAACACCTGAGGATACCTACGACCCTGGGGTGATGTGGGTAGCTGGGTAGCCTGGCCCAGCTCAGGCAGAATTAGGAGCGTAAGACGTTCATTGGACGACCAACACCCACAGCAGATGAAGGAAGAGCAGTGGACAGGGAAGCCTTCACCACGGATCAGTTCTGATGTACTGAAAAGGAGGAAGAAGTGAGAAGCAGGAGGAATAGAAAGTTGGCGGGGGGTGGGGGGAGTCTGTCCAGCCACACAGTACTTCGTGTAAAGAGCATCAGCCTTGAAGCCCAGAGTTCGTCCTCGTACTAAAACGAAGTCGCAGTGGCTGGTGCTCAGAGAGATGGGACGGCGGCATGAGCCGAGGCTGGTGAAGACGCTGAGTGCCTCATCACCCCAAGAGTCGCGGCCGTGTCTCCAGACCTTTCCCGCCCCTCCTAGGGTCGCCCGAGCCACTTCCGAGGGTCGGCCTCGGTCATTTAGATGAGCGCCTAATGATCTCAAACCTATTTTTCTCTCAATCTCAATTACCAACTGAGATCCAGAGCTATTACTTTTAATCCCTAAAAGTAGTGACGTTTGGACTTGGACCTTCATCAGTTAACATCTGTTGCAGAGCTACATGGATCTGAGCATTTCTGTTATCGATTAGACACGATCAGTCTGTACCACTGTTCAAACTTCTGAAGGCATCGGCGAGTCCGCTTCTCCATTAGCGCTGTTAAGTAGAACATATTTTCAGCGTGTACCTTTGTAATTCCCACTCCCGGTGAGTTGACGTTTCCTTATTATTCTAGTCTAAGAACAGTTCTCACGGACAATTGGCAGTTTTGTTTGCTGAACGGGCCTTTACAAAGACAGCGGGCTGTAGTCTCCATGTAATGTTGCTGTATCAATAACAGTTTGACAGAAGAAAGCAAGCGGACTTTGGAACCAGACAGCCCTATGTGGGTTTGAGTTCTTTCAAAAGGTTATGTTTGAATGGCTTTAGAACAGTTAAAAAATCACTTGTTTATAAAGTGGGAATAATAAATGGTGGTTGAAAGGATGAACGGCAATGCATGTTAAGTAGCAGGTATCTGGGAGCTGTTGACAAAAATACACAGCAGTGTGATGATGAACATCAGTTCGTGGAAGACAGTGAATTCCAGTAAAGTCAGGCTTCACGGTGCCAGCAACATGTGAGATCGCATTATGACAAGTGAGTTTTTTGGTTTTTTGGGTTTTTTTTTATTTGACAGAGAGAGAGAGATTACAAGTAGACAGACAGGCAGACAGAGAGAGAGGAGGAAGCAGGCTCCCCGCTGAGCAGGGAGCCTGATACGAGGCTAAATCCCAGGACCCTGAGATCATGACCTGAGCCGAAGGCAGAGGCTTTGTTTGAGAGTTCCTATACTTTTTGTCAAAGTATATGGTATGTACTATGCTTTTCTAGAATATTAGGAGATACGGTATTGAATTCTGTGATGTCATAGGTCTTCTGCATTCTTCAGTGTATAGGGTGACAGTCTAATGGATGAAAATAATAATTGCTCAGAAATAAAAGACTTAATTATAAAATGTGTGTATGTATATTATTATATAACTATATAATATACTACAATAATATCTGATAACTGTAATAACAAGGTATATGAAAATATGTATTTTATTATAAAATTCAGGACATCGGTTTCATCGCTATGCTGATTACAGCAGGTCAGTTGGTTTTTATTTGGATTCTAATAGCTTGACATTGTTCAAGCAGCCAAAGTAAACGGTGGGTATGGCCAAAGATTGTTTAAGTGGTCTCGCCCTCCTAAACTTAAACCTCATGCACTGAAATAAGGAACAGAAAAAAAATTTACTTTTAATTACAGGTGTCTTCTTTTGTTTTTCCCCTCCTCTTTCAGGATTTTGCATACCATTTTACAGTGTTTGTCTTCTACTTTGGAGCCTTTCTCCTGGAGGCAGCAGCCACATCCCTGCATGACCTGCGCTGCAATACGACCTTGACCGTGCAGCCACTCTTGAGCGATAACCAGTATAACATAAACGTAGCTGCCACAGTGAGTGTCCATGAGTCCAGGTGACCAGCACCCCGCCCCCACGGTCATGGTCTCCCAGAAACCCCTCGGGCAGCCATTGCTTTCTCTAACAGGAGCCATTCGATTACACCTAGACTAGCTGTTTATCTGTACAATAACCTGACGAGCAAAGTCCCGCCCTTAGCCCTTGTGTTCTGGGTCCCGACCCAGAGGACAGCCGGCCCGCGGCTGCGGCTGGCCTGGCACAACAGAGCCTACTCTATAGAAAGGATTCACTGTGCCTTTTACTTCCTCGAACTGGAGGTGTGGTGAGGGAGATTTGTTCTTCAGTGGTCGGTACCTGCTTGTAATTCATTTTAATTCAGTGAGTACTTATGGGGAGCCTACCATGAGGGAGGAAATTGGGGGGGGTGTTGGGGACAGGGATGAACCCCGTACAGCTCCTGCCCCCGAGGAGTCTCCAGAGGGCCGAAGGGGGTGGATAGTCCCCCCGTGACAATTCATGACTTACAGATGAAGCGCTTTCCATGGGGAAATGTTTTGACCTTTTTAGTCTTCCTTAAGTCACATACTTAAGTGAGTTTGTTGTTTTTTATTGACATAGGTAATTTGAAGAAATACATTATTTCTGTTTTTATAATTTTGAAAGTATCAGAAATCCACATTATTCCCTGAATGGGTTGATACGTAATATGGCTATGTAGCAAGTTAGTGACCCTAATGTTTTACTATTGTATGTAGATAGTAGATAAACAGCCCGGTACTCCCCCACGTAGCCATTAAAATCTTTCTGGAGCAGTGTTGTCCACCAGCATTTTCTAAGATGGTAGAAATATCCCATATGTGCACAATTCAATGTGGTGGCTACTAGTTAATCCATGAATTCATTATAATTAATTTACATTTACATTTAAATAGCCACGTGTGGCTGGAGGCTCTCACGTTGGACAACACAGGACTAGAGTCTGGGTTTTGACGGGTGGATGTGCGATGATTCTAAGACCTACAGCCATCAGGTTCCCAAGCCTCTGTTAGGATTTGTCAAAATTCATTGAGTGCCTCCAACGAATTAGACTACTGGCGGATTGCACCAGAAAGGAGACCTGGCTCCAGCTTTGAGAGGCTTCCAGTTTAGATCAGTGATTTTTACACTTTCTTTTATGAGAAGCGAAGCTGTTTTACTTAATGAAACTTACTGAAAACCCAATAAATACAGAAGCCAAGAGCACAGATGCTCTAGTTGGGAGTGGGAGACAAGGGGGTCTTGAATGATGCCTATCCGCCCTTCTCCCGAAGCCACCTCTGTCCACCTCGTCATCTCTGAGGCACTGCCATGGGGTCTGTGTTATCCAGAGACCACAGTTAGGAAACCACTGGTTTTAGCAATATCGTGAAGTGAAGAAAAGTTCAGGGACTTGGAATTAATTTTTTTCCTACCAGGCGTCCTTCCTATATCCATCAATCCAGGCGTCCATCAATTCTCCTTGGACTTTCCTTTACTACTTCCATCCCCTCATTTTTAGTGGTGCAGGCTATTTTCTCATTACCTCTCAGATCCTTGAAGTAGTACCAAATCGGTCTATTTATAATTGCCCTAAGATCCCACTTTCATAAGAATAGTAGGTGCTCAAGTACTTAGTGGATGGTAGATGTCATTAATTTCTTGCCAACGTTCCTTCGTCCTAAGAGCCCAGTTTTCAGTGTTCTCCGTGGCCCGATTCTGTTCTGGCTGACCCTCTTCTGTGACTCTGTCCCTGTTATCCTTCCCTTTCTCTCTGCCTCAGTGAAACTGCCTTGGTAAACCTCAGTGTGCTTTCAGTTCTGCAGTACCTACCATTCCCATCCGTACACTCCTGCAGAAGTGAATCTTTAATTTCTGAGTTTTAATAATCCCTAACTATACGAGCCAGTCTTTCGTGACATTATATCGAATCCCTTCCTTTACTTTTTATTCCAATGTACCTGAGAGAGGAAAGTTGATTTTCACTAATAATAGATACCAAAAGTGGTCATTCTCATTCAGCAGACAATGTCTAGATTAGAGATGTATCAAAGAGACGACCAGCAAAAGCAGGCTGGGGAGAATACCAGAATGGCAATTAGAGAATGGTCATGTTCTCTAGGTGAATCCGATATTCCTTCTCGGAGCCAGAGATTCCTGGCAAAGGATCCCTGCACTAAATCATGTTCTACCATATTTAATTGCTTTGTCTTATAGATTTCTATGGATCATGAATTCCCAAAGGGTGAGGACACTACTATTTGTTTAGATGCACCAGATGTACTGATGTACACATAGTTGGTGCTAAAGAAATCCTTGTCAGTAAGGACGATAATTCAGAGTTGAGTGCAGGTTTCAGAACTACCTCCCACACCAATCTGTTGATTCACTTCTGTGCCTTTGCTTTGTTTACTTCTAAAGGCCCTTTCCATTGTCGCAGGAAGGATTTGATACGTCCTCAAGTTCTGATACTTGCACTTTTCTTGGCTGTGAAATCACTGTATGAATAGACACCTCGTAATGAATTTTTGAATAACGTGTTGGGGGTTTTATAAATATTTAACAAGTGAGTCCAGCATGTGAACAAATGTTCAACCCAAGACTGTCCACAATTGAGGAAATTATTAGGGGCCATAATGTTTAAAAGAAGGGTTAATGGTGTGAGGGGGTAAAACACAGTAGTACAAATCATCAAAAAGATGACTATAAACTATTTCCGTAAATGTTGAAGTATCTTTAGGTAGGTTGATCAGTGTTGTTCCTTGATAGTTCCTTGATAGTAGATTGATAGTTGTTCCTTGGAATGAGTCTTTTCTTAAAGTCAGTATTATAAATCTGATGAGTTTTTGTTTCCTTTTTCGTAGATTTTTGCCTTTGTGACAACAGCTTGTTATGGTTGCAGTTTGGGTCTGGCTTTACGAAGATGGCGACCGTAACACTCCTTAGAAACTAACGGTCTGTGTTGGTTTCATTTGTCTACTTGATGTGTCTGATCAATTTGGATACCATTTTGTCCAGATCAACAACATTCCAAAAGTAATTTGTTTAGTATATGGAGAGAATCTAAGTACAAGTTTTGGTTCATTTCGTGGATGGATTTTTATTTTATTATGATGTTAAACAGAGAAATAGCCTTTAATTTTACATCTGTCTCTTTTTTAAAGAAAATTTTCCTTTATATCCATAAAATATACAGATAGTGCTCATGAAAAAGGGGTATTTCTTTTGTTTAATTACTGACTCGCCTAAACCTTAATTTTAATAGGTAACTACAATTTCCTAAAAAAAACAAAAAGCAAAAACAAACCATGTTTTAAATATCCTTCCCACTGAACTCTTTTAGTGTAAAACAGAGATTGGCACCCTTTTTTCTAAAGGTCCAGATGGTAAATATTTTAAGCTTTGTGAGCCGTACAGTCTCTGTTGCAACAATTCAACCCTGCTGTTACTCTGTGAAAGCAGCCATAGGCAACACATAAATGAATGAGCGAGCCTGTGTCCCAATAAAACTTTATTCAGGAAGACAGGAAGCAGGCTGGATTTGGCCCATGGGCTGTAGGTTACAGTTTGCGGACCCCTGATGTAACACCTTAGTGATATTTTAGGTATTTTATCGAACTGATCCTGAAAGGTATAAAATGAGATACGTCACATAATATTTAGCCTCATTATGCAATAATCACCTTCCCTTTGTGTTAATGGTCAAGTGCTTACCCTTGAAGTGGTGGATAGTTCTTCAGGCTAATTCAAGCAGAGTCTTGGGTATAGGAAAAAGTAATTTATGAGGTAAATCCTTTTAGCTTAATCAAACTAAGGGTCTGTTAACAACTGAGCAAACCTCTCATCTGGCATCCTTAAAATGAGGTCCCCAGAGACCATTCACCACTACTGGAACTGGTGTCTAGCTACTTATATCTTACTTTGGATTTATTTATGCTTCAGAATACAGCTGTTTGTCCTGTGCATGAACATACGAATATTTGTGTGTGGATATATGAGGCTTTACCAAGTAGAGCTTCCCTAAAGAGTTAACATCTTACTTCTAATTATTTCATATTACTTTCTCAGTTTAATTTGAGTAGAGTCTTAAATATAGCTTAAAGTTGAAGCTTTTTACATGTTTTGATAATAGCCCCAACATCTTTGTTGTCTTGCATTGGTAACAGATATACAAAATTAGTTCTAAAACAACAGCCATCCTAAAAACTTGTCTCTGGCTGAACTGCACAGAAAATATCTTAATGCATCTGTTAGAGACCCTGGTTGTGGAAAGGTGCCAAACAATGGCTTGAATGGGAGAACAAGTAAGAGTTCGGTCCCAGCTCCCACCACACTGTCCAAGCTGGATACTTATCTCCTGCCCCAGGCGGGCTTCCTCTGGGAAAAGAGGGCTTTGACCTTGCAAAACCTTTAGCCCTTTGCTTTTTTTGGCTGAGTCATCCCCTAGGAGTGCCATGTCTAAGTTGTGCTATTAGATTTCATGGAACGTAGAGCAATCCCAAACGAGTCACGTGATCAGTGCTCAGTGATCGGATGCTATTTATATAATAATCCCCTAGAAAGAAGAATCTTAGAGTTTGGTTTGAGATATAAAGACGTGTTTCAATACGTGGCAAGAAGAAATCAGTCTAAGACTTTATACTCATGTCCTATCTTTTCTATAATATCTGACTTCCTTGGTTTTTCTAGCTTCATACCACACACTTAAACCTGTATTATGAATTGTATATTACAAAGTCATAAATGTGCCATAAGGATATATAGTTCATTCGAGTTGGAATCGTTTAGTCTGCTAGATTTAGTTGTGAGATTTTATTTTTGTTTCCAAAGTATAACAGGTCTTTGCTTGGTGGCATTAAATTAAATGAATTCATGAAATGGCTTTAGTGGCACTTTTGTAAATGGATTGCTTCTAGATCATTAAGAACCAAGCCTAAAACTCATCTGACTGTGAATACTTATATTTGTAGATTAATTGTGTTCTGGGTTTGTGAATTGAGTGACAAAGCACTCGAACAAAAATTATGGCATTTGAGAACTTCTTTATATATGCTGTAGAGATGAGAAAGTGTTGGTTGGTTTTAAAATCCGGTTACTCCATGATGAAAAGAAATTTATTTTATAAGTGTTATGACTCTAATAAAGTATTCATTTGGTAATCTTTTTTGGTCATCTATTTTTTATACTATTCACTTTGAAATTCAGTTAAAGGTTTGATATAAACTTGACAGATTTGGAATTTCTAGATTCACAATATAAAAGAGTTCTGCTTTAAACACTTCTATGGAAAGTCTCTCAGGAAATGTCAGTGAGCCTTTTTTCTTTGGTGAAGTTCAAAGAGGTAAGTCTTTGGAAGTAATATTTTAAAGAAAGTTTAAATACTACCCTATTTTATTCACAAGCATTTATGTAGTGCTTACTATGTGCCAGGCAATGTTCTTGGCATTTTTTCAGATATTAGCTCATTTAATCCTCATCATGACAACTCTGTGGGGTAGACAATAGCATCTCCTCTTAAAGATGAGGGAACTAGGGACATTCGGGTGGCTCAGTTGGTTAAACATCCGACTCTCGGTCTCACTTCTGGCCTTGACCTCGGAGTCATGGGTTTGAGCCCTGTGTTGGGCTCCATGCTGGGCATGCAGCCTACTTAAAAGAACAAACAAACAAGCAAACAAAAAACAGATGAGCGAACTAAAATGCAAACCTTAAGCGACACTGGGGTCATGTGTCTAGCAAGAAGCTTTAAACCCAGCAGTCTGGCTCCAGAGTCCAGGTACCTAATGGCTGGGTTATCCCTCAGTTTTATAAGATTTTGCATATTGTATATATATATAAAAATGTGACCTTTCCCCTCCAAAAAAAATTTTTAGCGGAATGCTTAATATAATTGTAGTAGATGTCATCTTTTAGAACTTTTTTCTAGACCTTCAGAGCCAAGGTCTCATGAGTTTTCACTATAAGACTGTAGGCCAGACCTTCCATTACAGGGGTAAAGTTAGGCAGCTTTGGTCTGCGAAGGCCCCCAGAGAGCTTGGCTGCCTGTCTCTCTGGCCCAGTAATTCTGGCCCAGAGTGTGGGCCTTTAGTCTCCTGCATTGCCTCACATGTCAGCCCTTTTCTGAATTAGCCTGGCTTCCCGATGAGCCCTGGAACAGACATCAGAAGGGTTCTCTAGTCTGAGTTATACCATTCGACCTTGACTCGTAAACTATCAATTTCCACCTCCGCATGTGTCAGAATGTGAAATTCGAAGTCATTGTCCCAAAGGTTCAAATTTGTTATGAAGTGAGCCAGTGTCTCAGGCGGCAGTGTGATGTATTCACATGTGAGGGGTCCAGAGTTGAAGGGGAGACGATCATCTTTAGAACATACATGGGGTTTTTGGTATTGCTTTGAAAGCTCATCTTTTTAGAGAGAGTCCTAAGCTGTGCCATGGGCAGTAGGTCAATACGGGGTGCTCTCTCTGGAGCCTTCCTACCTCATGAACTTGCATGGCTTCCTGCCTCACCCTCTTTGGGTGTTTGCTCAGTTGTCACCTTGAATCTCACACCAGTACTCCTCCTTGTCCTTGCCTGCATTTCTCTTAGGCACTTAGGACATATAGTTTAAATACAGCATGAAAAGCGTGTATTTTATTTACTTATTGCATTTGCCCTCTTCTCTGCTAGGATGTAAGGTTTATGGACAGGAGCCATCTACTGTGTTCACGGCTCCGTCTCCAGTGCCTAGAAGAGAGTGTAGCAAATAGCATGTACTCAGTAACTGGATATTGAGTTAGCAAATGGATGAATGTTATAGCCCTACCTCCTTTTGTGTTCCAGTCGATATACTCTGTAAAAATTGATCCTGTTAGCACTTGAAAATTTCTGGTCTGGAATGGCTAGGCATTTTTCACCTAGCTCTGGATGTAGTTAGAGTGAATTCTACTTTACAGGTCCTCTAGTAATTAAATATATGTGTATTGTAAAAATGTTATTTGATCAGTCTTCTATAGCAGAGGAGCTATGCATATAAAAATTAGGCATCCCGGGGCACCTGGGTGGCTCAGTGGGTTAAGCCTCTGCCTTCGGCTCAGGTCATGATCTCAGGGTCCTGGGGTCAAGCCCCGCATCAGGCTCTCTTCTCAGCAGGGAGCCTGCTTCCCCCTCTCCCTCTGCCTGCCTCTCTGCCTACTTCTGATCTCTCTCTCTCTCTCTGTCAAATAAATAAATAAAATCTTAAAAAAAAATTAGGCTTCCTGTGTAAACTCATTAGATCTTTATTCCAACTTCTTCCATGATGAAAGATGTCACTGTGGACCCAAGTGACTTAGTCCTCAAAACATGATCAGAACTAAGAACTAATGGCCAAAGGCTGTCATTTTTCTATAATTGTGATGGGAGTGGAAGACTCTGGCTAATGGTTTTTGCTAAAAATTGTGATAGTCACTTTTCTAAGAGTAACAGGAGGTGGAGGTATCTGTAGGTATTGTGTGGCATTTTGACTTTTTATGTCTGCCAACTCCAAGCTTTATCCTTGGGTATGCATGCGAGGTATTCTAGATGAAGGATGTTATTGAATTCCCTACTTGCAGTTGCGTGTATCATTCTCAGTATGCCTGGTATCCCGAGTCAAGGCACAGTTTCGCCGAAGCAATGAAGTTCTGATGCATCAGTATACTGGGCCACATGGCCTTTTCATGAAATTGTGCATGTCGTTGTTTATTAAATATGCCATCTTACTGACTACACTAAAGCTTTAGTGTGGAAATGTGAATGAACTCATTTATATACAAAGGTATATAAAATATTTAACAGTGGTTAACTAAAGATTTTAAACAATTTAAGTCATCTCAATTTCTGAACATGTGTACCTTATTTATGTATATGAAATATATGAACTAGCATCAACCTACTTTAACTTATAGGAAAGCATTTTAATTTTAAATCATAAAATATAGTTAAAATATTTTCTCATATCATGCTGTGTAATAAATTACCCTGAATATTTCCTAAGGCACTTACACTCATTTCCGAGACCCCAGAAATGAATGGATCATTGATCTGGAGGTCAACTACCTGGATTTATGTCTTCTACTGGTTTGAATGAACTGTTGAATAAAATAATAAGGGAAAGTGTCTCATAGGGTCTGGCAGCCATAGACATGGTCTTTTATCTATACTTTTGCTTTGATTTCCTGGTGAGATGATAGCTACTCCTGCATTTCTTTTGAGCAGAAAGCTGCCTACATCTAAAAAATTAACTCATGGTCAAATTTTTATGGAATGAATATATTCTCAGCGAATGCATATGATATGCTCTTTCCCAGTGTGAGATGAGTAAGGTTTTTGCCTCAGCTAGGTTTTTAATAGTTATATTTTCAGTGTGCATTAGGAAAGTATAAATTGCACATCAAAGGCATGCTTTCATGGCTATTATTCAGCATGAAACTAAATAAACATTTAAGTAGGAAAAAATAGTCCATTAAGAGCTGTATGACTCGAAGTGAGTTGCTTTATTTAAACCTATATACTCATCTGCAATGCTGATCATATTTGCAAACCTGTGACAGTGGGTCCTTTGGACAGAAGAACCCAAGAATGAGTTAAAAATACAAGCAATTGATTGGAGGAAATGCCTATGAAAGATAAAGAGAAGAAGGAGAAATAAGATTAGGTAGGAAGAGTTTCAAACTGTGTCCTAGGTTTGAGAAAGTCTCAACCAGCTTATCAGGGAGCTCCCACACCAAGGTTGCCCACAGAAGAGTCCCACACTAGCTTGGAAGGATGAACCCTACACCAACACCAGGCTCAGTCACTGGCCTTGGATTGCCCAGAGAGACTATGATCTCAGCTCGTTGGCTCACAAGCTGAAGGAAGATCCTGACGCCCCTATAACTGGAGGCTTTCCTAGAACTGCCCTCCCTGTGGGTGATAACCTGTTGGAGATGGGAATGGCACATTTGGCGACTGCCACTTTCTGCCCCTCGTGCCAAATAAATCTTTCTCCATACATGTCCTGGGAGCCACTTCTCCAAGGTTCCAGTGGGTCTCTTGACCTAAGGAAAGAATTAGAACAAGGAGGTGAGTGAGACAAACCACTAGCTCCATCACTGCAGTTAATCTTGGGGTCACCACTGGTAGCAGCTACCCCCAACCTCTCCAGGACATGCACACTGATTTGGGGTTGTGACCCAAACCCTCATAACTCTTGGCAGCGACACCTTTTACAGGTTAAGGGTCACTGCCCTTGTCCAGTCACAATCACTGTTGGACAAGGAAATACCAAAGAGGTACCCAAGTGTATCACCTGAGTTCCATATACATCCCTCCCTGTCTCCATTGTGTAATAACAGCCCTACTCCTTCCTGACCAGGATCAGAAACGCCTGCCAAAATGGTGACTCCTTTGTGCCTGCTGGTTTCCAAAATCCAAAATGCCTCCACAGAAGCTACAGCTTATAGTTCAATGAGACCTTTGCTCTATTCCCTGGTGAGAATGAACTTCCTTGTGGATCCGAACAGTAACCATATAGAACCCAAAGTGACAAGACAGGCTGTATCAAGGCCACAGTGAGTCATGGGGAGTGATGATAAATAGGGCAACTCCTGTGTCCACCTCCTTTCTCACCAGCGCCATGAGTTCTTTTGAGGACACAGTGTCCTATAGAAGTTTCAGACTCAGTGCCTATCTGGCATCTAGGAAAATGATTCCCCACTCTCAGAGTATTGGCTCTAGCTGGTGATTCAGCTGTGCTTTCGACAGGCCACGTCAGGCCAGCTGCATGGTGCATTATAGGATGTGATCAATGACCACAGTCATGGAACTATCTCCCTGGTTCGATGCTATGTCGACTGTGATTCTGTGCTTATGGAACAAGCACTCTATAATGTTACTGTGCATGAGTTTGTAAACTTTCTCACCTCAAGACACTTTTCTTTCCACAAAACGCACATGAGACAAAACCCAAGAAAAGAGGGGTAAATCCCCATGACCTTGAATTCAACAGTGGCTTTGCAGATATGACAGCAAAAGCACAGCAACAGAAGAATAAATAGATAAATATAACATCAGAATTCAAAATTCTTTTGCACCAAAGGACACTATTCAGAAAGTGAAAAGACAACTTACTGAAAGGAAAAAATTGCAAATCATATCATTGGTAAGGGTCTAGTATCTAGAATATATAAGTAACTCCTATAACTCAACAACAAAAAGACAACTCAGTTTAAAAATGGGCAAAGGACTTGAGTGGAAATTTCTCTAAAAAAGATACACAAATAGCCAACAAACACATGAAGAGAAGCTAAATATCTTTAGCCGCCAGGGAATGCAGGTGAAAACCACAATGAGATATCACTTCACACCCATTAAAGTGGCTGTAATATTTTTTAAAAGAAAAATAACGAAGTTGGAATCCTCACTCATTACTGCTAAGAATGTAAAATGAAGGGCGCCTGGGTGGCCCAGTCAGTTGAGCATCTAACTCTTGGGATCGAGCCCTGTGTGGGGCTCCATGCTCAGCAGAGAGTCTGCTCCTCTCCCCCTGCCCCTCCCCCTGCTCATGCACTCTCTCTCCCTCTCTCTCTCTCTCAAACAAATACATCTTAAAAAGAAAAAAGAATGTAAAATGACACAGTCACTGTGGTAGATACTTCAGTTCCTCAAAATATTTTGCCAGATGTATGTAGAAGTATAACATGACCTAGTAAGCTATTCCACTCCTAGATATATACCCAGAAGAGCTGAAAACATATTCAAACAAATACCTGTACATGAATGGCCATTGCAGCACTATTCACAATAGTAAAAAGGTGGAAACGACCCAAATGACCATCATTGGATGAATGGGTAAACGAATGTGATCTATGCATATAATGGAATATTAATCAGCCATAATAAGGAATGAAGTACTGATACGTGCTAAATGTGGATGGACCTAGAAAACGTGCTAAGTGAAAGAAGACAGACACAAAAGGTCACGTATCGTATGACTCCATTTATACGAAATATACAGAAGAAATCTAGAGGCAGAAAACACAACTGTGCTTGCCAAAGGCTAGAGGGAGGGGACATTGGGGAGACTGTCCTTCCTCCCCACTGTGAGGGCATAACAAGAAGGTGGGCTTTCTGCAAGCCAGAGAGAGTCCTTACCAGAACCATAAAAAACTAAATCTCTGTTGTTTAAGTGACCCGGTCTGGTATTTTGTAATGGCAGTCTGAGATGACTAAGACAGAACTTGGGTCTACAGCAGAGCCCTTTCCTACTCTGGGCCTCACTCAAAGAAGTTCCCTTTTTATGTCAACCAGAATATGGACCAGATCCATATTCCTACACATGGAGTATATCACCTTCAGAAAGCCCAGAGAAACCTACAAACCATGATACTTCCATCCTTTTGGTTAAGAAAGCATGATGCAGAATTTGGCTTCTTCAGAGGGGATGCCCCAGCATGCTGCTGACAACTACAGGCCTACAAGTTTTATAAGAAAAGGCAGTTCTCTGACTCTGCAGGGTTTTTCTCATGCCCTCTAGAGTGCAGATCTTACCAAGGTCTTCAGTGAGCTCTTGTGCTCATCCTGGTGTCATTGTCATGGATCAGTATCATGTGCTGTGGTTATGTCGCGATTGTCCAGATCTCTGCAGACTGTGTATCATGACACACAGCAGAAGAGCTATCCTAGTTCTGGGACAAATCTGTACTGTGTATTACTATCTGATCCACGTGAAAGTCAAGTGTTTCTGATTCCCTTTTTTGATTAAGAAGGAACAAGCTCCCTGGGACGCCTGGGTGGTGCAGTCGATTAAGCATCTGACTCTTGGTTTTGGCTCAAGTCATGATCTTGGGGTCCTGAGATGAGCCCTGCGTCAGGCTCCACACTCAGCAGAGAGTCTGCTTAAGATTCTCCCTTTCTCTGTCTCTCCTGCTTGTGCTCTATCTCTCAAATAAATAAATCTTAAAACAACAACAACAACAACAAACAAACAAACAAAAACAACTCCTTCACCATACCAAGTGCTTGACACCTTGTTAGGCATGGCAGCCACAATAAGGACCACTACTTGGTTGGGTTTTTAATACTCTATGGCCATTCTCAAAGATGTTTCCGATTTCTGAAGAGACCAGACTTTTGAATTAAATAGAGATATGTTAGAGACCCTCTCCCCTGCATCCTTAAGATCCTAATGATGACACTAATCCCTGTCATCTCCCTTCCCCTAGAATGTAATATGTATTTTTTTTAAATTACTGTGTTTATTGACTGAAGGACTGTGCAGTTTCAGAAACTTCCACTTGACCTCCCCTTCTATGACAGCTCTTAGTCTGTAGACCAAGAACCCAATATGAGGTTTATCCTAATTGCCAAGTATGGTATATTCTGTTCTATCCCTGTGCACCAGGGAGATCACCACCAGTTGGTTCACACACATGGGAGGTTCTTTGTAAGCTGGATCTTGGCCAGGAATCTATTCTCCCCATGTGTCCCTACTCAAACAGGTATGATAATCATGCTTGAATCACCAAACATCCATGTCAACTCAGTCCCTGTGTCCAAAAGCCCTCAAAATATCTTGTCATTCCTCTTTACTCAATATCAATCACTTGGAGAAGGATCAATAGTATACATCTATCCTGATGTTATGAGGTCCTTCCTCATTGGAAGTAGCCATCCCTTCAGTCAGTACATTCCAGGTTTGAAAACCGGTTCAGGTTGTGAACTAATCAAGAAAAAGTGAACAATTGCCAACAGTTCTAGGTTCATCCATTCTTTCCTTCTTTTGACTATAATAAGAAGTACTCTTATTGGTTGCTCACCTTTTTCTGCCTCTACAGAAGCCATGTTTTCGTAATCACTTGCATAAATTCCAATGGGTCAAGGCTCTGTGATGTCCTCTCCCAAAATTTGCAACTCCCTGGATTTGGGTGGTTAAGTATCACCTTCTGGATTCTATTACATCATGGTTCCGTCACTACCCACAGTTCTATCTTTGAAAGGAAATCCATAAAATCTTAAAAAAAAAAAAAAAAGGAAATCCATCACAGAACTCCCTAGTGATATAGAATAGTATTAGCAGCTAACATTTATTGAACATTTATTATGTGCTAGTCATTAAGAATATTAGATGTTTCACATGTAATCTCCCCAATAATGCAAGACACTCATGATCACCATTTTCTACATACAGAAACTGAGGACACTGAAGCTTGGGGACTTGTGTAAGGTCATGCAACTAGGGGTGGTGCCACATTTCAAACCTAAGCAATATGGTCGAAGAGCCCAGTAAGTACTGGTATCCAAAACATTTTTAAAAATTATAATTCTGAACCAAATACAAGTAGATATACACTTAGTTTTTATCATAGTCATGAAATTGGTCAACAGACATTGGGGAAGTGCGCTGGCATATCTTACCGTGAAACACAGAACATTTTCCGTGGATCACCAGCTACCTCTGTTTTTGCACTTCAGCCTGGAATCAGCCCTTGAATCTGCCAGTGGGGTACGACAGATGGTATCAGGCAGTAAGTGTATCAATAAATGAAAACAAACAACATTGGTGTCCCCAGGCTCCACTGAGTCCTACCTTATGGTTTATGGGGTCTGAGACAAACCTATCCAGAACTCAGATGAATTCTGGTCTCACAGCGGGTAGCTGTGGGGCATCTACAGATCAGATGACTCTAAAGCAAGACTTCATTCCAACATTGGGATGCTTCCTTTATGGAATTTGTTTAGTCTGGGTTCATATTTTCACTGCAGGTCACAAGTGAGAATTCTCCTTCTGTCTCATTGTCTTTTGCTTTTGATCCCTTGGAAATTTCCGTTTCTATTAAATTCAGATTAGCCAAAGAGCATGCAGTGCTAAAACCAGTGTTCACTTTTCTTTTAGGTGTTCTTCCATCCAACCAGGAGAGGGCAGTCAGAGTACATTTTTAGAGACTTCAGAAGCAGCTGCTTAAGGGTGGGGGACTTCAGAAAGATTTTCCATTTAATATGATGTACTCTCCAGTCCCTTTCCTCAGGGTAATGTGCAAACCCAAAGTTTAAGGCCATATGTAGCATGCCTGTCTAAGTGAGAGCTGAGAGCTATAGCCTCTTTTCAGGCACAAGCCAAAACTTAATCATTAAAAGCATAGATAGCAATGATTGTAATCAGAACGTCTGTTTCCATAGTGGGGAGGGACTAAGAACGCCAGTGTCTTTCATGTCCTTGAGATACTCACTATATTACAATTAAAGGTCACCTTTTCAAGACCTTGCAATATCTTTTCACTGTGAAAGTACTCACTGGGTTCTGTTTGCAAAATTTGGCCATGCCTTCCACTGAGTTTGGGCATTACTCTTCCAGCCTTCACTTAAAACTTAAGTGGCGATTGAGTTGTTAATAACACACACACTTAAGGCCATCATGCATTTCCTGCAATAATCAAAAAATTTTGAAGTGCGGGCACCTGGGTGGCTCAGTGGGTTAAAGCCTCTGCTTTCGGCTCAGGTCATGATCTCAGCGTCCTGGGATCGAGGCCCGCATCGGGCTCTCTGCTCAGCAGGGAGCCTGCTTCCTCCTCTCCCTGTCTCTCTGCCTGCCTCTCTGCCTACTTGTAATTTCTCTCTGTGTGTCAAATAAATAAATAAAATCTTTAAAAAAAAATTTTGAAGTGCTACATCTTGTAGTACACTTTCTAATGTTGTCTTTGCCTTCCTGATTGAAGTCACTGTTATTCTCATGACCAGCTTGGTCGGGTGGTGCCATGAAAGAAACAGAGTTTGGAGCCAGGTAGAACTTGTTTCATATTTTGGCTCAGTTGTGAGATTTAGGGCCAGTCTCTTAAATTCTGGGTCAGTTTTTTCTCCAGTCTGGAAGATGAGCGATGCTCTGATTTTTACTGAGCAGTAAGATTTGAAGCAGAAACTACTACTGCTGTTGTTTTTGTCACTGTTACTTTGACAGAAGTGGCCAGGTTCTAAGCAGTGATGTCTCTCCAAAGGGTAGCAGAGCAAATTTGTTCTGGTGATACAGACAGTAGCCCAAATAAGTTCGGTTTTTATCTAACAATGCTGTTTTCAGATGAACATATAGGAGGAGAGAGAAAAAGGAAAAAAAAAAAAAGAGAAAAACAAACCATAAGAGACTCTTGACAATATAGAACAAACTTGGGGCACCTGGATGGCATAGTCCTTAAGTTCTGACTCTTGATTTTGGCTCAGCTCATGATCTCAGGGGAGTGAGATCAAGCCCTGCATCGGGCTCCACTCTCAGCAGGGAGGGAGTCTGTTTGAGGTTCTCTCTCTCTCTCCTTCTGCCCCTCTCTCTCTTATGTGCTCTCTCTACGTCTCTCTCAAATAAATAAATCTTTTTTAAAAAAGTGAAAGAGAACAAACTGAGGGTTGATGGAGGGAGGTGGGTGATGGGTGGGCTAGATGGGGGGTGGGTGGTAAGAAGGGCTGTTTGTGATGAGCCCTGGATGTTGTATGTAAGCGATGAATCACTGAATTCTCCTGAAACCAATATTGCCCTGTATGGTAACTAAGTAGAATTTACATAAAAATTTGAAAAGAAAAAAAAAATTACCCCATTTTCAATGTTAAAGAAAAAAATTAATTTTTGTTTTCATTCACCAAACATCTCAAATTTCCTTTTTTTAATATAAAACCTCTTTCTTCTCTATGTGTTCCTTCTCTTCAATAATACCGACACCAAAAGTAATAAGAAAAAATAGCAAACAGGGTTTTTAGTCCTTGTAGTTGACTCTGAATGTGTGTAATAGTTACCTCTTAGAAAGGAACCCAGTTTGGTCTTAAAGAAGAATGTTTCGGTAAGTTCCACACATATGTTGTAAGTCTTTCTTACATGCTTTGCATATCACATTATGTTTGATATATGTAAGTGGCCTGCAGAAATCAAAGTATCAATTAAACAAAACACTTTGACAAGTATAATTTGTCATTGACAACTCTTCTAAGAAAGCATCTATTATTCATATTCTATTGAGAAACTGACATTAATGGATCACACCATTCATTCTTAATAGATCTCAGAAGACTGGTTTTCAGGCTCCTCGTCTAGTGCGCTTGCTTCCGTACGGCATCATCTGTAGAGGCCTGTTCCAGGCTATTTAAAGAAGGATCCATCTATTAGGGACCCTCAGGTGTATCATCCCAGTGTTCAACAAGTGCCCTAGGGGCTGATGTAATATTTTTTGACCATCTTTACTACTACAAAGCACAGCGATTATTAACACACCCTGGCCACTAAAAAAAGCAAATTCTTCAAGCATCTTCAAAATATAATAACACCTCCGACTGGCTGTTTGACTGTTGGAAGTCCCAGTGAAACTCAACAAGGCCAGGAACTATATAGTGCATGCCACCATCTGATGAAACAAACCAGGATTATTTATTGCAAAGAACTGAATTGTAAATATCCCGTTTTTCAATTCAAATGATTAGCATTTGTGCGTTTCTTAGAATACTCTTTATTCTCGGAGAGTCCCAAGGGATGAAGGATGGCACTGGCGTACTACATAGTGCTGGGAATTAATGAGAGATTGCTAATGAGAGTGCTGGAAAGGCATAATACACATTTTTAACCACGTGCCACAATATCATGAGCCAATTACGTGTAAGGGCAGTGCGCTCAAAGCCTTTTTCATATTGTTTCATTCCATCTTCCTGACAACCCGAGGAGATAAGGACTATCCTTATTATACCAGGGCAGATAAGAAAGAGAAGGCTCAAGGAGGGCCCCTTTGCATAAGCCAAAGGCTTTTGCAGGAAGATAATGAGGAAATGAGGTCACAGTGGAGGTCAGAAACAAATTATAATAGGCCTTGGATGATAAGCTATAGGTTTAATATTTTATTCTGTAAGCTCTGGAGAAACACAAAGGAGTGTTTTAGTAGGATTATTCTAGATGCAATGTGTAAGGACAGAGTGAAGGAGGAGAGACGAGATATCCTACAGGCTAGTGGTATCATCTAGCCATGGAGAGATGGTGGTCAGGGTAAGAGGAGTAGCGAGACAAAGGAAGGAAGGAAAGAAGGATTCCCTTACGTGTGTGGTGCTCAGAGGAAGTTATCAGGATTTAGAGGCTGAGAGAACCAAAACTTCGGGTGCTGATGTAGAAGGAGAAGATGAGGGGCGCCTGGGTGGCTCAGTGGGTTAAAGCCTCTGCCTTCGGCTCAGGTCATGATCTCAGGGTCCTGGGATCGAGTCCCCCATTGGGCTCCCTGCCCAGCGGGGAGCCTGCTTCCTCCTTTCTCTCCGCCTGCCTCTCTGCCTGCTTGTGATCTCTCTCTCTCTGTCAAATAAATAAATAAAATCTTAAAAAAAAAAAAGAAGGAGATGAATGAAATAATCCCCTGGTGATCAAGAAGTTGCTTTTTAAACATCAAACTGATGCTAAACTCTATGCTTTTACTCATAAATGTGATGTTCTAAATGAGGAAAAGCAAACAAAAAGTCTTCATATCTAACACCCTGCCAGTTCTCGGATATCCCCATGATTCTGTGTACATGATAGGCTTGCACTACTTGGGGCCCATGGGATGGGTTGAAGCCATGTGACCTCTGAGATTAAAGATTGTAACTGCAGAGGAACCTCACTTATCCTGAATGATATTCTAGTTGTTTGAATCATGCAAAAGTTTAAAAAGTATTTCCTAGGGTTAATGGGCCAATAGTTAACATTTCAGGAAATTAAAAAAAAAAAAAGCAGAAACAAACCCTGTTGAATGCTTTATAGGAGTGTGTGTGTGTGTGTGTGTATGTGTGTGTGTGTGTGTGTGTGTGTGAGTGTGTATTTCTCCATTCGACAAAAATCTATTAAGAGATATTATGGGTCAGGCAGCTTTTTAGGCAATGAAGATGTGAATTTCTTGACCTCAGCTAACAGTCTTAGGAAAGAAAATAGACATGAGAAAACATGTTATAATATATAATATAATATAATATAATATAATATAATATAATATAATATAATATAATATAATATAAGCAGAGTGCTATAGGTGTGCAGAGAGGACACTAATCCCAGGTGGGCATGATTGGAACAACTTCCTGAGGAGCAGCTGTCTAACCTGAGTCGTAATCATAAATGTCAGTTAATTAGGCAATTGAGGGGATGAGCAATTTTAGAAAGTGAGGATACCACGTGTCAGGAGCGAAAGGTAAAATGGCTTGAGCGTGTTGGGAGAGCTACAAGTAGTTCCTATGATTGGGACACAGTGTGGGAGCCAAAAGGGAGTCTAGAAATTAGAGGTTAGGTCACCTGGAGTGTAGTATCTATATAAAGAAGCTTGGACTTGATCTTGAGGGTGTGGAAAGCCACAAAATTTGAATCTGAGTCATAACTTGATCAGATTATTTGCTTGAGAAAGATTTCTCTAATACTGATAAAATAAGTGGATTGTAGGAAGTGGTAACTGAAAATAGGAAATTGAGTTAGGAGGAGGCCATTGAGTAATCCAGGCGAGAGGTGATAAAGTTTAGAATAAGATCGTGTCAGAGTAAAAGAGGGAGAAAAATAAATGCATAGGGAAGCTATAAACTAGGTATAATTGATAGAACTTGCTAACTCTCTGGATTCTGTCTCGAGCATCCAAATGAAGGGTGGTATGTTTTGCTAAAGTAATCCATGGGTGTGGGGTTGGGGAAAGGGGAAGTAATAAATTCTATTTGAAACTCATTAGCACATTTGAATTTGGAAATGCCAACTCCCAGTCCTGATCTCAGAAGAACCACAGAAGCTACAGAGAGGTACAGCTCTGGAGTTGTGAGCATACACATGGTAGGTGATGCCTGCTAGGTGATGTCTATCAGCTCACCGTTAAGAAATGTGCAGAGGACAAAGGGAAGAGGAACACTGGCACATAAAGGTAGGGGAAGGAAAAACAGCCCAAAAAAGAAACCTTGGAGGACCATCCAGAGACTTAGATACAATGTGACTCAATACAAGTCAGTGAAAGGGACACCTGGGAAGAGCGACCAACCCATCAAATGCTCTAGAGGCGTGAACGTGATGCTGGCCATTCAGTAAGGAGGTTGGAGCAATGATGAGAACACAGCCAACCAGCCAAAAATGAGTAGGAAGTATTTATGTCATAAGTAATTACCAAACACCTACTAGAGACTAGGTCCAGGGGGAAAAACGAGGAGGTAAATTCTGTCCCTCGACATGAAGAAAAGCAATTTGATTTATTCATTGACATTCCAAATTCCACATCTTTCCTTTGTCTTATCCAAAATTATCTCAATCAGTTCTGATACCTACAGCTCCATAGTTCTTTACCCACAACTTTAACCTCCAAAATGCTCTGGAAACTGAATTTGTTTTGTTTTGTGTTCAACAATCTGACCTGAATTAATAGGAGATGATTTTTAGTCTTTATTTATCTCTCAGTATGAGCATTCATGTATTTTACTGCAGAAATATTGATGTAGATGACTATGGGGAACCGCACTGTACCCACTTAGGGTAATATAATATATGGTACGTGTTCTTGGGTTGCTTCTTAAAATCTCCCCTCCCACCACCACCAAGCTGAAGTCCAGAACACGTATGACTCCACGGGTTTTAGATGTGAGATACGGACATCTAGAATGAAAGCACTTTATTAAAACACCTCAGAAAATATACATTTTTTTTTGCTTCCTAGATTAGATACTTCTGATGGGAGCCATATATAATATTTATTTTGAGTGTGAAACTTTCTGGCAGAAATCAGGTTATTGCACTAAACAACAGTCTATTTATCCCTCTCTATGGCAACTATCACCACTGCTCCAGTTCCCTCACTCCGAGTACTCAGCAGAGACTGGAGGGTGCTCCTCAGCTTGCGGAGAGATGTCCTGTCCTAGAGTTGACCTCACTCCCCTGAGAATTCTCTTTGCTTCCTTCGCTCTGTGGCCCAGGGTCTGCTGGCTCCCTTTTCCGCCCTGCACCTGGGCCTGCTTCCGTTTTCTTTTCCATGAAATCTTAGGCCAGGAGAATCTTCCCATTCTTATTTGGCAAGCTTGGGACCATTACCATTTCAGAGCTGGAAGAAAACTCAGAGCATTGTGTTCAGTCTCCTCCGTTTAGAAATGAGGATACTGAGGGGCAGAGAAGTGAAGGGTCTTGGCCACATCACCTGGGTAATTTATGACAAAGTGAGGACTTCAGTCCAGCCTACTAATTCACTTTCCCAGCTCAAGGGAATCAAACATCAGATGAATGGGTGCAGTAGGTTATAGAGTGGACATTTGTGTTTGGCTTTGTTTGCTTTTTGGATTGTTTATTTTACTCTCCAATTTTCCTCTAGAATATCACTCCCCCCAGCTCTATGACTATATTTCAAGGAAAATTTACTCAAATCCTTGGTTCCATGGGTAGCACAGAACTGGAGTCAGGCCAATCAAAGAATCATACTCTTCATGCACAGACATGAACTCCCAACCCGATGAGAGATCTAGGAAGCTTTGGAAAAATTACCAAGAGAAGGACATACGTGCCTCTCTTTAATCCCCATTGGGCTTCATTGGCACCTGGGAGCACATGGCCTGGAGTTATTTAGAGCCGTCCTATGATCACATGAAGCCAAGAAGGAAAGCCCAAAGCTTAGAGGTAGAAGACAGAGTGTTCTGATGACATTGAGGTTCTAAATTCTTCCATGCCTGAAACCCCCTTTATCTCTGATTTTTTTCAGTCACATAAACCAATTAGGTCCTTCTTCTGTCTAAGCCCACTCTGAGTGGATTATGTGTCACAAAATGCCTTAACACATAAAATGACCTTTTATAACTTCTCTTCAAACACTGTCTGTTTGTGGTTTGATGATTTTTTTCTAAAGGTCTGGTATTTCTGGAATCTCTGAAATTCAATAACTTGCTGAATTGAGGTGAAGTGAGGAAACAGAGTGAAACTCTTGGGTCTCCATAATACGCTACAGTGTCTACTCTACATCAAAGATAGCATTGCACATTTCACCAGAGTCTGACGTTCACCTTTTATGCTGGGCGTGTGGCTCCATTTGCTTAATTTGAACCCGACATAGACATCATAACTTTTTATGTTGCCAACTGAACTCTGGCATTTGGGCTTTCCCATTTATTTGTATTTATAAAATCATTATCTCTTGTTCTTAAGAACAACAAGCATTAAAAGGGGTTTTAAGGTTAAATTGTTTATTTTTAAGACAAATAAGTCTCGGGCGCCTGGGTGGCTCAGTGGGTTAAAGCCGCTGCCTTCGGCTCAGGTCATGATCCCAGGGTCCTGGGATCGAGGCCCACATCGGGCTCTCTGCTCAGCAGGGAGCCTGCTTCCTCCTCTCTCCTCTCTCTCTGCCTGCCTCTCTGCCTACTTGTAATCTCTCTCTCTGTGTCAAATGAATAAATAAAATCTTTAAAAAAAAATAANTCCTCTCTCCTCTCTCTCTGCCTGTCTCTCTGCCTACTTGTACTCTCTCTCTCTGTGTCAAATGAATAAATAAAAAATCTTTTAAAAAAAAAAAAAAAGACAAAGAAGTCTCAAGAGGTTTCTTAAAATCACTGCAAAAGAATGACATGGTAATGAGCTAAATGTAAAATGAATCAGAAATTTCAGATTAAGTTTGCTTTCAAATCCATATGAGTTTATAAACCAAAGGGAAACTTTGATTTCTTAAAAAAGCCCATGGGAGAATGGATAATATTTAACATGTTGATCTATGCTAAATTGGGCCTTTTATATTAAACAATCGTCTCATTTGCATATGGAAAGTATCTTCCCATGGCCTACAAAACAGGGGGTTTTCCTATGTAAAATCAATGGAGAAGACAGCTCATATACCACTGCTCGGATGAGACAAGCCAAAGTCACAAGGCACTTTCAGGTTTAGGAGAAAAGGACATGGTTGTTTAAAGATGCCAACAGTCATTGATGATGTCCATTTTCTTTTGAATGAAGACTTCACTCCTCTTATTCAGTCTCCAAATCACCTGTCTATTCATTTCTAGTCTCATTCCTGGCTTTGGCCACCTGCTTCTCCAACTTGACTCTATGCCACTCTCTTCTTTCTTATTCTTATTTAGCTATATATCATGCTGCTTTCTGTATCTTGAACTGTCAAACTCTTTCATACCTCGGGGCCTTTGTATTAGCTCTTCCTTCTGCCTGGCAGACTCTTTTGATGGCTCCTTGCAAATTGGTCCGTGTGATATTCTCAGAGGGACCTTCACTGTTCATCCTACCTCCACACCTCATTATTCCTTCTCACATCACCCTATTAACTTCTTTCCTAGCTGTTACAACGATTGTATGTATCCTATGTATTTACTCTTTTCATCTGTCTCTTCCTTTTAAAATAGAAGCACCTAAAGTGCAGGGATAATTTTTTTGTTTGTTTACTGCTGTATCTCCAGAGCCATGAATAGTACCTGCCACATAGTGTACAAACAATAAATATTTGTGGAATGAATGAGAGGGTGAAGGAATGAAACATGAAATAGTACAAATATGCTCCTTCACCTAAAGGATTATTTATAGAGGGGAAAAGTTAGTGTACTCAAATATTATCTATCCTAGATAAGGTTGAAGAAGGCTTCTCTTTACTTGTTTAGTTTCCATTAAGAACAATGTGCACTGTGACTTCATGATCCACAGCATAATCTAAAAAGATGAATACATCATGAAGTGTTCCACCAATGACCATACACCATTTAACTATCTCTAAAATTAGGAAAAATCAAATATCCCGGAATCCTAGGGTACTAGAAGGAGCTCTATGATTTTTTCACCTTGGACTTTCTCTTAGAGATAAACAAGGAGTACAGTTTACCCTTAAGTTTAAGGACAAACACCAACTACCCAGAGGAGTGACTCAGGATTGATGGAAAACAGGAAAGGTGTCAGGCTGGATATTGTCCATGGTAAAGTCAGTTATTTAAAACTATGTTAACTGATCTTCTATCTATGTGTACTCACAAAATAAGTTAAACAGAAACCATAATACATTGTTTCACTTAACTTTATGACAACTCAGAAGACAGACATAATAGATATTTCATATTCCCATTTTCTTTTTTTTTTTTAAGATTCCTTTATTTATTTGAGAGAGAGAGAGAGAGCGCGCGCGCATGTGCACATGAGCAGGGGTAGGTGGGAGAGGGAGAGAATCTCAAGCAGACTCCCTGCTGAGCATGAAGCCCAACACAGGATTCCATCTCACCACCCTGAGACTGTGACCTGAGCCAAAATCAAGAGCCAGCCACTTAACCAACTGAACCACCCATATCCCCATTTTCTATGTGAAAGCCTAACCTTTCCCAAGTTCCCAAACCAGAAATTTTGATGACAAGGCCACAGAAGGCTACCTCAAGACAAGAACACTCTTGATGTATGGAAGCCAAGTGAAAAGAAAAGCCTCGTTTTGAGAAAGGAGATCATAAGTAGTTTTTCTCTATACTCTTCTCCTATAATTAAGAAGCTGTCATTTACTGTGTGTAAAATTCATGCCAGTTTGGTGGGTGACAGAAGAGCGTGTGAGATAAAAACCTCTTGACCAGGAGCTATCAACGTAGTTGGTAAGATCAGACATGCGCACGTGAAAAGTTTGCTAGGAGTGCAGATACAGATCATTGGTGCTGAAGGAATGGGGAGGAGGTGGAAAGGGAGGACATCAAGTTCAGACTCTGCAACAGGAGATGAAAGTGCTTCCTGGAGAAGACGGAAATTCAGCTCAGCAGAGCCAACTCAGACACACAGGCTTGATGGATAAAGCCTTCTCATAAACAGTGACAAGGAGGAAAGTATGCCATACTTCGGGAAAGAAACTGACTTCGACAAAGGGTTTACCTTAGTGGAGAGAAACAGGGTTATATACAGCCTTGAAGCCAAACTACAGAGATCAAGGTCCCTGGTGGTGTCATTACAGGCGAATATATACAGCAGAGGAAGGGGACAGTGAGAAAAAGGGAAAGACATAGATAAGAAATAAAGGAAGGAAAGAACAGGAGGGCATGGATGGCATGATGTTATACGCAAATAGTGAGTCATGGAACTCTACATCAAAAACTAATGATGTACTGTACATTGACTAACATAGCATAATAAAAAAAATGGGAAAAAATGAGGGAATCAGTCACTCAAAGAAAAAAAAGAATAAATGAGAAAAAGAAAAGGAAGAAGTGTTCTCTAGTGGAGGGTGAAGCTGATTCCAAAAAATAAATAAATAAATAAATAAATGGCCATCTTTCTTCAAAGACACCTTATTTTCTAAACCCAAAACACAGGACAGATGACTAAACAGTTTTAGAAAATCCTGGGGGAGCAGCTACCATGTCCTTAGAGCCCATTGCTTCGATGTGTAGACTTCAAGGCATATGTTTTTAGTATAAAGTATGATGGAGTCTTTGTTGCTGTCATTGTTGTTTTAATGAATATATGCATCCTTCAAGCAACGCTAAATCTTAAGCACATCTTTCAACAAAATTAGGCTGTTCTTGGAGACATCCACCTGGTATCTGGGCATTAAAGGAAGGAGAAGTAGGGGTAGAGGCACCAGGAAACTGAGAATAGAATTAATGCCACCCAATTTGGGAGAATGGAGAGCAGACCCCCAGAGGTGGGCCTGGGAAGTATGCTATGGAGATGAGGGCCTTGGTTGGCAGAAAAGGGGAAAACAATTATTGAGAGCCTCATAGGATGGGTGCTGAGTGCTCTCAACAATTCGCTCTCTTATGTCTTAGGAGAATCCCAAGAGGAATTGCTATGACCCCTTATTCAAACGAAGGGGGAAAAAATCAAGGAACTTACCTGTGATCACATGTTAAGTGGTAAGTGCAGTCTGATTCTTAGCATTAGAGGAATCCATTCCTTTCTGCTCACATCCACTGCTACCATCTTGTTCAACCCAGGATCATCTCTTGCCAGGGTTCTTACAACTACCCACTAAACAATACTCCTAATTCCAATCCTGTCCTGCTACAATCTATTCTCTGTGTTGCAACCAGGTGAAATTATCAAACCAGAAATCAGATCAACACACTCTCCTGCTGAAATCCTTCGAAGACAATGTATCTTCCTGTGACCAAAAAGCCAGACTCCTTAGCAATGGCTGTTAGTGGACCAACCACACGATGTGTCATCCAACCATAAACAGTATCTTCTTCTGAAAGTGAAGGAGAGGCTATTAAAATTAATCGGGGGGGGGCGCCTAGGTGGCTCAGTGGGTGAAGCCTCTGCCTTCGGCTCAGGTCATGATCTCAGGGTCCTGGGATCGAGCCCCGCATCGGGCTCCCTGCCCAGCAGGGAGCCTGCTTCCTCCTCTCTCTGCCTGCCTCTCTGCCTACTTGTGATCTCTCTCTCTCTCTGTCAAGTAAATAAATAAATAATAAAAAAACTAATCTGGGACAAGAAGCATGAACAAGAACTGTCCTAGGTACATAGGGACATGTAAAGTTTTACTATAGAGCCTTTCATGACCTGTTCATAACTTTCCTAATCTTACCCTTCACCAATTTCCCCATGGCCTTCTTATATTCTTGCTGTACTAAACTACTGGAAATCTCCTCTACATTGTGTTCTTTTCACTTCTGGGGTCTCAACACACACTTTCTCATTATCTCATCTCTCTTCACCAATTTTTCTTCAACTAGATATCCTCTAGAACCCAGAGCAGAGTTTACTTCCTCTATGAAATTTTCCCCAACTCCTTGAGGCTAGAGTTGGTGATGTTTTTATTGCTTCTATTTCACCATGTCCACACCACCTGCATTATATTTAAAAGATCACACAATCGCCTATTTCTTTATACATCTTTCCTTACACATCTGATTGGAAGCTCTGATACACTGTAATTAAGCACCTAGCACATAGTTCCATTCCTACTATAACAGGCATTTCTAGACAGAGATATAACACATATATGTTGAGTGGACAGATAGATGAATGGATAAATGAAAGGATAAAAAAATCAATTATTTTCCAAACTTATAAACCACCAGTATGATTCAGTCTTCCTTTCCTTCAGTGTAATGATTTCCTAGCCTGGTTATGCATCTGAATCACTGAATTGGGATATCAGATACCGGGGCTTAAGAGTCTGTTTTTAACAAGGTTGCTGGGTGATTCTTATTCAACCCTAGTCCGGTTGGTCTGGATTTAAAAAACTGGATCTCTGCAATGATCATCTGATAGATTTTCTTTATTCCTAAACAGTTTGTTCTGATGGAGAGAAATGTTAATCCTCTACTTGAAAATTAGAAGCTATTTGCCTTGAAGTTATTCAGTTACAGTATCTGCAGTCTCAGAACCCTTGGTACACTAATGTTTTCTTAAAAGAGTTCAGTATACCCAGTTGATATGAAATGAACGAAGATACATCTATTCAGACCTGAATCCCACCGTTCCCACTCTAAATATCTGTATCTCCAATCTGGGAGCTAGTTCCTATTGGCTCACTCCCATGGTCAACATTTTTAAGATAAGAAAGATTCCTTCAGAATAAGCCAACGGCCAGGAGTGGGAAGAAGGCGAGAGTTCTCCTTGGGGAATACATTTGCTGAATTTTTTTCAATTGCCACATTTCCTATCTTTAGCATTTGAAAAATATTGACTGTACTGAAAAGTTTTAAATTTATGGCAGGTTACTAGGGATCTTTCAGCATAGTCCGATCCAAGGATTCCCTTTGAAGTAGTGCCTATAATATAGTGCACTTCCCCAAAGCAGAGAAAAGAAAAACAGCCTGTCTCTTTGTGAACAAGAACAAATGGCTTGCAAACATGAATTGAAAGCCTACTTTCTGAGTAGAGAAACTAGTGACCAGTGAACCCATAATCTACCTCCACCTCTCATGCAGCAGCAGCTGGGAGACCCCATGGGGCAATGACCTCTCTGCTGACTTCTCAGAATCATTAGCCTCTGGTCTGTCGACCAGCAGATATGAAATCTCAGAAAAGGAAGACTGATTGGAACGCTAAAGGGAAGCAGGAAAATGAAGGTCAGAAGGCAGGCTCCATCGCCTCTCCTGCTGCCAGTTTGTTGTAAGTGTTGGATAAAGCACTCAAGTTCTGGGCTCAGTATTTTATCCCTTCATAAAAATAAGCCTCACAGTACTTGCCCAACGTGCCAAGCCTAATTACCAGAACTCAATGCCATAAAATGCTTTGCATTCCTTGGTGAAATCTGCCCTATGCTAAAGGTCAAGATACCCACCTGGGCTTGTTTTGTTCTTGGGATTAAAATTTCGAGATTATGAACTCGACATTATTATTTTTAAAAACCTCTCCTACAAGGGCAGAGATAGATAAATCACCATCTAAGGCTTTGGTGAATTCACCCAGAGGTACTTGGGTGTACTCAGGGTGAGGATAACAGCAAGGTTTAATATCTCCACATAGCAAGAAATTGGTTGCATGTAAATCAGGAGGACCTCTCTGCAGAGTATAAATTAGAGGACAATTGAAAAGTGAGTAGCTGATCATCAGGGCAGGAAGAAGCACGGTGGGATGCTAGAAAAGGAAAATGAGTATACTTCAGTTGAAAATCTAAGCTAGGAAAGGGGAAAATTCTGACACAGAGAATCTGAAAGAGATGAAAGGTGTTTGACGATGTCAAGCAAAAAGATCTTGCTCAGCGCTCCAGTTAAAAAGAATAAGCATGTATTTTTTAACTTTTCTGAAATAATTTTAGATTTACAGAATAGTTGCAAAAAAAAATAGTAAAGCAAGTTCCCCTAGACAGTTCACCAAACTTCCCCTAATGTTAACATGTTACATAACAATAGTACGATTAACGAAACCAGGAAATTAATATTGATATAATACTCATAGCCAACCTACAGACTTCATTCAAATTTCCCTGGTTTTCCTCCTGTGTCCTTCTGCAGGAGGATTCAATTTAGGATCCTACATTGAATTTCATTGTCATGTCTCCACAGAGGTCTCCTCCCATCAGTGACAGTTCATAAGTCTTTTCTTTTACTACCTTATCATTTTCAAAGAATACCGGTCATTTATTTTGTGGACTATCCTTCAGTTTGGGTTTGTCTAATATTTCCTCATGTTAGACATGAGAAATTGGACAAGGATATCACAGAAGCAGTGGTGGGAACTTTTCAGTGCATCAGAGCAGGCGTGACTATGTTGATAGGTCTGATATGTAAACTTTGATCGCTGGTTAACACGGCATCTGTTGAAGTTCTTCACTATGAAGTTATTGTTTCCACCATTGTAATTTATGAGCAGGTTATCAAGAAAGACTCTGAGGTAATGCAAATATCCTTTTCTTTAAAACAAAACAAAACAGCTTTACGTGTTTAGTGCAATTTTAGGATCGCAGCAAAAATGAGGAGAGGATAGAGATTTCCCATATTCCCCTTCTCCCACACAGGCATAACCTCCCCCATTGTCAATATCCCTCACCAGAGTGATACAGAGCAGGATTTATTACAATTAATGAACCTATATTAACATATACTAGTCACACAAAACTATACCTTAGGGTTCACTCTTGGTGGCGTACATTCTATGGGTTTGGACAAAAATATAATGACATGTATCTATCATTACAGTACTCTACAGACTATTTTTGCTACCTTAAAAATCCACCGTGCCTCACCTATTCATCCCTCTGCAACCCAACCCCTGACAACCACTGCTCTTTTTAGTGTCTTCACAGGCTTGCCCTTTCCAGAACGCATACAGTTGGAATCATACAATATGTAGCTTTTTCAGATTGTCTTCTTTCAGTTACTAATATGCATTTAATGTTCCTCCATGTTTTTCAAGGCTTGATAGCTCATTTCTTCTTAGCACTAGTAATATTCCATTTTCTCGTTGTAGCAAGGTTTATCCATTCACCTGCCGAAGGGCATTTTGGTTGCTTCCAAATTTTGGCAATTATGAATCAAATTGCTATAAACATTCTTGTACAGGTTTTCACTTGGACGTGAGTTCCCAAGTCCTTCAGGTCAATACTAAGAAAGGAGATTTCTGGATCATATAGTGTGTTTAATTTTATAAGAAGCTGCCAGACTATCTTCCAAAGTTTACCATTTTGTATTCCTACTGAGGAATGAATTTGAGAGTTCTGGCTGCTGCCCATCCTCACCAACATTCGGTGTTGTCAAGTGTTCCAGATGTGGGGCATTCTAATGGGTATACAGTGGTATCTCATTGTGTTTTAATTTGCATCATTCTGTTGGCCTATAACATACAGCTTCTTTTCATATAAATATTATTTCAATCACATACTTTTGCCCCCCTGGTTTTAGCACTTCTCGAGGGTTCTTATTTGCAAAAAATTACCACTGTCCGTTTTGCCTAATGATAATTTTTCTATTTCCCTTGTTCTTTCTGCATTTAATTGGAGTACAATATTGTTTTAGTGAGGCCAAGGGGAAAGAAGACTCACATTCTTATTTGTATTCCTTTTTTTTTTTTTTTTACCAAAGATGGTATTTTCAAACTCTCCTAATACTTGGTGTAAATAGAATTCGTCACGCCCACTTAGGAGCTAAATGGAATTTTCATTTCAACGGGTGTAGTCTGAAATAGCAACCTGATGATAAATGTTAAATTCTCATAATTTTAGATCCCTTTTTATTTAAAAATTTAGCAATTAATCTGGAACTCCCTATTCAGTTCTAGGTACTGTAGTAAGCACTGGAGATATACTACAGCCTAATTCAGGCATGGTCCCAGTCCTAATAATGTTTTCAGTGGAACAGAGAAGGCGAGTGATAACATAATTCATTGAAATTGCTGTGAGTACCTAAATGGAGAAGAGGAGTTCACTCCATAGAGGAATAAATGTACCTAACCTAGTCTGGGTTAGGAAACCGGTTTCATCAACAAGTGTCTCAGGCAAGAAAAAGCTGAAAGAACTGAAAAGATGTTAGCATATAAAGATGAATCAGGGTATAGGGAACTGAGAATCATGAGGTTAGGGAAATCATAAAGGGAAAATCTTGCAGGCCATATCAGAACGTATCAGAATCATTAATATTGACATGGGGAACAATGGAAAGTCGCTTCAGAGCTTTTAACAGAGGTGCAACAAATTTGTGTTTGCGACTCATAAAGATTCCCCTGGCCAGCTGTGTGCAAACCGCTTACAAGTGGGATCATAAAGGTGATGAAAAGACCATTTGGGAGCTGAGTGAGGCAGGACAGGCAAGAGACAAAAGTATTTCAGATCTAGGTAATGCTAGTGTAAGTGCAGAAAAGAAGGAAGGTTCAGGAGATGCTAAGAGGTAGACTAAATCTGGACTTAGAGTTGCCTCTGAAAGATGGGAGAGACAGACGTGTCCGTGGCCACCCCCAGGACTCTGGCTTGGGTAACTGAGTATATAACGCAGCACTCACAAGATAGGGTAAGTAGAGGACGAAGTTGGTGAGGGGAGCTCATGACTTCCATTTTGGACATAAACAACTGGGAAGAAGCAAGGGTAAATGTTAAATGGGGAGCTGGATACATGTGTCCAAAACTCAGGAAAAAGCTGATGCTGCAGGTATGGATTTTGAGGTTAGAAGCTTATTGATACCATTTCAAACCATGGGAGATGAAGGGTTGCCTAACATGAGTGTGGGTTGAGAAAAAGAGACCAGAGACTTATGCCGGAAAGGAGTCTCCTGGAAATGTCAGATGGGGAGAGGTGGGTCACCTTCAGGGAGGAGGGTCAGAGGGGTGGGGACAGAAACAAGACAAGGCAATGACATATAAAAGAAAGCGTGCATTCCTTTCTCCCAGCAGTTCCTGCCCCCCACCACACCCCATTCGTTCCCTAGCTGCCTCCTTCTGTTCCTCCACTTCTTTCTTCTTTTTTTTTTTTAAGATTTTTATTTATGTATTTGAGATAGAGAACAAGCAAGAGAGAGAGCAGGAGTCAGGGAGCAGAGGGAGAGGGAGAAGCAGGCTCCCCACTGAGCAGGGAGCCTGACGCTGGGCTCGATCTCAGGACACCAGGATCATGACCTGAGCTTAACCAACTGAGCCACCCAAGTGCCCCTGTTCCTCCACTTCTTTATGTCACGTGGTGAAACTGAATGGACTCTTCTGGTGAGTCTTCATACCAAATGGCCTTTCAGCAGCCTTCTCTACAGTTAGCTCCTCCCTCGGTTCTGGTTACCAATTGTTAGATAACAAACTACTCCAAGACTTACTGACTGAAACCAACTTACAGTCTCTCATGGTTCTGGATTGACTGGACTTAGCTGGATGTTTCTCGCTCACAAGTCTCTTAGGCAGACACACTCAGATGTCTGCTGCGGCTACCATCATCTGGATGCTTAACTGGGGTCAGCCAACATGATGGGTCATTTTCATGGCTGGTGGTTCATGCTATCAGTCAGCTGGGGGGTTAGCCGGGGTTATCTCCTGCAGCGTCTACACATGGCTTCTCATGCCAGTGTTAAATGTGTTGCCTCTCAGCTCCAAATCTACATTTTTCTGCCCTTTTTTAGGGATACTGCAACTGGACCCTGCAAACAATTCTTCATTGCCAGCTGGTGAAATGTCAGGCTTTTCGTAGGGGACTCTGGGTGACAGTGGTCTCCCTTTGGTGGTAATGGTGGGAGACATTTCTTTTCAGGGTTGTGATCCTCCTTTGTTATCATGCTGCTTAGGAACCCGGTGGTCCTTGTGGACGAGCTCCAGATGCAACCATTTGGGTAATGGCAGTAGGAAGCTTCTCTTGTAGCTCCGTTTACCCTCAGGCTGTGAGCTCCCCACCGGGCCCTCCTCTGGGCAGCTCCAACTCCCTCCTCAGCCCGCCCCTCACCTTTTCTCTCCTTGCAAGCTGCCTGTCTGTGGCTAGTCACAACCTCTTCTAGAAAGTTCAAATCTCAGCACTGGGGGAAGGGACTCTCTCCTAGGCCTCAATTTCTTCTCTTAACCTAGAGGTGATAGGATCTCTTCAAATCCACTTTCTTCTTTTAGTAGTTGACCACCTCTACTAGATAGTAATTACTTATATTACATTTTCCCTGTTCAGATAACTGGTATGGTTTCTGTCTCCTAACTAGACCCTCATTGATTTACCCCTCCATGAGCTGTGGCCTGGACCGCTCCTAGGATGGGCTCCTAGAGAGAGTGACTTAGGATTAATTCCTAGATTATCTTTTCTTCCCTATGTATGTTTATCCTCCAGTTATCTGATCTAGTACCTGGTTTAAAATACCATTCAGGCAGTATTTTGTCTTTGAAGACTCAAATACCATCCAGCTAGGTGCCGCTGGCTGGCAATTAGATGGCTCCCTAATTGCACCTCCAACCCATACCCTTCTGAGCTCCATCTCATGTCTTCACTATGTACTTAACCTCTCCACCTAATAGATAGTTCTAGCAAAGCTCTTAATTTCCCACAGCCCCATATAAACAAATTATTTAAAGAAGTCACCACTATCTATTCAAGTTAAAGGAAGAGAAGTTATTCTTCATTACCCCCTTTCCCTTGCCCTGCCCTCCCCTGATTCCAGTACATAAAAATATTGGTTCCATTTTCCCTCCAAAGTGCACTGCAAAGCCTTCTACCCTAATCTAAGTGATAATCATCCTTCAACTGACCCCCCCAGTATCCCTAACCACCTCTAATGTTTCCTTTATATGCCAACTCCAATAAACATTTTAAAACCTTAATCAGATCGTGGTACACCCTGGGTTTTCCTCAGTGATACCTGCTGCACCAAGTGGGCCAGCCAGCATTTGCAGAACACTGAATTTGTGCGGAACCGCACACCATCTGCCTCTTGCTTACTCCTACCTGATACTTCCTCTCACACCTTCTGCTCCAACCATACCGCCCTTCTCGAATTCCTAGAACGCCTGAAGTCTCATCTTTCCTCTGGACTTCCAGAGCTTGTTCTCTGCCTGTGCCGTTCTTTCTCTGCCTTTGCACACGTTTCAGGTGTCCTTCAGGGGCCGCTCCTCTGGCACCTTAAATACACTTTCATTTTTCCTCTCTTAGTGTGATTAATCATAGTTTTCATTTAGTTCCTTTTTGATAATCGATGTCCCGATTTATGGAATGTAAACACCATTTATCAATTCCACAAGTATTTTCTAAATTCCTACTATGTATCTGATGTTGTTCTGGGCACTAGAATACAGCGTTGACCAATGTCCTGCCCTCTCAGAGATGACATATGATCTAGGTAGGTAGTCAACCGATATCAGAGTGTAGCAAGGAACATCCAATTTTATTTCATTCCAAAGAAAAATAAATAACGGGGCCTACATCTAAAGGAAAACTGTCCATCTTTGCTATTGCTTTTCTATTTCTAAGATTCTATTGCTAAGATTCTTTGATAAATGTCTATAATGTCAACTTTCCACAATAATCAAAGCAGCTCTGCTGGGCAGACCATGTCAATGTGTGGAGAAGCAACTTTCATTGGCATGTTTATATCTTCCATTCTGCTTTTAACATAGAAGGTGGTGGTGACATTTACTTGTTTTCCTTAGTCGTTCTTGCAGATTCGTGTAGGTGTCTCCATCTGGAGCTTTATTTCAAATCTGCATTGAATGCCAGCCAGCATTTGTAGAACACTGTGCATCTCTTTTTTAACAAGCGTATGGAGAATGGTAGCTGGGGTGGGGAGGAATAGCTACCCAGGCTTCCATGCATGTGGATCCCAAACCCACCGAAGACTCTGGAGGACAAACAAGAAATGCAGTAACAATGAACACACTATGAACAGAACACAACCTCGGGCCACATGTGACAGAAACTCACATCTCATTTAAATAGATGGAAGGGTAGAACTTTCCAATTGTTTGGAGCTACTCACCACAAATTACCTATGTACAGAATTGGCCCATATAAAAAAATTCTACCTAAAAAGAAAGTTACACTAATCGCAGTGAACTTTGAATCTTAAAATCGTTGCTCCAGAGAGCATCGTGGATGGTAGACACCAAAAATCAAAAGCATGAATTCCCTATACTGTGTCCCTGCCAAGCAGTCTTTTAGATCATGTTTCTACACCTATGATGCCAAAACACTCACTGCTTTTTCATCTAAAGACACTTCGGGCTGTTAAAAACCTCTTACTTATGCAATTCAAGTGTCTCTCTAAGTTGCCAATATAAAACTTTCTGGGTGTCAATTTTCATTAAGGCAAAAGCAAAATCACTCAAGCCCCCATCTTACATACTTAAAAAATTTAGTTCTCCTGCAATATTCCAGGGAATGATTTGTGTGGATCCAGTGGTCTCTTGGACCCTCTGATTCTGGATTCCTGCTCACATTGAATGCACCATCCAGGTTCTTTCATCTTCCTTCCAGAGGCTGCTGTCTGTGACAATAATGTGACAACATTATTGTGTCCCAGGTGTTATACCTTGCCCATCTGTCATTTCTCAAAGTACCAACTACTACAAGCCGTTTAGGAAACTTGTTATTGCAAATGGGTAGGGTCACAGAAGGAGAGCAATTATTAGACATTACAGTTGTGAAGACACTTGGATATCTTCAACACACTGAGTCAGTTTCTCACTGGCCATTCTTCTCCTTAGTCTCTGATCTATCACTGCTACCTCCCTCAAGCACTCTGTCAGGCTCTCTCTCGCTCTCTCTCTTTCTCTCTTGGTCTCCCTCATGCTCTTCCTCTCCCAACCTACAATGTCCAGGGCTGACATCTAAAAACACTCAATTCTGTCTCACCTTATTATGGAAACTAACTCACACTCTAGATCTCCTACTCAGACTAGCTTGATGTGGGAGATTATATTTGCATAGTAAAATTGTATTATAGGGTGTTTTTATATGCAAAAGAACAATTTTCTCACTTTGATTAACTCTGTTTCCTTGTTCTTAAAGTAACCAGCTCAAACTTTAACCAGCTTTAAAATAACACAAATATCTTCCCTAAATCCGTATGCTGGCCTGAAATGTATCTTTTTGATGTTTCTATCTATTGATTTTCACTCCATTAATGTTACTGGTTTTTTACTACGTGCTAGGTACCACACTAGGTATTGAGGGATGTAAAGACCCAATTCCTTCCTTTAGTGATCTAGAGAGAATGCAAAAGTGATGAAAATATAAAAATTGCTTTTCTGGAGGTAAGCACAGTGTTTACAGATGATGTATGGGCATGCAATTTACCAGACATGGAGGACACCCTGGGCTGGATTGTGTCTCCTTCAGAAGATGTATCCAAGTCCTAACTCCAGGCACCTGTGAATACGGCATTTGGAAATAAGGCATTTGCCAATATAACTAAGTTAAGGATCACAAGATGAGATCACCATCTTGGATTTAGAATGGGCGCTAATTCCAATGACTAGTGTCCCTTTAAGAGAAGAAACAGGGAGATGACACAGAGATAAGGAGAGAGAGTGACGTGAAGATCTGAAGGCAGACATTGCAGTTGTGCTGCCAGAAGCCAAGAGGTGCAGGAGCCCCCAAAAGCTGTAAAAAGCATGGAAGCATTCTCTTCTAGAAGCCTGTGGAGAGACTGTGGCCCTTCTAACACCTTGATTACACTTTTCTAGCCTCTAGACAGTGAGAAAATAGATTTTCGTTGTTCTAAGCCACCACATTGGTGGTAATTAGTTGTAGCATCCTTAGGAAATCGATACAGAGGGTTGTTTAAACTTCTCCCAGGAATATGATGTTTAAACTAAAAAATCAGGGGCACCTGGATGTTTCAGTCAGTTAAGTGTCTGCCTTCGGCTCAGGTCATGATCCTGGGTCCTGGGAATCGAGCTCCTCATTGGGCTCCCTGCTCAGCAGGGAGTCTGCCTCTCCCCCTGCCTCTGCCTGCTTCTCCCCTTGCTTGTGCTCTCTCTCCCTTTCTGTCAAATAAATAAATAAAATCTTTTAAAAAATAAGAATAAGAAATCAATGTGAGCAGGTTAGTGAAGGGTTAAGGGGGACTGAAGACTGTCCTGTCTCAGAGAAGAGGACATGAATAATATGAATCTGTCAAGTGATGATTGCTACTGTTTTCTATGTCCTATGAGAGCAGGAATGGCCATGAAGATGATGCACAGCTAACAAAAGAAACTATATATCCATATGGGTATGTAATAGAAGAGAAGATAATAATATATGGAATATGCTCGTATTTGCATAGTATATGAGCAATATTAATGAGTTACCAGGTTAAATATCTAAATATTCACTTTCTTTTTTTTTAAGATTTTATTTATTTATTTGAGAGAGGGAACACGAGCAGGGGGAGGGGCAGAGGGAGAAGCAGACTCCCCACTGAGCGGGGAGCAGCATGTGGAGTTTGATCCCAGGACCCCGAGATCATGACCTGAGCCAAACACAGATGCTTAACCAACTGAGCCACGCAGGCACCCCTAAATATTCACTTCCAAATATAGGTAGACTTTCAAAATTGACTTTGAGTAAAAGATCATCCCCTTATGTGCTCTGCATGTTGCAATTCTGTCCAAAAGGAAAACTCAGTGACTTGGGGTCATCTCAGCACTTACAATGGCAAAGCTCAACAGAGAACAGCTTCACCCTCTCTTGACCTGAACTGAAGGTGAGAATCTATTTAACATAACAAAGGTTGAGTATATTGACCTCAGCTGAGAGGTCTAAGAAATTATTGTCCTATACAATAATGTCAAACTTTAAAAATTTGACTACCAGCATTTTAATGATAAAGTTAAAATTTGGAAAATGTAATACTTATTCTTATGTCCTGGAAAGTCATTCCAAGAGGTGACATTAGTCTTCGGCTTCAGTTTTGGCTGAATACTCATTTTAACCCCTGGTCACCCAACTTTCAGCCAAAATGTGTATTTGGTTCCCCTCGCCCATGTGTTTCATGGGCTTGTCCGGAAGGGCCTGCCATGTAACATGGCTGACACTGTGGTAAATAAGCGGGAAAGAGCAAGATTCTCAACAAGAAAGTAACGTGTTTAATGAACATAATAAACTCCCTATTGTTCCTGAAATAGGTTTAAGAAAATCTTTTGGGGAAGAGAAAAAGAATCCTGTCGAAAGTTCCTGTGTCCAGCTGAGGTAACAGTCCATTCTGCTCAGAGAAGCATTTTGGTAAAGTCCAATCACAAGAAACCACCCATGGCATGGCGCATGTGAATAGAACAAATGATGCTACAGGCATCACAAAGTCTGGAACCACCTGGTTGTCCCACGGCACCTGATAGGTGACTCGGGGTGCCTCTCTCTGCTGTCCAGAAAGTGAGGTCATGCTCTGAGGAAGAGGCAGAGGGCCAGTTACTTAGACTTTCAGCTGAGAGACAAAGATGATAATTTCTAGCTTTCCAAAATTTTTCTGAGCAACTACAAAAGAATTATGGAAAAACATGTTTTTCATATACTTTTGAGGAAATCCTTTGACCCTTATAAAAATTAAATCCTTGAACTCTCCTGATCCCTACACCTGGAGAATTCCTGTCTGGATGCGAGAAGCTAAGGACGAGGCAGAGCAGAGCAATCATTCCTGTGAAGAACCTTGCTGTTTGGGAGGCGGGGTGGGGTGGGGGGCGGTGCTCAGTTCAGCTCATATGTTATGATTGGCATGTGAAATACCACCTCCTAGAATGAAATCTCAGATGAAAGGTGACCCCCACAGGCCCTTTCTTTGAGGTTTAAATTAGCCAACTGATGCGTTGGAGGAGGTGAGCCTGCTTTTCTAAGGGAAAAAAAAATCATTTCATGTTGACTTAAATTTCAGAGCGTGACACAGAAAGAAGCCTTTTCAACAGAAAAGTTAAAATACACAGCAGCCATGAAAAATATCTGTGAGATTGTCTTTCAGAATAATTCCTAATTTTTCATGAAACTGCGTATTTCAAGGGGAAGGTAGAAAAGGACATGGTTGTAACTGGGACTGCCCTATTGCTGGAAAATGTCCTTCTTTTTATAATATACATTGAAAATCTCTATTTTCCAATATTCTACAATAAACAGTGTTTTCCACTGATAATTAGAAAAGTGATATTTAAAAGCCTTTCAAAGCTTTGAGCCAGTCCCCTGGGCACCTTGCTAATGGTTCCTATTGGGTCCAAGTGATCCTGGCGAGTTGACTGAGCGCAACATTGATCGCGGAGTTGTCATTTGAAGCTGCTCCATCGTACCCTGCTCAGCACTGACGGAACATCCAGTGTGAATTCATTGCTTGTCCAAAATCGAAAAATGCATGATATCCTCACCCATCAGCAGGGTTACTCTTTCTCATCTCAAAGTAGAAATGAACTTGGATTCTGGTCTCCTGCATTCTGAACAAGATAAGGAAGAGATCATGTATCTGCTTTGTCACCACTGTAGAAAAGAGCTCCTTCTAAAATGATCCACATGCCTATGATCCACAGTGTGGATTAGACTGGAGTCAGTCTGTACATAGGAGCCAATGGGACAAGGTAATCCCAAGAGCACCAGGCAAAACTATCTTCCCAGAAGCTTATCATCGATATTAGTCATTCCTCTGTAATGTCCTGAAGCAATTCCGAGCTCACATTGAACAATACGAGGTCTTGTACACGTAAGGACTTTGCATGCATCACCTCGTTTGTCTTCATGGAAGCCCTGTGAAATCAACAACTTATTTTTGCCAGTTTTGGCGAGCAAATTCAGGAGAGAAATTAAGTACCTGCCCAAAGCCACAGGGTTAGGAAAGCACAACTTCAGACTCACACTCAGGTCTGGCCTGACTCCCACACCCCGAGCTCATAACCATGTTGTGACACTGTCTTTTCCCATGGCCCCTGGGAAGTTTCAGGTAAGGCAGTAAGTAGGTGTGTGAGCTACTGAAGGACCCTGGCAAGCTACTTAACCTGTCTGAGTCGGAGTTCCCTTAGTTGTGAAACTGGCATGGTAACAAGACATGCTTGCAAGGGCTGTAGCAATTATTCGAAGGCAATAATGCATGCTAAGTATTTCTGAGAGAGCCTAGCCCTCAGAATGCTAAATAAATGCCAGTCTAGTATTTGCTGTGAAGATTAACTCATTACCAGTTCTTACTGCTTACAATATAACACCAGCAAAATGCATTTTAAGTGTGAGAGACATCTTTACTGTTCGAAATTAATCCATTTGGGGCCAAACTATAACTAATCCTATGTTAAACCTTGAGCATATCTAACTGGCTTTCTGTTTTGCCCATGTTTCTCCATCAGGTCTTCAGGCAATGTGGAAAACTTCATTACATTTCATTCTTATCAAAATCTAGACATACTCAGTCGAGGCCATTCATTTTCATGACATGCCTACCCAGTCTAGAAAGTTCATTTATTTCTCAAATAAAGAGAAAACAAAGGAAAGACATGAAGATAGTTTGTTTTGTCTTAAGATGGAAATACACTTCAGGTTTCTCTAAATGAATATAGCTAAAGCTTAACCCCTTATCTCGCTGAGAAACCAATTGCTCTTATCTTCTGTGTGACATTGGATGATACCACCGTCATTCAGGCACTAGGACTAGACATGGAAGTCATGAAGTCTGTTATTTATTTTATTGATTGATTGTTAAAATAATGAAAAAACTATAAGCATAACTATGAGAGAATACTTAAGAAACACTGTACCATCTCCCAAGTTTGTCAAATGTGAACATTTTGCAATATTTGCTTCAGATATTTTTTTCAATTCTTTTCTTTTCTTTTTATTTTTTTAAAGATTTTATTTATTTACTTGACACAGAGAAAGAGAGAGATCACAAGTAGGCAGAGAGGCAGGCAGAGGGAGAGGGGGAAGCAGCCTCCCTGCTGAGCAGAGAGCCTGATGCGGGCCTCGATCCCAGGACCCCGAGATCATGACCTGAGCTGAAGGCAGAAGCTTAACCCACTGAGCCACTCAGGCGTCCTTCTAATTGTTTTCAAAGAAGGACATTATAGATACTATAAAGTTTTCTGTATAAAACTCCCTGATCTCGGGGCGCCTACATGGCTCAGTTGGTTAAGTGTCTACCTTCTGCTCACGTCATGATCCCAGGGTCCTGGGATTGAGCCCTGCATGGGGCCCCTTGCTTAGTGGAGAGCCTGTTTCTTCCTCTCCCTCTGCCCCTCCCCCCTGCTCATGCACTCTTTATCTCTCTGTCAAATAAATAAATAAAAATCTTAAAAAAAAAAAAAACCTCCCTGATCTCATTCTCTTCTCCTCTTCCCTGAGATGATTACTATCCTGAAATGTTATCACCTTCTATATTTTTTAAACTTTGCTACATATGTTTATATCTATAAATAATATTATTCCTTTGCATGTTATGTAAAAGGCATCATACCATACCTATCTTTCAACTATTTTTTATATTTCATATTGTAATTTCCCTATTATATCATTTTGGAAAAATTTATATATTATTCTTTTCCTTTATTTACCAGTTTTCAGAATAATGAATTGGTTCCCTTGCAACTTACAAAAGAGACTAGTGGGATTTAAAAAAAATACCTTTATAATTTCTTGGATGATAGCATACTTGGTGCATCCACCAATTATAGAAATTATTCATTTTGATACTCAGATGGTTTTGTACTCTGGGCACCACTGTTTGAAGAGAAAACTAAATGAGGGTCTCAGGTCAGCCAATTAACAACTTAAAGCATGGTGTGAAACCAGAAGGTCTCTTCAACAGCATTTACCAGAAGGAAAACTTCAAAGAAGCCTGAATTAGCAGCCTCAGCAAGCTCCTAACCAAAGCCAAGAGTCCACATCAGAAGAGTAAAGCTCAAAGGCTTGGGTCAGGACAGGGGTAGATGCGAGTGAAGATATTGAATCTCCATATGCCCCGGAGCCTTCTTTGCTGCATAAGTGGCCTATTTCCCCCTGCTGGAAGAGAGCACCCAGATCCTCCCACATCCCCCACCCCCAACAACCTTCCTGCTGGGTGTACACAGACCTCAACCAGTGCACATGCCTTTCAAGATCCATCTCAACCTCCACCGCTGGCCCCTAGACCGATGACCAAGTTCAAGTATCAGCATTGCATGGCTGGGTGTAGTGCTGTCCTATTAAGGAAGGGAAGAGATGGGCACCTGGGTGGCTCAGTTGTTAAGCATCTGCCTTTGGCTCAGGTCATGATCTCAGGGTCCTGGGATCAAACCCTGCATTGGGCTCTCTGCTTAGTGGGAAACCTGCTTCTCCCTCTCCCACTCCTCCTGCTTGTGTTCCCTCTTTTGCTTTCTCTCTCTCTCTCTCTCTGTCAAATAAATAAATAAAATCTTTTTTTTAAAAAGTGGGGGAAGAGATTATTCACCAAAGACCTACAGAACACCACTACTGTGTACCAGCAAGAAATGAGAAAACATGTCTGGGAGAGAAGCTCAAGGATCCCAACAGCAGTGACAAGGAAGAGGGTGTGTAGACTACAGTGACAGTGGATAAGCTATCTGTAAGGCCATGGATGACAGTGTTGACAGAGCACTGCCTGCAGGAAAGACAAACTCAAACCCAGAGTAAGTGACTCTTTCAGTAAGAACAAAGAGCTCCTTTTCCAAGACCAGAGTGATCTGTTATAATCAGCCTACCACCAGCTGACTGGGGGATCACTCCAGAGAATGGTACCCCCGTCAGTCTGTCCTGCTTCATTTGAGTTTCTCCTCAATGCAGGTCTTAGCCCTGGAAGAGGGTAAATCCTGATTCATATCAGGACTTCATAAGGTCCAGACTTCCTAAAAGTATTTAACCTCTCTGTGGTCCTTTTACACTTGTCCATGAATTAGGGCCTGTGTGGCCCCCTTCACCTTTTCTAATGGGGGCGCTGAGCTCCCAAGAAGACTTTGCCATTTGAAAATGAGCACTTGTTAGTGATTTCTGGGTGCTCCAGGTCAAAGGCCTTTACATAGTCTCTGTTTATTGTTTTGTTTTATGCCCCACTTTGTTTTGTTTTGTTTTCATCACATAGAGTGTTTTGGGTTTTGATAATTTGGCCCCACTCACTTATATTTTCAAATTCATGAGAATATTTTGTTACCTAATTTGAAGATATTTTCTGGGTTTTGTTTGTTTTTCTGTGGTGGTTGTTTATTTCATTTTGATTTAATTCAAGGAGAATGAAAAATGACTCCCCTGATACCACTACCTTGCTTCTTATATAAAATATAATGTTATGTTATATTACATTATACCATATCATATTATATACTATTATATTTATGTATATTGATACAGGAGGTTTTGGTTTGTTACTTCCTGCTCTTATAAGGTATGTTATCTATCTTTCTATTTATTCTGCAGTGGATGGACAATTAATTTCTAAATAGTCACATTGTAAACAACATTACAATAAAAATTCTTTTTTTTACAATAAAAATTCTTAAATAACTATTCCTTTTGCACAAATCAGAGTTTCCTCAAGGTTTTAAACTAAATATGTTCAAACTAGATGTCTAAAATAAATGTTTAAACATTTAAACTAAACTTAGATGTAGGGTGAGCATACATTCAACTTTCTAAATTGCCTACTAAGACAAATTAACTTGCATCAAAAGCAGTAACAGTCTGGGTTCAACAAGAGACACACAGCAGTAGTGCATGTATTTTAAGGAATTTGTTGCAAATAATTGGCTTATGCTCCTGTGGGGTCTGACAAGTCCAAGCCATCAGTAACAGAAACCTGAAATTCTTGGGCAGAAGCTAACATGCAGTAGACAGGTGGAATTTCTTCTTTTATCCCAGGAAAATCTCAGCTCTACTCTTAAGGACTTTTAATTGATCGAACCAGGCCCAGCCAGACTACCTAGGATAATCTTTACTTAAAGTCAACTGATTATGAATATTAATCACACCTACAAAATGTCTTCACAGCAACTCTTAGATTTGTGTTTGGATGAATAACTAGGGACTACAACCTAGCCAAGCTGACACACAAAACTAGCCATCATAACAATGTGAAGTTACTGCTGCTCCACATTTGTGTCATTGCTGGAAATTGTCGGACAAGGAATGTGTATGGGAATGGATCCTCATGGTATCGAACTAGGGTGAAAGAAAGATGTTGTTATCACTCGTTGATATGAATGCACTAAGTGGAGTCTGGATTCAGTGCCTATCTCAAAGGTCATGAACTGGCTTTATCATTTTGCTTGGTTTGTTCACTCAAACCTGGACCCAAAGTAACATTACACTAAGTAACATTTAAATGCCAGAATGTTCTTGTATGTTGTAGAATAAGGCACCCAAGGACTTAGAATGGTGTTGGAATGGTAGAATGGATTTTTTTTTTTTTTAGTAAAATATGCTCACCCAACTTCCAACTCTCTTCCTCCAGTGGGTTCAGAGTACATTCCCTTCACTGAAGCTGTGAGAAATATGTTCCTGAAGGGGTTCTGGCAACCCGGAAGCTCTAGAGAGTAGCTCTTCTCTGCAGCATAGAAATAACAGTAGAAACTGCCATGATCCAGCAGGGCTCCCTGAATTCAATCATTTTAATCCTACCTGATAATGCTTGGAATTTCATTGTATTATATTTTCTATATTTGTCTGTGTGTGGTTGGAAATTTTCAAGATAAATGGACAATTCTTCTCAGCTGGCTTCAGAGACACTGTTGTAGATTTCTGTACAATAACGCTTCAAGGATTCCTGCCTGATACAAAGCATACAAAACACCAGTTACCTAATTATCTAACATTTAATGCACAAGGTGGATATGCTTATCTGCAGTACACAATGAAACTATAAGAATTTCATACAAATTTATGTTTTTTTCTTTCATACCTCAATGAATATGAGCTATCATGTAAGTAAACTATAAAATACAATAATATGTTCAGGGTACACAATGAAAGCAAATAATACTAAAAAAAAAAACCCAAAAAGACAAACTGTTCAGTACTACTTAAAGAGTTGCTTGAGTGAGAAAAGGGAGAGGGAGTTCATGGTCACAAGAGCCATTTGGTGGTGAGTAAAGATTACGTAGAGTGAGCTGGTAAAAAAACAAAAAACAAAAAAAAGTGAAAAAGTAAATAAGTAAATGCCTGAGGTATAAAGATCTCATTTATTGGAACTCAATAGTGCTAATACGTAAGTATTGGAGTACTTCAAAAACATACACCATGAGAAACCATAGACAAGGTATTGGGATGGAAGTCTCATTAATAATTTCTTTGAACTCCTTCAATTGCAATTATATAGATCTTGATAGTATGCGATGGTGTATGTCACCTTTTAAAATATGATGTTGCTGTTCAGGTCATGATCACATTCACAAGCAATGACAATAATTTTGTCTGCATCATCTAAATTCTCTTTTAAAGGTTTGTCGTCACTATTCATGGTTCTGCTTCTTTTTCATCAATGGTTCCCTCTATTTTGCTGGGAAAGTTTGGTTCATCTTCACCTTAAGTAGAAACTGCTTTGACCATAATCAGTATTGGCCTTAGGTTTCAGCAAACTTACTCTGGGCTTAGCTCTGGCCCTTCTCCTGCCAGATCCCTTCCACAGAGCATGTGGTCCTAAAAATCAAGAGACTATCACCACCCAGTGTCTCTGTTCCTCTTTTAGAACAAAATTAGGGAGATTTTGTCCAAATGGACACAAGTCCACTTCTAGGGCCTGCACAAGTTAGATGCCTCATGAGGGGTGGCCATGTCATGGTTCTTTGTTAAGCCTAGGGTTGGAGGAGAGCCAGTGGATGGAGCTTTGACTATTTTATATATATACATACATATATATATAATATATAATATATTATATATTTAACTATTATATTTAGCAGTTTCTACTTAAAGTAAAGATGAACCAATCTTTCCCAACAAAATAGAGGGAACCATTGATGAAAAAGAAGCAGAACCATGAATAGTGATGACAAACCTTTAAAAGAAAATTTAGATGATGCAGACAAAATTGTTGTCATTGCTTGTGAATGTGATCATGATCTGAACAGCAACATCATATTTTAAAAGGTGATGGCCTGGAGCATCCACATTGTGTGTGCAAGATCCCTCACAGTGGGGTTGCAGTTGGAGGGGGAAGTTTGGGTGGGCCATGGGTTGGCCCTCCTTTTTACTCTACCTCAGGCGCTGTAGATGTTAGGGATGGGTCTGCCAATGATCCTCAAATTATAAAATCTTGCAGTTTCTCAGATTTCTCAAACCATTCCTCACTTGCTTTGAAACTCAACTCCCCACCTAATCACTCCCTTTCTCTACTTCTGCCTTCTTCAGATCTTTAGGGATGTCTAGAGCCTTTTGCTCTTTCAACATGGTGCTAAAGGATATCCCATGCTGAGTGTGGCTCTCAATCCATTACATAAGGCATTTCTCTAGTTATTAAAAAAATATTATCCCGGACTCAAGTAACACAGTGAAGCTCTCCAGCATCAACAGTACTTTCACAATATTTATTTTCTTATCATGTGCACAATAGATATATATATATATATGCACATGGACAAGCTTTATATATTTAATGCATTCACTTTGCTCAATATACTTTATCATCTCCAGCATTTCTTTTTATTATATCAGCTTTTCTGGACAATTATTTTCTTTAGATTTCTTTTTCTAACTCTCTTTAAGAGCATTTTTACTCAATAATGGTGTGCACACAATATATACACAAAATGGTTTAAAAACAGGAGCATGAGGTACCATCCCAACAGAACAGTGAAGATATTGGAGCAGTATTCTTTGAATCCTCCAGTGCAGATTCCAACCCAAACAATTTTTGCTAGCACGTGTATGTAAATTCATTAGCATAGATTTCAACTAAAGTAGTAAGTTTGGGGTAAATACTTTGTAAGAAGTGAAGGGAATATTTGGATACTGAGCATTCACATAGTGAGGGAAACCACTACTTTCTGTTGGGTAGTCTCTGTGATGCCAAAAAATTTATGTTTCCAATGTAAATGCTATTCCAATTAATAAATTTCCCTAGTTAAAACCATTAATTTTTTTCACAAATATGAAAAAAATTCTAAATCATGATCATGCCATAACCTGATCTCAACTTAACTTTCCAGCCTATCCTTATCTCTACAAGTTATATTCTAAACCATTCAAAGCCACTTTCTCAAACAATTCGTGCACATATACTGATTCCTTTCTTTGGCATATCCTTCTCCATTTTGGTACCACACCTATTTTCCCTTTTCTCAACCTCTAATGCCTCTTCTTCCATCCTCATATTCAGCAGATAACTTCGCTTTTTATTTCAGTAAGAAAATTGAAGAGATAACGATGCTTTCTGCTTCCCTAAGAAAATTGAAGAGAATGTGTACCAGCTCTCACCACCATAACTATATACCCTTTAGCATCTGTACCTATAAACACTGTCTTCCTTTGTGTTACTAGAAATAAACTGTCCTTGCTTCTATGCAAGGCCAGCCCCTGTGTGTCTGTGCTAGATCCTTACATTCTTGTTGACTCAAGGCCATTATTCCACTGAGATCTCTCTTCAAGAAACAAACTTGTCATTTGGCTGCAAAGAGGGCAGTTGGATGATAGCCTTCAATTTCAGAGAATTTTTGGATCTATCCAAAGACTTTGGCTTCTTGTATAACTCTCAGCTAATGATGGAGCATTAAAAAGCTGCTAGAATCTATTTCTCCTCAACAGGAGATTGTTTCAATAGGAAATTTTTACTCCAGAGTTTCCTTTTGCTTTTTCTGAAGCTCTCCCTAGTTGATCTTGCTTCTATCCCCTTTCATTTCACAGATGTCAGATTTGGATGATGGACTGAAGCCTTCCCCCACCTAATCTTGTTTCTTCCCCCTTTATCTTTCAGACATTCTTACAGGGAATTTGCACTGCTAACTTCATCTCAGTGCCCACTTCCTGAAGGAGCAGAACTATCAGACTTAATAGTCTGAATGGGTTGAGAATTGGATTTGAGAGCTGGATCCCTACCACCCAACTTCAATAAGGACACAAGTGGTCAGAGCTTTGCCAGGACATCTTCTGTGAAGTAAAAGACAATCGTTGCAATATACATTTCTTACAACAAGTAAGGAACCTCTTTGGGTCCAGAAATAATTCTCTCACCTACACATTGGTTGACATGAAAAGGAATCAGCTTTAAGTGAGTGTGAAAGGACTATGCAGCAGGTCCAGGCTGTGGTCCAATAGCCCTACCACTTGGGTCATACATTCTAGCAGACCCTGTACTATTGGAGGTGTCTGTAGTTGAAGAAGATGTAGAGTGGAGTTCATGGCAGGGACCATTAGGTGTACTACAAAGCAGTGTCCTAAGGTTCAACAGCAAGGCCATACCATATGCATGGGAGAGTCATTTGCCTTTTAAAGACAGCTCCTAGAGAGTTAGTGGGCCCTGGTAGAGATGGAATACTTGACCATGGGACACCAAAAACCACACCAGAATTTCCCATCAAGAGCTGAGTTCTATTGGAACCATCAAGTCGTAAAATCAAATAGTCCCAGCAGCAATTCACACTAAGATAAAAATGGTAGGTACATCTTGTATTAAGCTCTAGCAAGACCAGAGGGTATAAATAAGCTATCTGTTCAAGCATAACAGACTCTCATGTTATCATGCTGGCTGCATGCCCCTCCATCAGCTCACACTGATGAACCTATGGGAGAGGGTATCTACAAAACCATCAGAACTTAGTTTGAACTTAGTTTGTGAATAGTTCAGCATATGGTGCAAGCCAAAATTAAATGGTAACTGCACTATAGCCACACTCAGAAATGACCTTGAAAGACAAGAGAGAGAGGAAAAATCTTTCAGCTGGGCAGAATCCTAAACAGTAAAACTGGCTTATCCACTTTTCACGGAAAGATAAGTGGCCTAAGGTGAGACTACATATGGAATCGACATCAGTGGCATATGAGCCTGGCAAGTTGGTCAGGAGTCTGAAGGAAAAGAAGTTAGAAGGTTGGAGACAAACCCTTGAAAAAAGACTTAGAGACAAAAATTTTGGTGTAGAAGCATAAAGAGTATATATGGGAGTGAGCATTTTGTATTTGAAACATATTCACATGTTAATAACTTCCAGTAAGCATCCATAGTTGAAAAGGCATTGAATAAATGGGCAGAAAAAATTTGCTGAGCCAGGTGACAGTAGGCAGTATTTGCCATTAGCCACCCTTGAACTGGCATGATGGCTCCATGAATAGAGTGGCTACAGCAGCAAAGATGAAGACTAATCATGGGCTCACCCTTGCCAATGCCTCTGAGTATCTAACCCTTAACAACAGAGCCCAAAATTGTATCCCCAATATGGCCCTTTTCCTTGAGGAGACTGCCCCACTACTTGGTGACAAGATGATTATATTGGATCCCTGAGAACCCCATGTCTGCTATGTATCTGGCTGCTTTTTCCTCATGAGAATAATACTCTCTATTTCTCTTCCTGTTTCCAAATCTCAAAAGAATGCCTCTCATTGGAAAATGATCCAGGAACCAGTCGAGGCAGAGAATTCAGGACATTTAGTTCCTACCTTTTCTTCTGTGATGCCGAGGAAACCTTACAAGCAGGTGGCGATGAGGCCAAGTTAACCACAGGCCATGGTCCATCCCTTGTCAACCAGGCATTTATACCACCCTTATTGTCCACAGTTAAACTTCCAAGTTAAAGCAATAATAATTGCTGATGGCTGACTTTATAAAGATCTTCAAGTATGATATGAGTATCAATGAGGGAAAAAAGGGATTTGACCCAGGCAAAATAAATAACTTGTCTGTTGGTGAAAGAGTTATAGATTTTCTTTGCAGAAGTTAAATACATTGAGCATCTTAAAGAGAGGCAGGAGAGCATAGTAGTTAAAAACCATGGACTCACAAGCCAGATTGTTTGGGTTTGATCTTCTCTCTCCTTACTAGCTTGTGGCATTCCACCAGTTGCTTAGCTTCTTGGTGTCTCACTCTCCTTTTTCCTAAAACAGAGATAATAACATACCTATTTCATAAATTATAACATAAAGAATAAACTTGTTTGAGGAGATCAGTGACTAGCATATACTGAATATTCTATAAGTTTGGTTGTGATTATTCCCATCTTGAGGACAGTTTGTTAATAAATGGTTGTGTTCGCAGGCAAGAGAATGACCAAATGACCTCTTTTTTTTTTTTAAGACTTTATTTGTTTATGTGAGAGAGAGAGAGAGAGCATGAAGGTGGGGGTGGAGGGAGAGGGAGAATCAGACTCCCCACTGAGCAGGGAGCCCAATGTGAGGCTCAGTCCCACAATGCTGAGATCATGACCTGAGCCGAAGGCAGACGCGAAACCAACTGAACCACACAGGCGCCCCCAAATGACCTCGTATAGTCTCTTTTAATGCAGACGTTCAAAGATTCTGTGGTTTGAAAGTGGCTGAATTTGCCCAGTCCTGAAAGTTTCCCTGGCCCTCCTACCTCACCCTCATCCTCGCTGTCCTCTCCATGCACAGAATGCTCTTAGCCGCGTCTGGGAAACATCACTGACTCATGCTCTCCTCTGCCGCCATCCTCCACCATCAATCAGCCCATCCGGTCAGGTCACCTTCTCATCAACCCACCTTATTCTCTTTTCTTTCTCCCATTTCAAAAAGTTTTCCATGCCTCCTCGGGTGTTTGAGGTTTTTCTCGTCTCCCTAGACAGTAGGTCTGGTTCAGTCCAGGGAAGAATAACGTCAAGCATACTCCTGGGATGGAAATTGCAAAGGCTCAAATGTAACGCCAGCGTTCCAATTTGGAACCCAGAGGGTCAGGAGTTCCATAGCTGGTGCACACTCAGCACTTTGCTCCCTTGTATTATTGGTGCACATCGGTTTATAAACTCTTTTAAGGACATGGCTTGTGTTTTATTCATCTTTGTATCTTTCCTAGTACCTGGCACGATGTTTTGCTCATTAAAGGATTGGTAAATGGAAATAAATAAAATAAAATGGAACATAATGTCCTTGGAAATTCATAAAGAGTTTAATTGCCTAGCAATGGGGTTATTTTCTGACATTTTCTTTTTGAGTTAATTATTTTTAATATAGAAAAATTGTAAATATGACAAAGATGATAATGCCATTTTCCAGAGACAGCCACTGTTTTTACATTTTTTGCATTTCATTCTAATACTTTAATATTTTTACTTAGATATTAATATCCCTTTTTGTATGCCTTAGTCCTTTTTAAACTCAATTTATTTTCTATTATTTACCTTAAGAAATAAAATTGGATATATCAGATCTCTTCTTTTTTACTTCTTTTACTTCTTTAATTTGGAAAAGGCTAAATGTCAAAAACCTGTGAACCTCCTATTACTGGACAAATGTTAGATTAAGTCTCTTTTTTCATCTAGAACAAGATGAAAACATCAAAAATTTCATTTATTCTTTCATTTCTTTACTTATCAACAAATGGTTATAAGACTCCTTCTATATGCCAGACACAGTTACATTCATTGAGGATATTCTAGTAAGCTAAAGAGACAAAAATGTCTGCTCCATAGACATTATATTCTAGTGGGGAGAGAGAGAAGTAAAAAAATAATAAATCAATACATGTCACGCGGTGTGTTAAGTAGTTACAAAAGCTGTAGAGAACAATAAAGAAAGAAGGATAGAAAGTGCTTGCAGGTATCCATTTTAAATGTCCTGGGAAGGGGTTATAGAGGCAAAGACTAGAAAAATGTGGGGGGATAAGCCATGCAGATATTTGGGGTAAGAGCTTTACAGGCAAACACAAATTAAGTGAAAAGCAGAGCTTGGACTAGAGTAAGGTAAGTGAGGTGCCTCAGCTGTAAAATTTAAGGGAGCCCCCACTTTCAGTTCATGTAAATACAGTCGATCCTGAAAAGCCTGGGAGGCAGATTGCCTCTAGAAAATTTCAGAAGCAGCGAGGCACTCAGTGTGCCTGATGCAAAGGGACCCTTGTGGACAGTCAGCTCGCTGGGTCAGAGACATAAGGCAACCCAGAGCAAGGCCTCCAGGGCATTGCAAGGAGGTTGGCTTTGATCTTTGTGAGGTGTTGAGCGGAGGGGTACTCTAATTACAACTTAAAAAAGGGGGGAAAAAGGAATAAAGATGTAAAAGAATGAGATAAATCTGCCATTATTTGCAGATGATATAATTCACATAGAAAACCTGAAAAAAATCAACAGAAAATATGTTGGAAAAACTAGAGATGATCATAGTTTCTGGATTTGGGGTTGATTTGTGAAACCAATAGTGTGCCTCCATGACAAAAACATCAATAAGAAAATACTGTTAAAAATCAACATGTGATTTACAAGAGCAAACAAATAGATCTGTACATTGTCTGGACACTAACTGAACAAAAATGTCCACAGTTTTTATGGAAAACAACTTTAAACTTTATTAAAAACATAAAGAAGATTGGAATAAATTGAGTTGAAGCTTAAGTTAAGGATTTAATATTTAACAATATCAATTGTGTCCAAAGAAATTAATAAATTTAATAGCAAAAAAATCAAGTTTCTTTTACCAGTAGTGATCCATTAGAAAATATAATAAAAATTTAAATACTCTATAAATAGCAAGAAATCCTCTCAACAGCTTTATAAATATTGATCAAGCTTCCATGGAGAAACATTTTAAACTCCATTACAATATGTAAAAGAAAATTTACAAAAGATAACAATATACCATGTTCATGAATGAGACTGATTTGCATCATAAACCTGTTAATTTTTCCCAAATTATTTTATAAATCTAATGCTATTTCAGTCAAAATTCCATACAACATTATTCCAAAACTTAGATGAAAATATAAAGGTACAGGAACAGTTGTCAGTTTGAATTTATTTATTTATTTATTTATTTATTTATTTATTTATTTTTGTGTTACGTTAGTCACCGTACATCATTAGATTTTGATGTAGTGTTCCAAGATTCATTGTTTATGTATAACACCCAGTGCTCCATGCAATACCCACCACCAGGCTCACCCGTTCCCCCAACCCCCTGCCCTCTAAAACCCTGTTCGTTACTCGGAGTCCACAGTCTCTCATGATTCATCCCTCTCTCCAATTCCCCCCCCCTTCACTTTTCCTTTCCTTCTCCTAATGTCCTCCATGTTATTTCTTATGTTCCACAAGTCAGTGAGACCATATGATAATTGACTTTCTCTGCTTGACTTATTTCACTCAGCATAAAATGAAAAGGAAAGAGAGAAGTTCATCTAGTTACACATGATTTACAATAAAGTCTTAGAAATAGTTTTGGGTCTGGTATGTAAGAACAAGTAAATTAACCAATAAGACATAATAGCAGGTCAAAAAATAGATCTATGTAATATGGGGAAGTGATTTATCAGGCTCATGCAGCCTAATTGGGATAAACACCTACAGTATGGAAAAACTGACAAAGGTTAGTATCTATAATGTTGAAAGAATTCTTACAAATATACATTAAAAACCAGTGCACGGAATTGAAAACTGGGCAAAGTTTATGAACAGGCAATTCACAATGAATTCAAAAAAGCTAACAAGTATCAAAGATGCTTGAAATAAGAGAAATGTAACACAAAATAACATTCAACTACTTTATACCCATTAATTTGGCAAAAATTAAAAAGAGAGTTGTAGTGTAAGTGCCTGACAATTAGCTTTTTTGAATGTAATAGAAGGACTGGACATTAAGCCTTTGATCACTGAGGCATCCCTTTCAAAGATATCTGTCTCAAATGAACACATCTGGACAAAGCCAGGTCGTTCCACCCATTAAGTTCCCATTTTAGAAAGCCCCAGGTGACTTAGATAACTGACCACTTGAGTGACCCTGTTTCCCTTTTCACGCTTTAATTCTCACTCTTTGTTCTAAATTCACCAGCAAAGAGTAATCCTGTGAAATCCTAGGCAACTCACCCTTGATAAGTAAAGGGAGTCCCAGGTCCATGCACACTATCCTCTCTCCCTCTGTGACCTGGCTATGTGGCCCTGAGCGTGTTGCTGAGCTAAGTCCTGCTGTCATAATAAGCACCACAAGACCAGGTCCAGCCACAACATTGGCTCTGTTAGGGAAATGTCCACGGGGACTTGCCACAGTAGTGAAGGCTCAGGTGAGTGCCCCCAGACATTCCCAGTTCCTGGCATCCCTATAGAAAGACTGAGACCTACCCAAAACGAGGGTAATGCCACATTTGAAACACACCTGCAGGTGGAGTTGGAAGCTAATGCAGTCATCTGGAGAGCAATTTGAAGCATTTAATGCAATGAAATATTAATATATCCTGGTAAGCCTGTATTTTGTATATATCCCAGAGAGAATTGTCCACAGATTCATAAACAGGCTTATCTAAGAATGATTGGCTCAGCACTGTGTATGGAGGTGGGGGATAGATGACAACCTAGGTATGCATCTATGGCTGGGCAGGTAAGTAGAAAGTGGTGTGTTCAGTGCTTTACTAAGCAGCTATCAGAAGCAATATTAAATATAAATGTACAAAACAAGTGTTGATGAAAAAAAAAACCTAAGAATCATAAGATGTAATTTACCTTGTCTTCATGCAAATTCAAAACACCTATATACACAAAATAACAACATTTGTTTTTCAAAGAACCATACGGCTTTAAGGACATCAGCCCATGCCTGTGCCCATGACAACAAGAGGAGAATGGAGAGAGATGGGTGATTAAGGAGAAAAGACTGAAAGGAGATAAAATAAGAGGGGGGCATTGCCTCTAATGATAACATTAATTACTAGAAAATAGGATTAACCTGATTTTTTTATATACGCGCTCTAGAAGAAAGAAAAAAGTTTTAATTAAAAAAAGATAAAATCGGGGGAAGACTAGATTTTTAGAGTTACTTCTCAGTCTAACGGTCCGATTTTCTATGATACATGAGATCCTTCTGTACCGAATAAGCCTTGAGAGATGATTTGTATCATTTTCCATGAATGGGATGAAGCCAAACACCTGCAAATCCAGTAAATTCAGGCAAACTAGGCTCAGGGGAGCTAGTTTCACATCATCTGTCAACAAGGACATCAAAGGGAGGTGGGAAATCAGAATCATCTGTCTCTGGGCTCCAAGCCCTGGCTATGACTCCCCAAACACCAATTATAGTAATTCTCAGTGTTCCTATAACCCTCAGCATCTGTTAATTGTTTAGGGCTTCATATTCTACCCTGGAGGCCTCTTGGTGCTTTCAGTTTAGTTAAGGAGAGAACTAAAAGAATAGACAGGTACGTTAAAAGCATGGAGTTGGTGAGCAAATGTTCTGTCCCAAGAATCCCCTGGTTGGTGTGCAGATAGCCACAAAAACTTCATTTTTTACAGCTGATTTTAATCCAGCAAGGTTTAATTAGGACTCCAGAGAGGAGTTTGTAAAGAAATGAAATCCAGCTAAAAATGATAAAGACCAAAAAAATCCTTAACAACTGGAAGAGGCAACATGAAATTTGCAACCACGGGATACAGTTGAGTTCCGATATCTGCACACCTTTCCGACAGAATGAGATATTTTGAAGCGTCAGAGATGGTACAGAGGGTATTGATGACTTGATGAGCCTTTCTGGACTACAGGTCTCTTTAGAGTCCCTTCTAGCATGGAGATCACATGGTTCCATGATATGTGCGTTACGTGCTTGAAGATCGCAGGCTAACAGAGATGTGGCTTCACAGGACGCTGAGTGAAGTTACACTGTTCAACTTAGTAAAGCTCTTTCCCGAGATTTATAAACTTCACAACTAGATATCAGTGGTACTGGCTATCTTGGGAGATGGTCACCTACATATCCCTGTGGGCCTTAGCTTCTAAGTGAAGAGAAATGTGTGACTGGAATTTATTCTCAGTGTGACTGGAATGTGTGACTGGAATTTAGTTCTCAGTAGGTGTCCTTTATAGTTTCTTACATACACAGTGTAAACAGTTTACTGCTGTCTTTTTCAGGTGTTGGGTCAGGCATTCTCAACAAATACTTATGTCATCTTCATAAAATCTTTAGCTAGAAACTTTTTGAGGTATTACTCTGCGTACAATCCAACTTCACTGATACTTAGAATCAGTATTCTATCCAAAGAGAGACAGGCAGCACACAGGAGGTCCAAGCACACATTAGGTCTGTTTTGAGAAGACATTTATCTCTCTCTAGATAAGCTATGTGCTCTGCTGGGAACTCTGTATTCTTTGGGCCCAGGAAGCCGATACCAAGTAGCATTCTTGCCTTTCTTCTCTTGAGTTTCCTTAGCATCTCTCTGAATCAGCAATCCATAGTCAACCTGCAGACCCATGAGGATGAAAATTACTTACTTTAAAATTGTTTGTTATATAGCAAAAAACAACTCATACCCTAAATAGTTTGTAATTTCTGCATATTTAAAACCTCCTCAAAAACACAGCATCTCTATGAGAGCTGGATACTAAGGGTTCTAATAGCTGCTGCCCTTAAACACAATTCCAGGGTATCTATCTTCAGTAACAGAGACGTTCTCTCCCCTACCCTCCAAAATCTCCTTCAAAAGGCACACCAGGCCTCTCCTGCCCATGTCCCCAAGAGGGTGAAGGAAAGAAGAGAGGGTAATCCAGCTGCTTACTTACGAATTCAACAGGCTTGGTAGTCCCTGACAGTCCTATTCTATAATATTCCCTTCCTGGTGGTATTGTATGGTTATAAGAATTGGAACCCTGTAGGGCATTAATTTTCTGCAAGTCTCTACTAGTGTGGGGGAAGCACAGGACACCCTTCATAAATAAGCCCTGTGGCAAAATCTAGTCTAAACAAAATGAGGTAAAATCCCCCATGATTTTACCACTAACATTCAACATGAAAACATGAAGGCCTTGGGGGGCTAAGAGGGTTTCAAGGAGGAAGTGGAAAGGGTGCCCATTACCCCTACTTCTGACAGCAACATGGAGGTGATGGTGAGGGTTGGGGTCTAGGTGAGAGAATACAGCTCACTAGAGATTAAAATCTGCATTCTCGTACCAAAACCATATGTGTTTACTTATTATCCCCAAAACCAGGTTTGGCAGGAAATTAGGTCCCCAAGAATGTACCTGTGTTGCTTTTAGATACATGGATTTAGATACATCTAAATCTCTTCATCTTTCTGGGTTATGGTATTTTTAATAGCAGTTTAAGGATAATACCTGATCGATACTGGATTGACAATTGAGGCAAATGAGATTTTGGAAGACAGATTTGAAAACTGCAAGGAATGCTACAAATTAAGTGAGACAGGAATAATGATTAGGACATTTTATATTCTATCTATTCCAACACAATCTATTTAAACTCATAGTTGTATATTTAAAGGCTAACTCACGTTAGGATTTCGAGGAAAAACATTCTTGTTGGAAAAAATAAAAATAAAGAAAAAAGAAAACACATAGATTAAAATGGAATCAATCTGTTATCAAACAGTTGAAATGTGTATGGGGGGATTGATTGATTCTGGTCTCCACCTTATCTGGGTCAATCTATAAATGGTGTCAGACAGTGCCTGTAAGCCAATACCATAAAATTCAACTTTGTTTCACTTCCATTTCAAATGTAATTCAAGTACCTTTCAACAGAGATTTACTTTGAAGTTGGCTCTTTCACATCCCATTAAGTTAGTGTATTTTATCTGAGTGAAAATCCAAATTGACCTGATGTTGAGGTCCAGCCACTTAACAAATAGGAGGCGGAAAAGATCTGTTCAAGATAAAAATTGCCCGAGGGGAGATGGACATAATTTTTTAGATTTTGCTGTAAACAGCACTCTTTTTACATCTTCAGATTGTCATTAGAGTTTCCAACGAGCTGCCTAAGGCCAGCCCTGTGGCCAGCTTGAACTCCAACCTTTCACCCTGCTTGACATCATTCTTTGAGCAATGCTATGCCCTCTCCCTTTCCACCCCCCTCCAATTGCATCAGCTACCACAAATGAGGGAAACATATTAATAACAATGTATGAAATATCTCCACACAATCCCAACATTTAAAAGCTTCCAGGGTAAATTCCAAGAAAAGCTTGGAATTTCAAGCTCCCAAGTAAATCGTCTGTCAACAGTTTATTGTCTTTTCAGCTTTGTTAGAATATAGTTTCTCAACTTCATTGTTTGGATGTATAATAATGTAGGAGTTTGGCTTGAGAATATATAAAGAAAGGCTAGAATTTGGGCGCCTGGGTGGCTCAGTGGGTTAAAAGCCTCTGCCTTCGGCTCAGGTCATGATCTCAGGGTCCTGGGATCAAGGCCCGCATCGGGCTCTCTGCTCAGCGGGGAGCCTGCTTCCTCCTCTCTCTCTGCCTGCCTCTCAGCCTACTTATAACCTCTCTCTCTGTCAAATAAATAAATAAAATCTTTAAAAAATTAAAAAAAAGAAAGGCTAGAATTTGTCTATAAACCATACTTATTTTTTTCATCTGTGTCTGCCTGTTCAATAGCACAATTATTTCCCAATATTCCAAGCTATAGATCAAGACATGGTTTGAAGATACTGAGAAAAGGCTGGAAAAGAACTGAAATGGATTCTGAGATGATAGAAATAAACATTTATCTAGAGGTTAGCATATGCTAAGTACTTAATTGGATGATTTGTCTACACATGCTCAAATAATTCTCATAATTATTCTCTAAGGTATAAGTCATCTGTGTTTTATGAGGACAAAAGGAGCTCAAACAGTCTGTGTCAACTCTCCAAGGTCATGTAGCCATTAAGTGGCAAAGGAGGTGTTCAAAACATTGGCCTTTTCACTTCACAGCTCACAATTCTTCCACCTAACCCTCTACCTTCAACCACCAATAGTCCAGGTTCAAGGATAGAGCAGCCAGAGATCCCCGTTCAGACAATCAAAAGGAGAAAATGGTAGAAAAATATATTTTTACAATTGGTACCTTGAATTCTCTTGAAGAAAGAATTTTGTCAGAAAGTTATGATGTCTAGTCACTTAAGCAGGGGAAGGTGAGAACACGATGATTTGAGTGAGAAGAAGCTTGACTGCTCTGTTTGAAAGGAAAATAGGAATCTGGATTTGGAATAAATAATGAAAATGGAAGGAAAAGAACAAAAGAGAGAGAGGACCTGGATGACACAGCAGTGGTCTATTACCTATAAAGTAATGCTGTCTATGAGAAATCTCCAGTGGCAAGTTGTTCAGAAAATTTTTTATATCAAGGGATTACCTAAATTCAGTGTCATGTTATTTGCAATGTGTCATTACAAAAGCATCTTTTATCTTCCCAAACATCTAGTAAAATCAAGTCCACTCACAACCTTTGTATAAGAAGTGTTTAAAAAGCAAAAGAGATTCATTTCCATGTCTGCATCAGAAGAGGGTGGTGAGAAAAGAGGAAGATATTGGGATCAGCAGACATAGAGAATTAGAAGCAGAAATGTCCCCACGACTGTAAGAGGTCATTGTGCATCTCATAGATGTGGAAGAGGGAATGAGTTAGTTTATATAAATGTCAAGGAAATCACACACCTGAATTATACCTGACCAGCTAGATCCTACTGTCAGGATCTCAGTTCCCTCAGCCCACCAGAGTTCATGCTAGCAGAGGACATGTTTAGAAAATTACTGACATCATGCCCTTTCAGTAGTTCTGACACATGGCCAGGATTGGAAAATGGTAGCAAAATTCCTTTCCCACACACCTGGTATTTCCGTTGATGTCCCTATCAGCTCTCCTATATCCTTTACACAAAAATAACTATAAGGAAATTAAGAGAATCTTCTTAGATAAAAAGCTCAGGATCCACGGTCTAGGAAATCTGAAGTTCAGTCAAATGCTCTATTGTCCACTATCAATGGTACTATCATTGCATAAGATACTGTCCCTTTGCAAAAGGCCATTCAATTCATCCCTTCCTCCAGAATGCCTGACAGTACACTCTCTGCACAGAGTTTCTTCTCCTATCGGCTCTAAACATGGCATTCTGGCCACCAAGCTTGGAGATCCCTGATTATACAATAATAATAGGTTTGAAGGAAACAGAAACATCTACTTTGATCTTCCAGTGATGGCAAGAATCCTGTCTCCAATAGCCCCAGTGGGATTGTTACTCATCTTCGTGAACACATCCAATGATAAGGACAGTTCCAAAGGAAATTCTATCTTTGGATAATGTGAACCATCAGAAAGCATTTCCTTATACTGAGCCTAAATGACACTTCTGCTCCTAGATTAGTTCAGATGTAGGTGTTCTTCTTCCATCTGTCCTTAATTATTTGACGACAACTCTCAAGTTACTATTTAAGTCATATCTGATTAAGTCGTGTTCAGTTTTTTCAATCCTTTGCAGATGATTTGTTACACATACCAGGGACCAATTCTGGGTACATTTCTTTTGCCAGTGTTGCTCATAAAGGTGTAGTGTGCAGAAAGGGAACTATGCCCCAGGGGTGTTCTTACCTGAGCAAAATTCAGTGATACCCTTACGGCTCTCTTCCGCAAACAGGTCCTTTAATAAAGCAAACTACAATGATTTTAGCTTTTTGGGTATGTCAAACTCCAAACACACTGAGACTGCCATTGTCTTATTATTCAATCTGATTTTTTTTCTTATTTTTTAACCCTGTTTCTTTATATACATTATTTTTTACCCATTTGAAAAGTTTAACATGACTCAACGGATAATATGTCCCATTTGCCAATTTTATAAGTACTAGGACCTGTGTCATAACACTTCATAATCCTAGAATAACATAGAAGAGTCAAAGATCATGTAACTAGGAGAATTTTGCAAATTTTATACAATATTACTTTTAGACTCGTGGCTCCAGCCACGCCATGGAGGTCACAGGGCTCAAATGCAACTCAGAAAAATGTTTACAAAGATTTTATATGTCTTATTAGTATAACCTATTGTGAATTCTATGCTCAATTCTGTCCTCTGTTTACCATGATTGTTCACTTAAAATAAAGCCAGGGAAATAGAAACCTAGCACTATCTCATCCAGGAACTTTGTCTCTTCCTTGGAGATTCTTAGTCTAATACAGTAAGTACGGTAGTATGTTTAAATGATCCCAAGGTAACTGAATTTTCTAGATGAGAAGAATTTTTCCTTATCAGAGGGATATTAAGAAGAAAAAGTCATAGTAGTATTAAGAAAATAACTAGGAAAAAATAGAAAACACTATTATCCAAAAATGTTGAAGAGTGAACTAGTGGGAAGAGAGAAATATAAGCTTCTCTGAGTTTGCTTCTAATACTGCTTTAGTATTAAATCTCTTTGTAAACATTAATACCAGACCTCTGAGTCACTAGGCCTATTTCCACAATACTATTCTTCTTTTCATATCATCTCAAAACAAGCCCCACCTCCCTGTCATAAATGTTTGAGTAACTTCTACATTATTTCTTCCAAGTAATCATCTAGATTCTGCTTAGAAGATCCCAAGGTAGGAAACTCACAGATTTTAAGTCACCTCAGCCTGTCACTGAACAGCTCATACCTCATTGTTGTAGGAAGCTGTTGATTTATTGTTAAATTTAGAAAGTAAATAATAGAATTGTCTCTGGTCCTTATAACCACCATAGAGATCACATGTCCATATTAAGAAAGACTCAGAGTGAACAAGGACCAATGAAAAGAACAGTGGAACCATATATCAAATGACTTTTAAGAATCCTATCTAGAATAAATAATGTTAATTATGGAAGAGAAAGAATGGTTTTCTTTATTTTAAACTATCTCACTCCACTGGAATCTGGCGCCTAAATCTCCACCCAGAACATAACACTCAACAAACACTTCATGGTGTGAATGAATGTAAAACCTTCCTGTTGATATTACATCAGACCACGGAGACTTCACACAACGGGTGGATTTACTCTTCCACACAACAGGTACCATGTTCTCTGAGGGCTTTCTTTGTTGGGAATGAGCGATTCTGAGTCCTTTGATAGTTCCTAAAACAATGCATTTTATTAACCCTTTTCACTGATTTCCTTCCTCCAGTTGCAGCACTCACAAAGCAATATTCTAGGTGGGGTCTGGCCAAGGTAACTATGGGGGAGGGGAGGGTAAGGATGGTTGCCAGGAAGAGAAGCCAAATCTTCCTGCCATTTGCCTGACTTGCTCTCTCAAAACCTCCTGATAGTCGTTTATAGTATCATTCTTCCACATGTATTCTCAACATTCTTTTTCCACCCCCAAAGCAGTCACTTGAAGACCTCTTATCTTCTGCCTCTCCCCTGCCACGATATTGGATGTTCTTTCCAGATTCTCACAGAACCATGGGCTCCCTCCATCCTTCGATTCTTTATCTTAATCTCTCCTTTGAGTGCCCAATGATGCAAAAGTACACAAGGAAATGGAGAATGCTGCTTCCAATACAGATCTTAATTGTTTGATCTTTCATTTTTAACATCTTTTTGATCCTTGGAGAAGAATATACTGTGAGGCTTCTTATGTATCTCCAAAACGAATTTAGCAAATCAATCCTTTGGAGGCCAACTCTTTTCTCCCCATTAGAATGAAATACAGCTTCCAGCTTGAGTTATGTATCTAAGAATATGGTTTAACAAGACAGAAACCAAAAGAAAAACACATTCAGCTAAATTTAAAACTACAAAAGCATGGCACCCTCAGTATCTGTGGGTAAACTTTATAATGACAGCTTTAATTAGTCTGGAATTTCATCAATACATAAATTTACTTGTACCTATTTTTAAAAACAAGAATATTGATTTTGGACCCGCAATAAATTCCTGTAATATCTGTCTTCAGTAAAAAGCCAAGACAATTCTAGTCCATTTCTTTTTGTCTTGAAAATGTTATGCCAAAACCATCATTTTGTTGGCGGCATACATTCTGATTTATATTCAATGAGAGTTGTAAAAGCCTTTTATAGAGGAGACAGCCGAGTGACATTTTTCTATAAATCACGACCATTTTTACTGCCACAGAGTTCCAGGGCTGAACTTCAAATGTAACTGTGCTGTAAACTCTGTGGATGGGACCACATTCTTGCTGAATGAGAAACATGTTTCCCCTTCCACCGTGAGCAACTGCACATTCCAATCAGTCTCTGGCAGATGAGAGCATCACAGAAACCCAGGGAACCATGCTCCGCTCTGAGGCAGCAGCCCATGACATGCAGGTCACCCAGGACGCCTTTGAATACAGCTATGCTTTAAGCTTCGTGAATCACTCAGACTGGTACAGATACTGGGCGTTGAGCTGCAATAAATTAGGCATTAAGGGTACTAAGAGGGGGGCAAGAGTAGGGGAGCTAATTTTGTCCCACACCAGTATTGTGGATCAGAAATATAACCCTAGAGGAGGGAACCCTGTTTCATTTCAAAGAAACCCTCCCGAGGATTTCTTCTAGCCACGGAAATGTCATCCTTGCACATAACTCTCCTCAACACTCCAGTGACCACACTCGATAAAGGTAACTAACTCACTTTTATAAGAAAGCGGTGTCAAACAGAACAAAGACAAAGGTACCAGAAATTAGAAGCTCTGAGTTTTCTCACAACCTGTCTTAGTGAAAAGAACCCGGGTTTGGAAGGCAGAATAATGGCTTCTCTGATTTTGGAGAAGATATTAAAGCTTCTCATGCCTAGAGTCCTTATCTAGTTATAAGTGTCCCACCACCACCCCACCAACCTGGCCTTTCTCCTGTGCTACATGCACCTGTGAACGCACCTGGCACGTGACCCCATCGCCCAGCCAGAAACCTAGGTGTTATCCTTGAAACCTCCTCTTCTCTCAGTCCATGAATATCCAACTCCAAGTCCTATTGATGTTACAATCTTAAAATAGTTTAAATCTGCTCACCCCTCTCCTATCAGTCCAGGTCATTCCACCACTATTTATCTCCTGAGTTGCTACTATAGCTTCTTGATCGATCTTCCTCCTTCCAGTGTTTTTCTGGGCTTGTCCATCCAAACCGCATTGTGGCCAGAATGCTGTCTCTAACTTAAATAGCTGCAGTGCCTCCTGCAATCTCACATAATGCTTTTTGTCTGATTTCAGCATAGCTCCCCTACTTCCTTCTGGTTATGTTTTACCTGCAATGTCCTCCTCCATTTGTATTTTTTAGAATAAGCTAAGATATCATAGCAAACACTAAATAGGCAAATAAAAGCCATTCCTCTTTTCTATATCCAACGCCAGACAACAATTCTGACAAAGTGTCAGTTCTCTGGGGATGATTCTGTTAAAGCTGTTATTCAGGGACCCCAGCTGCTTCCACCTTGTGGCTCTGACAATTCCTAGGGTCCCCTCCACATTTGCATCTAGCTAGATTGAGGGGACAGATCCTGGTGGATGGCACAGGAGGATTAATGGGCCAAGCCTGGAAATGACACTTATCATTTCCACTCGTATCATACATACCCTGGCCAACAGCAAAGGAGCCTAGTTAAGTGCCCAAGAAAAAGGGGACATGAATTTTTTTGCAGATGGCCTGTATACATCCTTAAAGTTAACACAGAGAGAAGACAATTTGTCATCACTCTTGCTTTTTGTTAGAAAAGGTTTCCAAGTCCAGTTAACTCTCAGGTATCTGAGTGGCAGAAGGGGAACAGTATTAAGAACGTGGGTTTCTGAGACAGGCTAGTTTAAATCTTGGCTCTGGTGCTTACTAGCAGGGTGATTGGAATAAATTACTTGGCATCCCTGAGCTTCAGTCAGGATAATAATACGGCATGGACTTTTTTGCAAAGTCTAAGGGAAATTAAATATTTAAAAGCAATTAGCTCAATACTCATCAAAAAGCAATTTTACCAAATAGAAGTCATTATTAATAGCTATTGACTGGGAGAAATGGGAGTTAGGAAGAGAGCTGGGAAAGAAAATCTTTGGGATTAAGTGGATTCTGCTCTCAAATACATTTGGCAAAGTTTTTAACATATTTTAGACCTTTGTTTTTTCATTAATAAGAATAAAAATGCCTTAAACCATAAGGAATTATGAGGTTCATATGAGGTTCATAGACTAATGTAGGAATTGAACATAAAGTATTTCATATCATATTCCACATATAGTAAACATGACAATTATGATTAAAGAAGCAAACTTAGCGTATCAGGAAGAAGAAATGACTTATGTGGTAAAAACATTTTTCTCTTTCCAGAGGGCATAACTGAAAATTTCAAACTTCCCCCTCTCTCTTTCAACTCCTGTTAAGATTTTTAAACTTTCAAACCACAAAACTCAAGTATGCAAAAAATGTAAGTGTTTTTCCTAGTTTCTGTCCAAAACTCCTATGGCACCTAGAGCAGAAATTGGATTTTGCAATTTCAAGGAAAATTCAGTCACTCTAATTCAAAGTAAACTCACTTAATGTATGGTTCATCACCTGCCCCATTTGTGGCAGCCTCCAACAATCAAGGGGTCTTCAAAGTTACTTAGCGTCCAGCGTAAGATATGGTTCTCGGTCCTCAGTTATCCTTGCTGACTTCCACCAAATGAGCTTATAAAGCCCCATTTGATCTGGGGTTTTCCTTAGACTTCGGTTGTCCTCATTTCTTTCATTCATGTTTGGTCCTTGGCTTTTATCCTCTGCTTCACCCACTTCCATATTTCCATCCACTGCTGCTGTCTTGACAGCAGTGGCCCCATGGTATGGCTGCATTGTCTACCACAATTCTCTGTAGCTACAGCAGGACTGCCTCACCTCTCTCTGGTCTGGCCCCCATGCAGCCATCTCCTCTACTGTTTCCAAGTCATGTGGTTCCCAGGCTTCAAAGGAGAAGATCAAAGCCATGCCCCATTTATTTGAATTTACCCCAAAATGCTTGGGAGGTGTTTCTTCCCTCCCTTTGTGACTAATCCTAGGAGAAGGGAAGGGGCAGAGCCCCTCGGAGAACCATTAGCATCAAACTAATTGGCTTTCCCTCAGAGTCTCTCTTTCCTTCCCCAGCTCAAAGAATCGTTTCAAGTTTAAGATATTTCATTATACTTCACTTTTGAGACTTGAAAGTCATGAATTGTATGCTTTGATCTCTGTTTCATTGTGACATTTCTTTCTTGAGAGAGAGAAGGCTTAGGTCAGACCAGGGTGACTCTATGCCTGTATTAGGTAACCTACCTGTCACTGAGAAAAGAGGCATGATGGAGAGTGATATTGTCTCACAGTCACCAAACTCAAGACACTTAGTGCAATACTTAACATCTTCAGTCCAGCTCTACTGAGTAAGCGTCCCTGACCTTATGAGAGGCCAGCCCCTCTGGGACTCAGATGCATTCCCTTCCCAAGTTATTCTCACCAAATAATTTTTTTTCTACACCAGGAGTCAATAAACTTTTTCTCTGAAGGCCCCAAAAGTAAATACTTTAAGCTATGCTGGCCATAGAGTGTCTGTCATGACATCTGAACTCTGCCATTGTAGCCTAAAAGCAGCTAGAGACAATACAGAAACTAACTGGTATAACTGTGTTCTAATAAAATTTTATTGACAAACACTAAAATCTGATTGTTGTATAATTTCCACACATCACTAAATATTATTCATTTTTTTAAAAAGTTTCAACTATTTACAAACATAAAAATATTCCTTGCTCATAGACCATCAATAGTCTACAAAAATAGGGAACAAGCCAAATTTGGCCCACGGATCAGTTTGCCAATCTTTGCTCTACATTATTTCTCTCTCCCTACTTAGCAGACTAGTGACAACTATGTTATAGGCTCTAGTGACTTACATTCTTAAAAAATTTTATCTCCTCTTGACTCTTCATGTCTTTCTAGCTACTGTATTATTTCTCTGTTGATCTTCATAGCAAAACTTCTTAAGTTTTTTTCTACACATTCTTCCATGTAGTCATCTCTCAATTATTTTTCCATATCATTCTAACATAGTTTTCATTCTTCTACTATTAAAAAAAAAACTTCTCTTGCAAAGGTCAATTATCTCTATGTTTTCAAATATGACGATACTTTTCAGTCTACATTTTATTCAATTTCTTAGTGGTTTTCAACAAAGCTGACCACTCCCTCCTTGAAACATTCTCTTCTTACATATGAAAATAGCTGTATGCTTAAATCACTGAAACTACACTGTGTGTAATGCATCTTTCGACTAACATGTTCTTTCATTAGGATTTAAAGAAGAAAAAATAAGTCACCAGAGATATACCAGCAAACCAGGAAATCTCTCTGATTGTCACTGCCTGCCTTCACTTCATCTAAAGATGCTTGGACCCTGATGTCAGAAACCTTCTCAATTGGCTACACCCAGAACTGAGAAACTGGTTTATAATTTACTACACTTGTTAACCATTGTTTCTCATTTATCTGAATAGAAATACCTTAATTTAATACATGATTACTTGAGCCTAAGACCTAACTTTGGGAACACACCTGCATCACCACCTCCTGAGCTAAGTTTAACCTAACTGACCCATTGTCAATACCTTGAACTGGTTCTATCGGACAGAACAAACTACCACCACAGCTTTTATGATGTGAATATTCCAGGGAAGTTTTAGAGGAGGAAACTCTAGTGGCTTTGGGCAGTCCACCACAAAATATTTCCCAGTGGCATATTGACTATTTTGAATTAAAGTTACTTAAGAAAAGTCCACTGCAAGAATACTATGACCTTCCTTTGTCTCCAGAAGGAAGGGAGTAAATCTCCCAATTGAAAGGTACCACCTCTAACACCAGGAAGTGGAGAAACATTCTCATTGTGGAAGAATTCAGGTCCAAGAATTCCATATAAATTTTGCTACTTTTATCAATTTACAACCCTAGACCCAATCATCTTTAGAATTCCTTACTAATTTTAGTGCCTAAAGATGAAAAACATAATTATCTCATAAATTATCAAAGATTTATACTTCTTTGTCTAAAATGTACAAAATCTGCCTTCCTTGGTCATTATTTTTGTCTCAATTTCATCACTGGGACTTTGTGCATATGTAATAAAACTTTGGTGTTTTTCTCCTATTAAACAAAAAAGAAACATTCTCTTCTTGCTTATGTGACTTTTAGCCCACTGGATGGTCTTCTTACTTATGTGACTTTTAGCCCCACTGGTCATCCATTCTCAGCCTTTGCAGCTGACTCTTCCACTTAAACCGCAATTCCTGGGTCTTCTTCCCTATTTTCACCCTCTATCAGTATCCTCAGAGTTTTACCTACAACCTGTAGTCCAGCAATTCCAAAAACACATATGTCTTCTCTCCAGACCACACCTTTGATCTCCAGACTCCTTTAGCTAATTATCTACTTAGTATGTCCCTGCACATGTCTAAGGGACATCTCAAAGTTGACAATGCCAAACTGAATCACTGATTTCTGTCCCCACCTGACTCCTCTTCTTCCTCCAGCCTTCCCCAATATATGGCTCCACCATCTACTTACTCAAATCATCTCTAACCTTGATGATGATCTCTAACCACCTACCATACGCTATTAAGTCCAGTCAACACCACCTCTAAAATTTATCTTAAATCTGCTCAGTCTTTTTCATTTCCACTGTGTAAATCTCATCCAAGTCACCACCTCACTTAACAAAATTTCTGCAACTACCTTTTCCCAGTCTCCCTTCTGTACCTTGGCCTCGTTACATTTTCTCTACATAGAATTGAAGGTAATCTTTTTAAAACACAAATTAAACCACAGCACTAGTTTGTTTTAAAGTTTCCTATGGTTCTCATTGCCCATGGGACAAAATCCAAACTGCCTCCCCTGGTCTGCAGTATCTCGCAAGACCTGCTGTGTCCTCATTTTATGTGTCCTTTCCTTTGATCCCTTTCTTCTAGCCACTGTCACCGTCCGTCAAGTAGTCCATTGTAGCAAACTCTTTCTGACCTCAGTGCCTTTGCATATGGTGGCTTCTCTGCTAGGCACATCGTTCCTATGTCTATTTAAATGTTTGTCTTGAAGCTTGAGGTCTTCCATGGATGAAACTCAAAGGAGGCCTTCCTCTTGACATTTGACTCTACTCTCCAACCTTGGCTTAGTTCCTATCACTAGTTATATTATCTACTTATTATAAATAAAAGGTAATAAGTTATCCACTAGTGTTTCCTGTTTACTCTTTGTCTTTCTAACTTCCACGAGGTCAGGGATCATATTTGTCTTGTTCACCCCTGTATGCACAATATTATGCATGGTACCTGATGCATAGCGAGTAGTTAATAAATGAACATGTGTGCTCATTAAAAAAAAAGAGTTTAGTCTTAGAATGTTAAATATGACAGACTGTTAGAGACACTACATCTAACCTAATCCCCTCATTTTATAGGTAAATAAACTGACCCCCAGAACATTGTTAGTGAGTTGAATAAAGTCAGAGCTTAAAGAGGATTAGGATCTGGTTCCTGCATTTCCAGCCCAAGGCTGTTGGTTCTACATCACAGAGGACAAGGCTAAGAGATCATAGGAGTAGTCTTTGTTCTATGTTTTATTCCCTTTTCTTTATTAAGGTTAACGTTTCAACCTTTAAATAAGTTCCTAGAAGAGGGGCACAATCCTATTAATTTACCTAATGCAGCAAAAAGAGAGATAGCTGCCTAAATTTTTCCAGACATTTTGTTTATAGCCCTGAAGTCAGTGTCCAATAGAATTTAAATTGAATTTAACCTATTTTTAATATTTCAAACCATAGTTGGTTCATGTTTTCCATATAAAATCTGCAGTTCCATCTTCGCCTTTTGCATTTCCATCCTCTTTTTCCACCGTCAAGTGGTCTGGCTCTTCCATAAGCGTGGCAGCCAGATGACAGATGCTCTTCCAAATAACCCCAGGAGTGGTTTCTCCTTCTGCATTGAGGCTGGGCCGCCAGCTCAAGAGAATGGAAAGAGGGGTTAGAAACCGGGCGCCCCACTTTACAATCCTGGCTCTGTGGCTGACTCCCTGTGTCACTCTGGACAATTTGCTTAAACATCCTGGACATGGCTCCCTGATGTGTAGAACTCAGAACTCAGAATCAACAATTCCCAAAGTTTTCAGCCAGCTCTAGTCTTCTAAGTGTAATTTTCTATGTGTGTTTCTACACATAAGACTTTGCACCCTGAGATGAATGCATCTCATCTGCCTCTTTTTCTCCCATTGAGAACTCGTTTGCTTTCTCCCTTGATAATGTGATCTTCTTAAGGAATTTTAGGATTCCTAAATATCTTAGGAACCCCTTAAGGGACCTCTTCTCAAAATCCAAACCATTTCTAAGAATGTTCACTTCCTTTTTACAGTTTTGCTGCAGCCGCCTCAAGGTGATACTTGAAGCAAGAAAATGCTTGATGCATCATGAGAATTGATTACCCAATAGGCAACCTCAGCACCTGCTCTGGGCAGCATTGAGCTCAACCTTTCTTCCCGGGAATTGCAGTCTCTGACTATTTCTGGAAAATGCCTAAGAGATGCCTTTCCAGACCCCTGAGGTCGGTTCTTCTACTGCCAATGACAGGCAGATATATACTTAAATACCCCAAGAAGAATTAACAGTTTTTTTTCTAAAATATTTCCCTTCTTGCTTAAACGTAAGGTACTAAAATTACATAGTAATATCCTTATCCTTATGTCAGAGGCCACTCGATAGACAGGCTGCAGTAAAATGAAGTCATTCATTCTTCCGTTCACTCATATATTTAACAAAAAAATTTTTTTTGGTAATTACTACATGCCAGGCATTGTGTTATGTGCTGAATAAAGCATTAATCAATGCCCCCAGATAACTTGGTCTCCTACCAATGCTAGACAAATAAACATGCAACTAAATTCAAAGTAAGAATTGCTATAATTTCCTTTTACAGACTTCATGGCTCTTTTTGCTTGTTTGTGTGTTTGTTTTAGAAGTGTTTTTATTTATTTTTTAATTTTTTTATTGTGTTATGTTAGTCCCCATACAGTACATCATTAGTTTTTGATGCAGTGTTCCATGAGTCATTGTTTGCGTATAATACCCAGGGCTCCATGCAATCCATGACCTCCATAATACCCATCACCAGGCTGTTTTGAATGATGTATTGGGGGTCAGTGGGTCTGGCTGGCATCATGGTATTTTTAGTGCGAAAGCCTAGAAAAGAATTAATCCAGTCATGTGTTTCATGAGAATTACAAGATGGGTCCAGAGTGGGAAGGCGGAGGAGTGGTAATTTCCCCCTTATGGTGCTAGAGAATATCATTACTCCTTGATGAGCTATGTTCCTTTGTTTCAGTCCTCAATTTAATACCAAAAAATTGGCTTTGGGTTTAAATAATATTCAACATACCATAAAGCTGAGGAATGAGAGATGAAGAAGCAAAAATAATATTTATGGTTACTTAATGTTTTTGATTAAAAAATTTATTTTTAGGTGCAGAACCAACATCTTGAAAGACTCGCTTGTGTTTAAATTCTAAAAAATAAATGGAAAAAGTTGAAACCATGTGGCCATGCCCAGACCACTCAAATGCCAGGAAATCTGACATAGCTAGTTGCTATCTAGTCTACTTTCCCTACTGCTCTGGGTATCGGTGTTCTCCACCAGGGCCGAAGAGTATAACAAATTTAGATAATAGCCAATGTTTCTTAACCCACTCTGGTAGGCTCAATAATGGCACCCCCAAAGTGTTTACATCATACTTTCCAGAATCTTACAATCATATTATTTTATATATATGACAAGAAGGACTTTGAAGATATTTTTAAGTTAAGTTGGGGAGATTATGTTGGACTATCCAATAGGTCCAGTGTAATCACAATGGTCATCATAAGAAGGAAGCAGGAAGATCAAAGCTGGTAAGAGGTAACACGCCCATAGAAGCAGGGATTGGAGTGACATGGCCATGGGCCAAGAAATGCTGGCTACCTCTGGAGGCTGGGCCAGGCAAGGAATGGATTCTCCTTTAGAGAACTTAAAACCAAGCAGTCCAGCCTACACCTTGATTTTAACCCCATAAGACTCATTTTGAACTTCTGACCTTTAGAACTGTCAGAGAATACATTTGTGGCTCAGTTGGTTAAGTGACTGACTCTTGATTTCAGCTCAGGGTCACAGGATTGTGACTGGAGTGGGCTCCCTGCTCCATGGGGAGTCTGCCTGAGATTGTCTTTCTTCCTCTGCCCCTCTCTACTGCCTGCATGTGCTCTCTCTCTCTCTCTAAAATAAATAAATAAATAAATAAATTTTTAAAATGTTTAGGAAAAAATGTCCATCCTCTTTCCCATTTTTCTACTGACTTGTTTACATTTTTCATTCTTGTTTATTGAAGTCTCTTGCATGTTAAGAACAGCATATAGTTTGCAAATATCATTACAATTTTTTTTAGTTCATTGAGATTTTTAAATAGACAATTTTCTTTATTTTTATAATATTAAATCTTTTATCAAATCTTTCTTTGGTGACACACTTAGAAAAGGTTGCTCCAAGGTCTCATGTTCATTCTTACCTGTTTCCCCCCAAATTTGATGGCCTTACTAACTAAACTTCTAAGGATATAGGACTGAATCTGCCACAGATCCTATTTTCAAGAAGTACAGAGTTTAATAGTGAGACACATCTCACGAAACAAACTGAGGGTTCCTGGGGGGTGGGGAGGAGGGATAGGGTGTCTGTGTGATGGACATTGGGAGGGTGTGTGCTATGGTGAGGGCTATGAATTGTGTAAGCCTGATGATTCACAGACCTGTACCCCTGGAGCAAATAATACATTATATGTAATTTTAAAAAAACAGCGAGAGATTTTAGTTGCAATAATAGTATTAAAATTTACAATGATTTATTGAGCACTTACTATAAGCCTCTCACTAAACTAAGTACTTCATAAACATCTCATTTCACCCTCAAAACAATCTAGGCAAGATACTCATTCTCAGTTTTCATCACCATTTTCCACTTGCGAGTGATTAAAAGAGCAAATGTTTCAGATATTGAGATTGACCAGCATGATGCCATAAAAAACTGAGCCACACAGAGAAAGTCCCAGCACTGGATGACCTGCAGAGGTTGAACACTGGACCATAGACAACCAACAGCACTCAGAGAATTGCAGAGCTTTGTGGGGCAGCTGTTTTTCTCCAAAGGTCATTGTGGGTGCCGGAAGCCACTATATCCATGCACACAGTGGTCTGACTGGTGCTCATCTTGTTGGCAGGGAATAATGGCCAGGCCCAGAACTCCTCCTTCAACTCCTCAATCCAATGACAGGCATGTGGGCGGTTCCATAGCAAAGGGTACCAGCTCCTTCCATTTCACCGTCATTGTCAAGGTCGGAGGCAGTGAGGGATGGATGTACGTTCCTGTTTGTTCTCATTTCTCCCAACTTTGCATCTGCTTTGTGTTCTTAACTGCCAGTTCTACTAACCAACAATGACTTCAGGCCCAGATGCAGAGGCAATAGGCTTCCACTTCTTCCAGAGCACCTACAAACCACATAAAATCGAACTCCCATCATAAATCCCATCATGTGAAATATTTCACATCGCTCATCGTGGTTCTGTTTCTCTGCTGGAGCAGTAAGAGCACAATATATTTGAATCTTAAATGACAAATACAGGTTAGTGATAGCCTCTGGGGAAAGAGGGAGGAACATGGATTGGCTGTAATTCACCCAGGTCTTCAGTATTATTTTTGTAATAAACTATAAATTTCTTCATAATTTATTTGTTATAATAAACTGTAAAATTTTGTGTTATACTAAATTATGAAACTATATGTTATTTTAACTTACAAAACTATAAATTTATTAAGCTGGTGGCTAAAGACACAATGATTGAATGAACGAATGTGCAATGTGAGCCTGTTACTACTCAACCTCTCTTCTTTTAAATGTATTCATCTGTAAAATGATAAGATAAAATCATATTTATGTGCCTTCTAGGTCTAAAAATTCTTGAGTTCCAACAGTACAATCTGTTGACTTATAACATACCAGGGAAATAAAGTATCTGTTTCCAAGTATTTGAAGGCCATGATGGAAGATGGTCATCTACTCTAACCTATGTTGTTTTTGAGAGCAATGGGTTTTATTCAACAGGAGAAATAATTTCCCACCAATTAAAATTGCCCATCAAAGGAAAAAGATGACTTTAGGATCAATGTGTTCTTTCTTCCTGGAACAATCTAGGGAAAAGACGATTATTTATCATGGAGGCTACTGAAGAACTTACGCTCTTGGGAGAGTGACCAAGCTAGATGGCTTCTAACAACTCCCTGAACTTCAACTGGCTATGTTTTTTTGTATAAATATTTTCCACGTAAACTATTAGCTTAGATGGTTACAAAAGAGTAGTCCAGTTCCAATTTTTTTCAATTATGACAGATCTAGCATTACAGTTTGTAATAGTTGATCAGGGCATTAGCAATTTCGTGCTTGTTAATTTGAACATGTAGCCAGGAATAAATAGCACACAGTATATGTAATACAATCTTAAAAGTGTTTTATTGGAACAATTCGTAGACCTCATACAAAGAAATGAAAAAATAAGAAATGTAAATGAACGTGATGTCAGACTGATGAAGCAAATCTCTAGAGATCTTTGGAAGTTAGAATGGATTTTAAAATTCATTATGATTGAATTATAAAGTAAATGAAAACCAGCAGGGTTAAATATGAGTTTGCTGAGAGCATAAAAAGGAAGTTCTTTGAATATCCATGACAGGGAGCAAACAAGTTCAGGTTCACCTCTAGGGCAAGGAGGAATTTTCTTCCAGGTTCTTCTCCTTCAGTGTTAACTCTATATGAGGTACTGTACCTGTCACTTGAAATACAAAAGACCAAGAAAACACAGTATCAACCATTTAGAAGCTCATGCTTTCGAGGGAGAGGCAGGCATATACACTAAGTGCACATAATAGTAATAATAAAGTAAAAAAATAAAACCAACTGAGTGCTTACCATGTGCCAGATATTTTTCTAAGCACTTTACATAGATTAACTCATTCTATTCTCACACAACCCCCTTGCGTTATGATATCTGTTATGATACCTGTTTCATGGATACTAAAAGTAGGGCACAGATGGGTTAAGTAGCTGACTCAGGTCACACTGCTTCTAAGTGGCAGAGCCAGGATTCAGACCTAAGCAACTCGAGATCCAGAGTCTGTGCTCCTGACAATACACCTATTCCGTCCTCAACATGATGCTGTTTCAGGGCTAAGAAGTCTAGAAATCGCTACTTTAAAGATCTTTATGGTTGTTCTTATTGCTATAACAGTCTCCTGTGTAATGGCTCTGAAAATAGAGATTTCTGGTAGCGGAAATCAGTAGACAGGGACATTCCATAGAATTCAACAGAGACTGAAACATACATGTGTTTGTACCTGATAGTTCCAGCCCCAAGAAACTTATCAATAGCTAAATTCAGGCCCATAACTCATTTCATTTTTATATTGAAAATACAAATTGAATACCAAAACTTTACCAAACACTGCTTGAGTGAAGACGAAAGTAAGAAAACTCTCTTGACCTTAAGAAGCTTAAACTCTAATAAGTAAGATGAACCAAGTACACAAATAATCACAGTATAGAGCAGTTGTGGTAAATGCCATTAAAAAGGTACAAAGTATCGAAGAAGTTAAGATGAAGACGTTTTCATTTAGTGCAAGGATCGGAAGAAAGCTTCCTGGAGGAGGTGACATCTTGAAGATCCTAGGTAGGATCTTCAGAGGAGAGAAGGAATAGAGGATTAAAGGAATTCTGATGAAGGAAACAGTGGGGTAAAAAACAGACTGGGAACCCAAGACATGTTCTTAGTAATGAATTAATCATGCTGATTGATTGGAGGAAGTTGAAGATATGGGTGAAAAAGTGGGTTGGGCCACTGTGGAATGAATTCCATGCAGATAACAACTCAGAACTTTCAGGATAAAACGTCTCATTTACTGAGGCCAGGTCACATTTAGGCTAATGCTAGTTTATCATTTTTCTAGCACTTGTGTTTAATCAATCGATCAATCTTTCTTTCTTCCTTCCTTCCTTCCTTTTTCTTTCTTTCTCTTTCTTTCTTTCTTTCTTTCTTTTTCTTTCTTTCTATCTTCCTTTCTTTCTCTTTCTCTCCTTTCTTCTCTCTCTCTCTTTCTCTTTCTTTCAAGAGCCTAGAGTAACTAGATAACAAGACCACAAATACTTCAACTGAAATCTTACACAATTACAATGATTCTCTATTTTTTTTCCTCTGTAGAACATTCATAAAATTACCTCTCTGGTCAAATATTAGAACAAGACATTAAAATTTTACCTGCTTATGGTGTGTAAGATATTAAAATATGTACAAAATTGAAAATAGAATGTCATCCTAGAATTTGATCATTCATTAAAAAAAATATTTACTAGAAGCAACTACATACTCACTGCATAAGAAGCTCTGAGAATTCTGAGGCATCTAGACCAAAATTCATGCTTTCTAGGTGTTCACAAAGTGTGGGGTAAATAGATAAGAATGAGTTGTTAAAATACCAAAAGGTATAATAGAGAGTTATGAGGGTGGTGAGGATCCTGCCTGGATGTCCTGTGAGCACAAGAGAAGTTGGCTGGGTGTCCACAAAGGGAGATGGGCCTCTTCGCAAAGGGAACAACATGTGTGAAAAGACAAGGAGGAAGGCCTAGCTTATTTGAGGAACTACGAGAAGTAACAGCAGCATAGGATGCAGGAAGGGAAGTGGCAGGAATGTGACTATAGGGGGAAAACTGAGTCAACTGGTAAAAGGCCTAGGCTGGCAAGTAGAGGACATTGAGCTTGTGCTTGACATCACTGAAAGCCAGAAGAAGAAAGGACTGAGTTGACCTCAGTCTTTAGGCAGATAACTGTGCTGGCAACTTGGAGGGTAAGTTGAACTGGGAAAAAAAATTTAGAAAATAAAGTTAAAAGGTAATTGGAATACTCCACATCATAGATGACAATGTCTAGGATTTTGAAGTCAGAATAAACAAACATTTATTTAAAAATAGGCAATGTTCTGTAGAGTGCTAAAGATCCAATATTAACTACCCCTCTCAAAAAAATGAATGGTGAGCTTTACACTAAGCCATGGGAAGTTAGGAATCAGGGTGAGTACTTCTGGGATGGGGGAGCAAAGAAATTCTTGAAGTTTCTAGAGTGGGAGAATGGTCATCTGTGGGTACCACCTACCAAGAGAGGGAAAACAGAAAGAAGGATGATTTGGGGGTAAGGTCATAGGTCTAGCTCTGTATCTGTGCTTGCCAAATTTTTATTACACAATTGATACATACCTTTAAAATTAAATTGACTGGCATGGCTGATCATCAGAGTATACAATCCATCAGTAGTGTTCAAATACCACTATCACCCCTAACTTATTATCTGACCTTTGGGATAACACATTTCAGTGATAGCAGCTCAAGAGTTCATCTTATTGCCAAATTTCTCCATCAAGTGCCAAGTAACCACACCTTTTCTCCACCTTATACTAAAGGTTCTACTTATCTAGATTTCTTCTTTGCTGAGAATTCAATGTTCTTCAGTTACCTTTATGGTCTTTCCTTGCTCTCCAAAGTAGGCATTGTAATAATGTAAGCAAAAGATGAGGAAAACCAAAACTGAGTAGTAGGACTGTAGATTTAAAGAAAAGGATAGGTCATGTAATTTCAAAGGTAAATTCAGTTTGCCTTGGGTACCAATGAGAAATACCAGAAAATGTGAAGGAAACAATCTAGTCTGCTTTCAAGGTTTCTAACTTAGATAAGCATGTTGATGGTAGAATCACTCATCTAAACAAGGATTAATGTAGAAGCAAATTCAGAGTGAGAAGAAAAATACTTCGTTTAGTTGAGGTCACAGTGACCTTGAAATATTTATGGGGTACCACAGTATCTAAGAGACAGAAATATAAACAACTGAAACAGAGATTGAGAAATATAAATTGGGACAATTTGGGTGGTAACCAGAAATTATTGGCTTAGGTCAAATCAACCCAGGAGAGTCTAACAGTGATATGTCTGAGATACAAATTCTAAGGATATAACAATTGACAAAATTGCCGCAAAAAGAGGTATCTGAGAAGAATAAGAAGTGCACAGAGATAGAGGAGGGAAATAGGCATAAGAAAGCCAAGGGAAGAGAAGAGTTTTGAGAAAGAAAGAAAAGCAAACATGCTCTGATGCTTTGAAGCATCCATCAATAAAGACTGAAAAGGATTGTTGAGTTTTAGAAGTTTTAGGTTTTCCAATGGCTTTCAAAAAGACAGCTGCAGAGGAACAGCAAAGCGAGGTTAGTTGGGGCCAGCAGAAAACTGCCGCTAATAAATTGCAAGCTCAGGTAGAGAGGATTCTTTCAATAATTTTGGTTCAGAAAGGAGGTAAGGGGAGAACTGGAATAGCTCAAAGAGGGAATAGAATTCCATTTCCAGAAGAATAACAGAAACACTGCTTGGAAGTCAAAATGCTTTCATCCCATTTTCCCTTTAGGGTCTGTTTGTAAAGTGCTATTTTTGTGTGTATGAAGAAATTTCTGAAGATTTCTGTAAAATTGACATGACAGCCAACGGTCATCATTTCAATTAATGTAAATTAATATAAAATATCTTCTCACTGATTTCCACATGATCGAATTTCCTGGAATCCTTAAATTATGTTTATTTTTATTTAGTATGTATGTATGTATGTATTTATATGAAATTTCTGTAGAGTATTACTAAATTAAATATCTAGAAACACAATAATAACCCAAAGTAACATTTTTTGAGCATTTACAACATGCTAGATACTGTCCTAAGTGTGTTTATTTAATTCACCTTTTCCTCTTCTCCTGAGACTCCATGAAGTAGGTTGTTTTTTTTAATCTCCATTTCATAGAAGAACATGGGGAGGCTCCCTTCCTTCCCAATATTGCTCATTTTTGGCAGATCTGGGTGCACAACCAGCAGCACCAGAGCCCTTGCTTCTAACCATCATACCCTCTTGTGTCTTGGTCATAAATTGTAAGTATCATCACGTATAAAGAGACATCTCTGGCAATACTTTCTTGTTCTCTGACTTCTGTCTTCATTAACTTTCAGGAGCTTATTTCTCCCTCCTGAATTCATCTTGAACAGTAAAAAAGGATAGCTAAGTCATTCGTGTAATTACACTAGTATTCAGACAAATTTAAACTTGGATATGTTTATCCCTCTGTTTAAGAAGGTTCCTTAGCTACTCCAGCTCAGTCTCCAGCTGGGAAGTGAGGAAGGATCCAACTGGCATGAAAAGGTCATGGCCATTAGACCATTGGGCAGGGTATGTAACTGGGAGGTTTTAAAATGATTTCTGATTGTCAGAGTTAGAACTGAGGTCCAGGGGGAGAGCAAAACTTATTTCACATGAAAACCATTCAAGACATTTGCACAAAAAACACTACAAAGAGCAAAACTCTTCCTTTGGACTTGAAATCCAAATGTTGAGAGTGTATCAATAACGCGAATAAAACAAAGAGGGAGCTACTTCTCTCCCAGCTCATATTAAATGCACGGGTCACAGTTTGTAGCATGATTGCACACATATTTTTCCAATTTCCTTATTATGAGCTGCATAGCTAGCAACACAAAATAATATAAAGTTGAACAGTAAATGAAAAAACATGAAGCCAAAATTCTCCAGTGGAACTGGAACAATATACAGAAAAACTGATGTATGCACATTATGAGAAGAGAGGGACTTAATGGCTTTCTAAGCTACCCATAATTCTCAATGTACACTGTGCTAAGAAATATGAGTATTCCCATCATCATCCATAGATACACTACTTCAAGTAATTTGTAAACCTGACGTCAAATTAGCAATGAACAAGATCTAATCTACATACACATAAGTTTCTCACTGAGCATTTAGAAACTGGCAAATAAAGAAAAACATTTAATACCTTTAATTCACAGAACAATACATCTACTTAGCATGATTTCTCACTAAAATTTTTGGAGACAGAGCTAAATGAACTAATTAGAAAAAGGGCAATAACACTTGTTTTGAAACTTTAGGTATCGAATCGTACATTAGGAGTTTTACGTGTGCTCTCTCAGTATTTCTCACTATCTCTCTCTCTCTCTCTCTCTCTGAAAGTTTCTGTTATCACTGCCAACTTGAAAAACAAACGGTTGAGGCTCAGAGTTAAATAACTGGTTCAAGCTCACTGAGCTAGCAAGTAGTGGAGCTGAGATTGGAACCCACTTCTGTCTGATTCCAAAATTCCTTCCACTTCAACCATTCCCTCTGTGAGTAATAAAAACCATGGTCTCTCAAAATTTGGACATAATAAAAAAATGTAGAAATTAAATAATGGATTTAAATAGCAAAAGGTTGAATTCAGCTTTATAATAAGTGGACACTAAAGTTCTTGTTTACATTAAAAAGTGAAATAAACCATAAAAGAAAAACTAATTTGTGTGTAGGAATATCTTTACCTAGTGATAGCCCACGAGAACTGCAGCGTAATTACTAAAAGAGTCACTAATTTTTGAAAGACCACATTGTCCTCGAGTTTGATTTATACCGGAAAAAATTAAAGTATGGACTACTTAGTGACATAACATCCATTGATTCTTTTTTTTTTAAGATTTATTTATTTATTTATTTATTTATTTATTTATTTATTTATTTATTTATCTGACAGAGAAACGGCAAGAGAGGGAATACAGGCAGGGGGAGTGGGACAGGACAAAGCAGGCTCCCGCTGAGCAGGGAGCCTGAGGTGAGGCTCGATCCCAGGACCCTGGGATCATGACCTGAGCTGAAGGCAGACGCTTAACGACTGAGCCACCCAGGCATCCCAACATCCATTGATTCTTATACTAATGGAAAATTTAGGAAAAGATTATTAAAAGAATACTCTATTTCTCTCAGTATATAGTTGATATAAAGTGGACAGATTGCATTCTCAATAAAACTATGTATACGTTAATATTATATGTTGCAAATAACAAAATCCCAACTTAAATTAGTTTAAACAATACGTGAAATATATTAGCTCCCATATTGCAAAAGATCAGAAATACAACTATTTTCAGGCGGGATTGAATCCAGAGGCTCCAAAAAATGTCAGCTCTGTGTTCTGTTCTTTGCTTGACCCTCAGGCTCTCTATCAGGACTCTCTTAGCCATCCTTCTAACACCAATGGTTTCACAGGTACCAATCTCATGACCTCACCTCTTATGATTGTGGGGAAAAGTGATGATCTCTTTTCAGTGTTTCCACAGAGGAGAGACAAAAGTCTTAAATTATTGCATATTTCATTCCAACTCTGGTTGGACTCCCAGACTCCCTAAGTTTGGAGATGAAATATAGAATACAGGCATTGACATTAAGCCTCCAGAGTTGTGCCCTGTAACTGGGAATAGACATCTCACTCAAAACACTTGGACTCAAAAAAACAAAACAAACAAAGAAACCCAACACTTGGACTCAGAATTAGGAAGGGCTAGTATCTCAAAGGAAAACTCAGGATACAATTAAGATGGGAAATGGAGTTTTGTGCCCTTCAACTTAGAAATGTCTAGTAAAAATTGAAACATTTTTGTACAAGACAATGACAGCAGCATAAATAATCTCACAGACTAAAATAATACTCATAACAACAATAAAAATAATAATAATTACATTAGGTAGTAAGTATCGATTGACTACAAAATCAAAAGGTAAGTACTTCATATATTTCACTCAATTGAAACCTCGCAACTACCTGTGAAGTGGGGGGGGTGTTATTATACCTATGAGGAAACTGAAACCCAAAATATTTAAGTAATTTTTCCAATATAAAAATAGGTGAAAGCCAGAATTACCTCTTAAATTATGGAAGGGTGCCATCTAGAGGACAGAAAATTTGAAGGAAAATTGCTGGATAGAGAGAAGGCTAGATAGATTCATTCAACAAATATTTATTGAGCACCTACTACAAATAGGTACCGGGTTGGACACTAGAGTCACTCTGCTGAATGATGTAGAACAGCCAAACTGTGACTCTGGCCTGCAAACAGTGTTCCCAATCTTGACTTCTCAAACCCACCAAATCTCTCCTGCCTCAGGGCCTTTACACATGCTGCTCTTTCTATTTTCTCTCTACCCATAAGTCTCCTCTTTTCCCATATCCTCCCATCCTTAATATGCATGGTCCATCACTATCTAATACCTAAACTCTTTCTGCCTCTGTCAATTTGCAGATTAGTACTACCATAAATTGAACTTTGTCATCCCAGCTGCGCTGTCAGTGTTACCTTGGGTCACAACAAGTCTCCCTACTCAGTCTCTCTTTCTGCAATTATAATTTTAAATCATAACCAGCATCCCGAAATCTTTGACTCTACCACCTTCTCTTACTCCCAACAATTACCACATCTACCTCTTCAGGACGAACTGAAAATCACTAGGGTTGTTTTGTTGTTGTTGTTGTGTTGTGTTTTGTTTTGTTTTTTGTTTTTTGTCGAGATTTTATTTATTTATTTTAGAGAGAGAGAGGTTGGGGGGGGGGAAGAGGGAAAGGGAGAGAATCTCAGGAAGACTCTGTGCCCAACCCCACAACCCTGAGATCATGACTCAAGCTGAAATCAAGAGACAGAGGCTCAACCAACTGAGTTACCCAGGTGCCCCCAAAATCATTAGATATTTAACCCTAACCTTAGCCCCATTCAATATGGTGGGTGCTCAGAATTTTATTTTTACCAGAAAGCCTCTCCCTGAATCCACTTAAGAAGATTCAAAGTGGACCAGCCTGGTTCACACTCCTGAAGAATTCGAACTGAAACTTAAAAATTAGAAACACAGTTTTGCATGCTTTCTTTTGAATAGAGGAGATGTAGAAATGTGGGCGATGTTCTATGGCCATCTTCCACCATATATACATGGAGTAGATTCAGCCAGTGTGCATAGATAGAGAAGGCAGTGAAAATTTAGAAACATAAGTGAGAGATAAAAACAAGTTACTGCATAAGTTTCCTAAGACTTTCCATTTCTTGGTTCCAGGCACTTTCTAAGTCTCAGTTATATACTTCATTTCCTTGGAGGCATCCCCATAATCTTATAATTAGCCTTGTTCTTCTAGTTTGGGTTGGTTTCTGTCACTTCTGCTAAAAATCATAAATCCAAAACATTTACTTTATAATTGTGTGAAACGTTTTCTCTTCTCCCCATCTCTATTGCCAGATACTGGTCCAGGCCACCCATCGTCTCTTAGCTGGTCAACTGGCAGTGGTCTTCTAACTGGTCTCCCTACTTACCCTCTTATTCCACCCAGTCAGCTTGTGAGTTGGATTACAGTAGTCCCCCCACTTATCTGTGGTTTCACTTTCCATGATTTCAGTTATCCATAGTCAAGGGCCATGGAAGTAGATGACACTCCTTCTGATGTAGCATCAGAAGGTCAATGGTAGCCTAATGCTATGTCACAATGCTTACATCATTCATCTTACTGCATCTCATTACAGAGGCATTTTATCTCCTCACATCATCATATGAAGAAGGGTGAGTACAGTACAGTAAGATATTTTGAGAGAGAGGCCACGTTTACATAACTTTTATTACAGCGTATTGTGATAGTTGTTCTATTCTATTAATTGCCCTTAATCTCTTACTATGTATAATTTATAGGTTAAATTTCATCATAGGTATGTACATATAGGAAAAACACAGTATATATAGTATTCAGAACTATTAGCAGATTCAGATATCCACTGGGGGTCTGGAAACATATACCCTGAAGACAAAGGGACTACTGTTATTTGTAGATCATTTCATTCGACCACTTAACAATTACCAATACAGCTCTACCTAAACACAAGTTATTATCTAAAGTGTGACATAATACCTGGGATTTAAAAAACAGAAGATTCAGCACAGAATGTAGTGAAAGGAGGTCTCAGATGTAAGGAGGTCTTAGTACAACAACTAATAAGCAGATTTGGAAAGTACCATTCCAATTTGGAATAAAAGTTTATAGAGTCCCAGGTAAGATGTAGCCAAGAGAAAAGAAAAGGAAACTAGTAATTTATCTGAATTTGTTGGCCATGTTTTGAGGAACTTTTTCATAAAATTTAAAGTTTAATTACTAATGAGTACAAACAAAAGCAAGTAAAAACAGGAAACAGTAACTCCAGGAGAAACAAAGGGTTTTACAAGAAAGGAAAAGTAGCAACCACCTGGGTGTTTCAGTCGGTTAGCATTTGACTCTTGATTTTGGCTCAGGTCATGATCTCCAAGTCAAGATCGAGCCCCACATCGGGCTCCCCACTCATCTTGGAGGGAGTGTGCCTAAGATTCTCCCTTCTCCCTCTGCCACACCATTCACATTCTCACTCTAAAAGAAAAAAAAAAAGGAAATGTAAGTATAGTACATTGTCACCTGGAACTCATATTTCAATAGTCAGATAAAGGAAACAGTAGGTATTTTTAAAAATTAAAAAAATAAAAATTTTAAAAAACAGTATTTATTTAAACAGAAATTATGACAACTGGAAAAATGAAGAAAGAGAGAATCTATGGGGAAGAAAGAAGGTGTGGTTGTGAGGTAAGAAAGCTAAACCCTCATCTTCAAGAAGAAAGTCAGTTGGTGATAGGAAAATTTGAAAAAGCAAAAAAAAAATAGCAGTATAAGCTAATATGGAGATATAGTATGGGAAGATATATGGGCAAATATTTGAAGATGAATATAGCTAAAAGATTTTTAAATGTTTGACTCTAAAGAATGAAAATAAATGTAAGTGTATGGCAGAAGACTATTGTTCCTTACAATTATATAGTACTTGTCAACATTTTTAGACTAAGTAAAATTTTCATAAAGATTAACTTTAAAAATCCATTAGATTTTCACTTGAAAGATGGAAATTAAAAAAAATAATTAAAAGAACTACTTGAATAAAAAAACATAAAGGGAATATCTATGAATTTGTTGACTTAAATTTATAAAACTCTGTACATCAAAAATCATGAAAATTAAATTTAAAGGCATGGGACAAGCTAGAAAATTATTCACTGTATATGTACAGTTGGCATTTATTTTAATATTGAACCTTTCTATCCATTTGGGGGGGGTGGGGAATTTCCCACTTTGTGTAGTATTGATGGCATAGCAGAGGATGAAGGGGCAACCTCTTAAGAAAGCTAAGAGAATCATCTCTTTTAGCTGCAAGACTGAAATAAACAAAACCAAACCCAATTTTTTCACAGTGGAGGAATGTCAGTAGAGTAAATATCAGAGCCTTAACAGTATCCTGGAGATAAGGAAAGTGTTGGATGCTGACAAATAGAATTGAAATGGGAATACCTGTGAGCTTAGGGGCCACAGATCCCTCTAAGAATAGCTTAGCAACTGACGGAACTCTTCTGTCCTTGTCTAATACAGATGTTTTCTCTCTTCCTTAAAGGTAGACCTCCTCTTTCCCTCAGACTCTAACCTTGCCCAAGTGATCTAGTTCTCTTCCCCTTCCTAAACTCCCAACCCTCAGAATCCAGAAGAAGGAGGAACATACTTACGATTAATAAAATAATTGCCAAATGGGTGAGTAATTTCAAACAGAATCATACTATAGTTCACAGTTGTTAATATCACGACATTAAAAAAAATCTATAAGCTTTCTCTTGAGGATATACTTGCAAGGGGTAGGAAGAAGACTAGTATACACTTAATTCTTCTGGTAGTATTCAAGATGGCAATTTTCAACGTAAACACCATCCTTTGATAATATCCCCTTAAACCATTACACTTGTCTTTTTCTACTGGAGTTATAATGTGGAATAACATTTAAAATGTCATCTTCCTCCCATTTGAGAATAAACCCATTATTTTGTGTCATAGTCATTATTTTAAAAATTATCACCAAGTAAACTGCTCCTTGATACAGAGAATTAAAGTTTTGACTATCATCTGATATATACATGTTTGTAATTTTTTTTTAAGATTTTATTTATTTATTTGACACAGAGAGAGAGATTACAAGTAGGCAGAGAGGCAGGCAGAGAAACAGGGAGAGGAGGAAGCAGGCTCCCTGCTGAGCAGAGAGCCCGATGCGGGCCTCGATCCCAGGACGCTGAGATCATGACCTGAGCCGAAAGCAGAGGCTTTAACCCACTGAGCCACCCAGGCGCCCTACATGTTTGTAATTTAATAAAGCTATGTTTACTAAATTAAAATTAAAACATTTAAGTGTTAAAATCAGGGGTAAAGGGGGTCTGGGTGGCTCAGTGGGTTAAGCCTCTGCCTTCAACTCAGGTCATGATCTCAGGGGCCTGGAATTGAGTGTGGCATCAGGCTCTCTGCTCAGCAGGGAGCCTGCTTCCCCCTCGCTCTCTGCCTGCCTCTCTGCCTACTTGTGATCTCTCTCTGTGTGTCAAATAAATAAATAAAATCTTTAAAAAAAAAAACAAGGATGAAGTAATTGCCAATCTTTGGGGGAAAATTTGGAACTGTATTCATGAAAATGGATGCTGATAATATTCAATTAAGGAGGTAGGAAGCATCATTCGAGAGCAGGCTGAACTTATGGTTATGGCTGAATTTTCCAGAGATTCTGAATTCAGTATTCTAACTTAGGTAGACGGGGGTAAGAAATGAATACCTGGAATCAGGGCTGAGCTGGACCAATCAGATTGAAATTTCTTGGTCTAAGAAAAAGGAAGGAATGCTAAGATGGAGTAAATAGGAATGCAAGAACAGATTTATTATGTTACCATTCACCTCCCCTAACCAAGGAGACACTCCTCTATCAGTAAGAAGCTAAAACATGAATTTAGAGTATCAGGACGAGCTTTTTCTTTAAACAGAAGAGACTAGAATAGCAAATATCCAAATACAGGCCACGTAGTAAAGACATATTTTTTGTGAAACTTTTTTTCCAATTATACAGTTATGGGTGTGAAATGATTTATATAAACTGGTATGTATATATGTGAACATGGATTTATGCATTTTTGTTCATGATATAAATTTTCAGTATACTTCTCCCAGAGTGTCATGGTCAGAAATACCTTAGAGCCACTGTTCAAGTTGGTTTACAGGTGACCTGGCACACATAGGCTTGCACCAGCAAGAGGAGATTCTTCTGAAAGAAGGCTAGCAGTATCTAGCAGGACACTGGAAAGTCCAGAAAGACAATGGAAAAGTGAATTTCGATTAGTGACATCTTGTTGTCCATTTAACCTGAATGAAACATGACTTGAAGGAAAGAATGAATGATAACAATTCCTGATTAGTAATATAAGTCTGACAAAATGGCCAGGATTGTGTAACAAGAAAAAAGTGGCTCCCAGAGTTGGCTGGTATTGTTGATTTCAATCAACAGGAAGGAAAGAGCCTACTAATGGAGGAAGAAGGGAAGAATAGTGGGAAGGAATGAATATGAATGACTCTTCCTTATGTGACCGGCAAACTTAGCAGTAAAACCTAATGAAACAGAACCAGGTAGGTAGAACCACTAAAAGCATCAAAGGTTTGGGTCTTTTTTTTTTTTTTTAAAGATTTCATTTATTTATTTTGAGAAAGAGACAGCGAGTGCAACTGGGGGGGAGGGGGTGGGGGGCAGAGGGAGAGGGAGAGAGAATCCTAAGCAGACTCCATGTTGAGCGCAGAGTCTGACACGGGGCTTAATCTCACAACACTGAGATCACGACCTGAGCTGAAATCAAGAGTTGGACTATTAACTGAGTCACCCAGCTGCCCCAAAGGTTGAGGTCATTCTAACAAATCACCCAAAGTACTGGCTTTCTGGAAACTGTCCAACATTTAGCCCACTATCATACACTGCTAACAGAAGAGTACATTGATACAAACTCCTTTGAAAGCAAATTGTGAATTTGTATCCAAAACTGTAAATTACTCAAACCTTTGCTTTGATAATTCTACTTCTCAAAGACAAAAATCAAATCAAAGCTATTCACAAGAAGCAAAAAAAAAAAAAAAAAAAAAAAAAGATTTTCAAAAAAAAAAAAAAAAAAAAAAAAAAAAAAAAAAGAGAGAGAGAGAGAGAAGCCTTGACTACTTATAACTGTTGTTACTAACTAGGTTGTGAGTTTCCTCTGCTGTGAATTATCAACATTTAATAAGTACTCTCCATGACAAGACCACTCTATAATCACGTGTGACAGAAGTTTAAAGAAAGAGATTTGTGTGACCACAAAAACGACCAAGGTTTCCTTGATCTAGCTAATCTGAGTAACTATCATTTCTTCCTCCAGAACAATTCTATCCATGCATTTTTCATCCTGTCTTTGCAATAAAGATCATTAGGATAACCAATTGTGAAATTGCTTCTACTTCCTGTCAGCACCCAATCCAGAACAGAACTCAAGTTCCTTGAATTGTCCTCAAGGTCACCTAACCCATGCCTGAATGTCATAATAAGTCCCTCTTAGCTTCCTTCTATGATGACCTGTGGCTCCCTATAGTGTGTGCTACATGCTAACACTGTTCAAGATGCAGAAAAGAGAAGACAATTCATTGAATGGGATGCCCCATGGCGTTAGGGCTTCATTCTTTGACAGAACCCCATTGAGAAGGGCTGCAGGACTTTCCCTCTATCACCTTATTTATACTATTAACAATCTTAGAAAGAAAGAACGATTATTATCATTCCTATTTATAAACAGAGAAAGAAACTGAGGCACAGACCAGCCAGGTAAATATCTAAGATCTAAGAATTGGAGCCCAGGTAGTCTGTTGGGAGAGGTGTTTTATCACAGAAGCTATTCACTTCCATGAAAATGCTATCACAGACACATCGTCATCTAGGGTCAAAAGCTAGAATCATACTTATATAATCACTACCCCAGCCTTCCACAGCCATCCAGAGCTCCATGTAAGCAAATCATCTTTTATCTCCAACCTCCTCTTTCCATTCCCAGTGCCACTTTGCTAGTTCCAGTCCTCATTATCTTTCTTTGCACTGCTGCAGAAACACTGTAACTGCATTACTTATCCCCAGTCACATTCTTCGGTAATCAAGCATAAGTTTTAGAAGAAAATGTTCCTAAATATGGCCCTGATCATGCAGTTCCTTGCTAATAGATAGGTGATGGGTAGATAGATAGATAGATAGATAGATAGATAGATAGATAGATAATATAAGGATAGATTTTTTTTTAAGCCAACTAAACTCTACAGTTTGGCATTTATATTCTTCCAAGGGTTGGTGGCTCTGGTCCACTTTTCCAACCTTATTTCCATTACCTTGCTCTGTTCCAGATAAATTAAGCCACTCTTCATTTCCTGAACAAGTTCTGAATTTTCCTATCCTTATACTTTTCTTCCATTGTCTCTGTTCAACCCACATCTCCAGGTTTCAAAATCCCACCCATGCATTATCCAACTCAACGTTATTATTTAGTCTGCAGGGCAAGGTGGCTTAATGAAAAGACAAACAATGAACACGGAATGATTAGTTTTCCCAACACTCACTCTCCAACCTCCACTATTCCCATGTTCTCCTAGCAGTTAATTTCATCTTCCTTGATGCTCTCATGTTACCTTTCCTATATTCGTGGACAGAAATGATTGCATTCTGCCTTATGTGAGAATCACTTTTTTACTTCATTTTCCTACTAGGTTATAAAATCCTAGAAAATAAAAAACATCTTATTCATTTTTGATTCATGCCATGAAGTATAAGAAAATATCACTTAATGAATCAGACATTATGAACATACACATTGTCAAGTGCAACACAATTCTGTGGTCACACTTTTCCTAAAAGTCTCTATTATTTGTCGCTGAGGACTCATAAATTGGGTAGGAAAGGCTGTACAAGCTTTGTGGGGGGCTCTGAGATATTATTTGGGAATAGAGACTTGCCCCCAAAAGAATCTTTTCTTTCTTTAGGAACAATCATTTCAAGTTACTTAGGACTTTGCCTATACTCAAGTGATATTATTTTCCTTCTCTGTGCTCACTTGGCCACCAGAATTTATGAGTTGGGTCCCCTGTCATCCAATATGGAGCACTCCTAAGAGGCTATTGGCTAAACTGATGTGCAGTCCATATGCATGTGCCTTTGTCTCTGACACAAATTCCTGGTCCGAAGGATTCCAGTCCATGGAGCAGAACTGGTTATACCCTACCTGGCTGCTATAAGCCATAGAGAAGTCACATAGAAAGAATTGCTCAGGGCCACTTTCCTCAGCTGGGGGTGGGCATGGGTAATGCCGGTGCCCAGAGGCTGGGAATGTGGCATGAACCTAAAGCTTGACAGGCTTCATTCCAGTTCAAAACCTTTTTTTTTCTCTCTCTCTTAAGTGGGCTGCATGCCCAGAGCAAGTCCAACACAGGACTTGAACTCACAACCCTGAGATCAAGACCAGAGCTGAGATCAAGAGTTGGATGCTTAACCAACTGAACCACCTAGGCACCCCCAGTTCAAAAACTTTTTAAAAAGTTGTTTCAGTTTCAAAGAGTCCATTTTACTATAAGGAGGCCATTTAGCAGTGGGAGAAATTAAATTATTTCTTACATTTCTAGTCAATTTGTAGCTCAAATTTCTTTGTAATTAATCTTCTGGATTTTTGCTTTATGTAAAAAATGCACTAAAAAATAAATTTTAAAATGTGGGTGATAAGATGTTTCCAAAGGGGATAACACTAAACATTATATATTTAGTATTTCACCTCCTGTCACTGCTTCTTCTCTGTCCCTCCTCATTTCCAGAAAAGCAAGAACAGAAGAGATCTGTTAGAGAAACAAGAGGGTGTGATTGAAATTAGCCATAGAATTGTATACCTTGTAGAGGTGGCTGGCCTAACATATAATGGGAATTACCTTGTGTTCTACCAACCCAGTGGGGCCGCAGGAAAGGGACATATGAAGGAAATTTAGAAAAAAGCAATCTAGTCATTAAAGAGCTGTGAGGCTGATTTATGAGGCATATTCCCAGAGCCAAGTACATTTGGCTTCACTAAGTAATGAGTGAATGAAGACACAATCAATGTCTATGCGTTTATGGAGAATGTAATCACTGAGGAGAGAAGAGGGATAGAGTTGTCCCTGAGGTGATAACATCATAGTCACTGCTTTTTCTTCGTTTCATTTTTAATATGGGGTTCTATGCTTTATATTTCTCCTGCCTGCTACAGAAGTCAGTGTCAATATATTTTTAAAATCTTTTTTAAAACTAAAAAAAAAATGACAACAATGGAAACTTTTATAAAATTTTACCTTTAAAAAATGTAAGGAGTTCTCTACATGTACTCTGGTTAGGAGTATTGACTAATGAGTAATAAGAATATAAATCAGGGGAGCCTGGATGGCTCAGTCGGTTAAGTGTCCAACTCTTGATTTTGGCTCAGGTCACGGTATCAGGGTCATGAGTTCGAACCCATGTGGAGTTCCATGCTCAGCATGGAGACTGCTTAAGATTCTCTCCCTCCCTCTACCCCTCTCCCTGTTTGCTCTCTCTCTCTCTCAAAATAAAATCTTTAAAAATGTATGTATATAAATCAATTAACAGCCTGTCTGAGATAGAGAAGGAGCAATGAGACTCTGGTGTCACATCTGGGGTGAGAGAAAAAGAAGAGAGAAAGAAATGAATTGGAATGAAGACATGAATCCACCGAAGTACTTGCACCTCATAACCAAGTGGAGCTGCCATCTTGGTTGGCAACCAAGACCAGCAACTCATGCAGAGTTTCTAATGTGACATTCCCTGACTTCCTCAGACATCTCCACTGACACAGGGTTTATTTCCAACGGGAGGAAGTCACCAGCCTGTATGCCATCCTTTAGACTCATAGCACCAAGAAAGACTGGGAGAAGGTGCATGTCAGAAGCAGATGGTAATGGCAGATAGCTGCACCCAAGGAAAAACACCTCCAGTTCTTTCTGACCATGATCAGGAACAAGGGACAAAACTTAAAGCACGGTTTGCAGTATCTCAAACGGTCCAAGAACAACTGACCATTTGTCCGTCCCTGGGAGTGTTATGGAAACTATGAGAGGCTCCCTGTTCTCAAGGGTTCCTGGTCAAGAGAGGGAGACAAGCACAGACACAGTCACATCATTGTTATTAAATGAGTTCAGAGATAGGAGGGAAAAGCACCAGTGCCAGGACAACAGAGAGGACAAAATCCATCCCCACACGTGAGGTTTGACAGAAGAACGTCCTGGAGACAGCAAAGCATGACCTGATGATAATCAGATGGGTTCACTTTCAATTTCCAGTTGTTTCAATGTGGAGCTCCTTACCCACGAGCATTTACCGCAGATGGTAGAGTGGAAATGTACTGTCTTGCCTGTCACACATGCTTTCTTCTTAAAGAATCATCCCTTCTTTCCTAGAAAACTGTTCTTCCACCCCATTCCAACTGTGTGGTGTTAGCTAATCCCCATTCCTCACCCTTCTTGTCTCCTTCAATTAACCCAGGGTGAGCTCATCCAGCTCCTCTCCTGGAACTTTCCAAATTGAGCCAAGGGAGAGGGACATTCCTTCTGTAGTGATATGGTCACAATCTAAGAGGTTAGGGAGACCTTAAGGTTGACACTTCCCTTATATGGGAGAAGCTGGTCTGTGGTGAGACAGAGTAAAGCTGACACCCAGAGGAGCAATGCAAACAGATGGGGGGATGGAGTCTTGATAATTCCCAGGCCCTGATCCTAGTGGCCTCCGAGGCCTAGCAGCACCTTTCCCATTAGTGATCTGTGAAATACCACAGCTTCCCTCCAGAAGTCCTCTTGCCGAAACTAGTTCCAGTTTGGTTTCCATTGCCTGCAATCAAGAGGCTCACATTAGCTGTGACTTCTTGGCATTTTCATCCTTATCTGGAATTCACATTTCTCCTCTCATCTTCCCCCTCCCCAAGAAAAGTCATCCCAGGCTCAATGCTGCCGATTTCTCCTTGTTCTGGCTATTCATACTTTGAAAACCTGGCCAAGATTCTTGCTTCCCCGTTAGCTATGCTTCCAATTGTTCCATAACTATAGGTTTCCCAAAGCCAGCTCCCATTTCAAAATACACTAAAATGCTGTCTACCAAGAACCCTCACCAGAGAATCCAACTGAGTAGGTCAAGGGTCAAGGGCTGAAGAATCTGTATTTAAAAAAAAACACACACCCTGGTTGATTCTGATGTGCAGCCGAGTAGAAGCATCCCTAGGCCAGATGACCCATGAAGCTTGTCGACTCGAAGAGTATATGAGAGTTCTGGACATGGCACAGATTAACTGTTCAATTTCTTGTCAAGCTTTGAGTACTGCTGAGTCTGGTTTAGCTCAGAGAAAGCAGAATTATCGCCGGCTTGGGAATACATAATAGCAGTTCCAAGGTGCTCCAAGAACTCTCGAGAAGGGGCTTGGGATGACTTCAGCATGAGGAACAGGCATTGCAAAGGCAGGCCTGGCCCCTTCCACAAGCTGCCTTTGCTTTCCTTCATGCTGGAGATGGATGACGTAGAGGAAATTTGCTCCTTTTTCAAGTCCAGAGTTACATCACGAGACCGTATAATTTTTCTCATGAAGTGTCTTTCCGGTGCGGCTGTCCTCAGAGGAGCTGGTCATAGTTATCCCAGAGGCAGCAGCAAAGCTGAACTAGGGGAGAAATTTTCTTTTAATCCTTCAAGCGATCTCACCTTTGGAGCAGTAAAACTGCTCATATTCTCATGAGAGATGACAAGTGCTTCGAAATAACCACTTTTTAAAGGTGGATGCCAGGTGGGAGAGAGCTGTGATTTGCCGGAGCGGTCAGCCAAATAAAGCAAAGGCGTCCTCCCTCCTCACCTAATTCACTGAGGTCTGGGCACTGGCTGAGCTGAACCCTCACCAACCCTCGAAGGCTCTTGGATTTGGACACGTGCTGGTTTATGTTAGGCACGATGCAACAGGTGTTTCAAGGCTTTCTACCATCAGGAAGAAAGCTTGTGGTTACCTCCGGCTCTTGTGATCTGATTTTATTATGTTTTAACTTTATTTCTTCCAAGCCTGCGGAATCGGGAGGACGGGTGGGCTTTAAGAATCAGTGGGGTCTTGGAATGATTCCAATCAAAGGAACTTTTTGCCCTTTGGCCAATAGCATCCCTCATCCTAACCCAGGGCGATGCTTTGCTTTTGTCTTCTCTTCTTTTTTCTTTTCTTGCTCTCCCCCCTCCACTTTCTTTCTGCTCCCCTCCCCTCCCCACATTCAAAGAGTGCCCCACGTGCACCCGAATGTTTATAGCAGCAATGTCCACAATAGCCAAACTATGGAAANCCCAGGGCGATGCTTTGCTTTTGTCTTCTCTTCTTTTTTCTTTTCTTGCTCTCCCCCTCCACTTTCTTTCTGCTCCCCTCCCCTCCCCACATTCAAAGAGTGCCCCAAAGGGTGACAAACTTGCATGTGCTTCCCTTATGACTAACCCCGGGCCTCCCGCCGGCCCCCCGCAGACGGCCCCAGCCCGCAGGCACCCCTTGCGGAGAGCCACGGTTCGCAGCCCGGCCTGGAAGGGCCGGCTCGCGGCGCGCCGGGGAGTGCCGGTGTCTCGGTCCTGGGGGAAGGCAGAGCGGCTTCCAGGAGGAAACGGGCGTTTCCTTCCCACGCGCTCGAGCGCGCCCTGGGTCCCGGCCGCGCGACTCCACCCTGCCCCTCCCGGCGCTCCGGGAAAAGCCGGTCGCCACACACAGGCACACGCAGGCCCCGGGGCCGCGCCCTAAGGAGAGCGGCACCCACGGCCAATTGCCATGGCAACCCCGGGGTTCGTTCCATTCCCCACCCAGCCGGTCCTCCCCCCCTCCTCCCTGCCCTGCAGCCAACCGGCTTGAGCGCGTCCCGCGAGCGCGCTATAAAACCTAAGCCGGTGCCGCCGGGGAGCAGAGGCGGGCGCCCGACCTGCAGCGGGGCCGGCGGGGCGGATCTGGGGCGCCCGGTCTTGTCTCGTCCGAGCGGGAGGGGAAAGCCTGATCATGCGGAGTGTGCAGGG